>CM055280.1:21392116-21549544 GCA_029237695.1 Conchocele bisecta | reverse complement strand
TAGCCACAGGTATGGCAGTGTACCTCATATATTCTGTATAACTACAGGTATGGCAGGTGTACCACATATATTGTGTATATTCTGTATAGCTACAGGTGTGGCAGGTGTACCTCATATATTCTGTATAACTACAGGTGTGGCAGGTGTATCACATATATTGTGTATATTCTGTATAACTACAGGTATGGCAGGTGTATCACATATATTCTGTATAACTACAGGTGTGGCAGGTGTATCACATATATTCTGTATAACTACAGGTGTGGCAGGTGTACCTCATATATTCTGTATAACTACAGGTGTGGCAGGTGTATCACATATATTGTGTATATTCTGTATAACTACAGGTATGGCAGGTGTATCACATATATTCTGTATAACTACAGGTGTGGCAGGTGTATCACATATATTCTGTATAACTACAGGTGTGGCAGGTGTATCACATATATTCTGTATAACTACAGGTATGGCAGGTGTATCACATATATTCTGTATAACTACAGGTGTGGCAGGTGTACCACATATATTCTGTATAACTACAGGTGTGGCAGGTGTATCACATATATTCTGTATAACTACAGGTGTGGCAGGTGTATCACATATATTCTGTATAACTACAGGTATGGCAGGTGTACCACATATATTCTGTATAACTACAGGTGTGGCAGGTGTATCACATATATTCTGTATAACTACAGGTGTGGCAGGTGTACCACATATATTCTGTATAACTACAGGTGTGGCAGGTGTATCACATATATTCTGTATAACTACAGGTATGGCAGGTGTACCTCATATATTCTGTATAACTACAGGTATGGCAGGTGTACCTCATATATTCTGTATAACTACAGGTGTGGCAGGTGTGGCAGGTGTATCACATATATTCTGTATAACTACAGGTATGGCAGGTGTACCTCATATATTCTGTATAACTACAGGTGTGGCAGGTGTACCACATATATTCTGTATAACTACAGGTATGGCAGGTGTATCACATAATATTATATTCTGCTAGCAACACCTTTATGATAGCAGCACAAGTCCATAAACAATCAGTATTCCTTGTTGCTCACACTGCAGTATACATGATAAATACTCTGTGTCCAGGTAAGGTAGCCTATATGATGCACTCTAGATAGCCTGTATTGACATGATAGAGGTGTCTGTGTTTTAAAAATACATATAATGGGTAGGGCGGGTATATATCTTTTTAGCTCACCTGAGCGAAGCTCATGTGAGCTATTGTTACTGCAATGTGTCCGTCGTCGTCCGTCGTCCGTGAACATAACCGTCACGCCTTGGTTAAGGTTTTTAGTCGAGCTTGTATATGGAATACTACTGGCCCTACACCCACCATACTTGGACAACTTCATCTCCTAGTGATGTACATCAATAACCCCTGATCTATATTTGACCTTCACCTACATTTCCTCTTGAATTACTTAGTTAATTCCCCTTGGTTAAGGTTTTTAGTCGATCTGTAGATGCAATACGCCTGGCCCTACACCAACCATACTTGGACAACGTTATCTCCTAGTGATGTACATCAACAGCCCCTGACCTATATTTGACCTTGACCTACATTTAACCTTGAATTACCTAGTTAATTCCCCTTGGTTAAGGTTTTTAGTCAACCTTGGTTAAGGTTTTTAGTCAAGCTTGTACATGGAATACTATTATGCATACAGACACCATACTTGGACAACCTTTTCTCATAGGGATGTACATCAATAACCCCTGGTCTATATTTGACCTTGACCTACATTTCCTCTTCAATTACTTAGTTAATTCCCCTTGGTTAAGGTTTTTAGTCAAGCTTGTATATGGAATACTCCTGGCCTTACACACACCATACTTGGACAACTTCATCTCTTAGGGATGTACATCAGTAACCCCTGATCTATATTTGACCTTGACCTACATTTCCTCTTGAATTACTTAGTTAATTCTCTTTGGTTAAGGTTTTTAGTCAACCTTGTAGATGGAATACTCCTGGCCCTACACCAACCATACTTGGACAACTTTATCTCCTAGTGATGTACATCAACAACCCCTGACCTATATTTGACCTTGACCTACATTTAACCTTGAATTATCTAGTTAATTCCCATTGGTTAAGGTTTTTAGTCAACCTTGGTTAAGGTTTTTAGTCAAGCTTGTACATGGAATACTATTGTGTCATACATCACCATAACTTGGACAACCTTTTCTCATAGGATGTACATCAATAACCCCTGATCTATATTTGACCTTGACCTACATTTCCTCTTCAATTACTTAGTTAATTCTCCTTGGTTAAGGTTTTTTAGTCAAGCTTGTATATGGAATACTCCTGACCCTACACCCACCATACTTGGACAACTTCATCTCCTACGGATGTACATCAAAAACCCTTGATCTATATTTGACCTTGACCTACATTTGACCTTGACCTACGTTTCCTCTTGAATTACTTACTTAATTCTCTTTCGTTAAGGCTTTTAGTCAAGCTTGTAGTTGGAATACTCCTGGCCCTACACCAACCATACTTGGACAACTTTATCTCCTAGTGATGTACATCAACAACCCCTGACCTATATTTGACTTTGACCTACATTTAACCTTGAATTACTTAGTTAATTCCCATTGGTTAAGGTTTTTAGTCAACCTTGGTTAAGGTTTTTAGTCAAGCTTTCTACATGGAATACTATTGTGCATACAGACACCATACTTGGACAACCTTTTCTCATAGTGATGTACATCAATAACCCCTGATCTATATTTGACCTTGACCTACATTTCCTCTTGGTTAAGGTTTTTAGTCAATCTGTAGATGCAATACGCCTGGCCCTACACCAACCATACTTGGACAACTTTATCTCCTAGTGATGTACATCAACAACCCCTGACCTATATTTGACCTTGACCTACATTTAACCTTGAATTACCTAGTTAATTCCCCTTGGTTAAGGTTTTTAGTCAACCTTGGTTAAGGTTTTTAGTCAAGCTTGTACATGGAATACTATTGTGCATACAGACACCATACTTGGACAACCTTTTCTCATAGGGATGTACATCAATAACCCCTGATCTATATTTGACCTTGACCTATATTTGCTCTTGAATTACTTAGTTAATTCTCCTTGGTTAAGGTTTTTAGTCAAGCTTGTATATGGAATACTACTGGCCCTACACCCACCATTCTTGGACAACATCATCTCCTAGGGATGTACATCAATTACCCTTGATCTATATTTGACCTTGACTTACATTTGACCTTGACCTACATTTCCTCTTGAATTACTTAGTTAATTCTCTTTGGTTAAGGTTTTTAGTCAAGCTTGTAGATGGAATACTCCTGGCCCTACACCAACCATACTTGGACAACTTTATCTCCTAGTGATGTACATCAACAACCCCTGACCTATATTTGACTTTGACCTACATTTAACCTTGAATTACTTAGTTAATTCCCATTGGTTAATGTTTTTAGTCAACCTTGGTTAAGGTTTTTAGTCAAGCTTTCTACATGGAATACTATTGTGCATACAGACACCATACTTGGACAACCTTTTCTCATAGTGATGTACATCAATAACCCCTGATCTGTATTTGACCTTGACCTACATTTCCTCTTGAATTACTTAGTTAATTCCCCTTGGTTAAGGTTTTTAGTCAATCTGTAGATGTAATACGCCTTGCCCTACACCAACCATACTTGGACAACTTTATCTCCTAGTGATGTACATCAACAACCCCTGACTTATATTTGACCTTGACCTACATTTAACCTTGAATTACCTAGTTAATTCCCCTTGGTTAAGGTTTTTAGTCAACCTTGGTTAAGGTTTTTAGTCAAGCTTGTACATGGAATACTATTGTGCATACAGACACCATACTTGGACAACCTTTTCTCATAGGGATGTACATCAATAACCCCTGATCTATATTTGACCTTGACCTATATTTCCTCTTGAATTACTTAATTAATTCTCCTTGGTTAAGGTTTTTAGTCAAGCTTGTATATGGAATACTACTGGCCCTACACCCACCATACTTGGACAACTTCATCTCCTAGGGATGTACATCAATAACCCTTGATCTATATTTGACCTTGACTTACATTTGACCTTGACCTACATTTCCTCTTGAATTACTTAGTTAATTCTCTTTGGTTAAGGTTTTTAGTCAAGCTTGTAGATGGAATACTCCTGGCCCTACACCAACCATACTGGACAACTTTATCTCCTATGATGTACATCAACAACCCCTGACCTATATTTGACTTTGACCTACATTTAACCTTGAATTACTTAGTTAATTCCCATTGGTTAATGTTTTTAGTCAACCTTGGTTAAGGTTTTTAGTCAAGCTTTCTACATGGAATACTATTGTGCATACAGACACCATTCTTGGACAACCTTTTCTCATAGTGATGTACATCAATAACCCCTGATCTGTATTTGACCTTAACCTACAGTTCCTCTTGAATTACTTAGTTAATTCCCCATGGTTAAGGTTTTTAGTCAATCTGTAGATGCAATACGCCTGGCCCTACACCAACCATACTTGGACAACGTTATCTCCTAGTGATGTACATCAACAACCCCTGACCTATATTTGACCTTGACCTACATTTAACCTTGAATTACCTAGTTAATTCCCCTTGGTTAAGGTTTATTTTTAGTCAACCTTGGTTAAGGTTTTTAGTCAAGCTTGTACATGGAATACTATTGTGCATACAGACACCATACTTGGACAACCTCTCATAGGATGTACTTCAATAACCCCTGATCTATATTTGACCTTGACCTATATTTCCTCTTGAATTTACTTAGTTAATTCTCCTTGGTTAAGGTTTTTAGTCAAGCTTGTATATGGAATACTACTGGCCCTACACCCACCATACTGGACATCTTCATCTCCTAGGGATGTACATCAATAACCCTTGATCTATATTTGACCTTGACTTACATTTGACCTTGACCTACATTTCCTCTTGAATTACTTAGTTAATTCTCTTTGGTTAAGGTTTTTAGTCAAGCTTGTAGATGGAATACTCCTGGCCCTACACCAACCATACTTGGACAACAATTTATCTCCTAGTGATAGTACATCAACAACCCCTGACCTATATTTGACTTTGACCTACATTTAACCTTGAATTACTTAGTTAATTCCCCTTGGTTAAGGTTTTTAGTCAACCTTGGTTAAGGTTTTTAGTCAAGCTTTCTACATGGAATACTATTGTGCATACAGACACCATACTTGGACAACCTTTTCTCATAGCGATGTACATCAATAACCCCTGATCTATATTTGACCTTGACCTACATTTCCTCTTGAATTACTTAGTTAATTCCTCTTGGTTAAGGTTTTAAGTCAAGCTTGTATATGGAATACTACTGGCCCTACACCCACCATACTTGGACAACTTCATCTCCTAGTGATGTACATCAACAACCCCTGGTATATATTTCACCTTGACCTATATTTCCTCTTCAAATACTTATTTAAGTCACCTTGGTTAAGGTTTTTAGTCAACCTTGGTTAAGGTATTTACTCGAGCTTGTACATGGAATACTATTGTGCATACAGACACCATACTTGGACAACCTTTTCTCATAGGGATGTACATCAATAACCCCTGATCTATATTTGACCTTCACCTACATTTCCTCTTCAATTACTTAGTTAATTCTCTTTGGTTAAGGTTTTTAGTCAATCTAGTAGATGGAATACTCCTGGCCCTACACCAACCATACTTGGACACCTTCATCTCCTAGTGATGTACATCAACAACCCCTGACCTATATTTCACATTGACCTACATTTAACCTTGAATTAATTAGTTAATCCCCCTGTTTTTAGTCAACCTTGGTTAAGGTTTTTAGTCAACCTTGTATATGGAATACTATTGTGCATACAGACACCATACTTGGATAACTTTTTCTCATAGGGATGTACATCAATAACCCCTGACCTATATTTTACCTTCACCTACATTTAACCTTGAATTACTTGGTTAATGTTTATAGTCAAGCTTGTATATGGAATACTCCTGGGCCTACATCAACCATACTTGGACAACTTCATCTCCTAGTGATGTACATCAATAACCCCTGACCTACATTCAACCTTGAATTACTTACTTAATTTCCCATGGTTAAGTTTTTTAGTCAACCTTGGTTAAGGTTTTTATGCAGGCCGCACCCACCTTGTTTGTCAAGCTATGTGTACATCGACAACCCTCGTAGTCGAGCTATGCTGTTCTCCTACATTTCTTGTTATTGTCGAATTTGGATGGTTATGTCATCCAAGATGGCCGCCGAAAGGTCAATAGGTCGTTCTTTTATTAGAATTTTCAAAATTCTTCTTCACATGAACCGCTTGGCCCATGGTAGCCAAACTTAAAAGTTATGGTCCATGGGTGAAGCCTTTTCAGATTTGTTAAAATGGAGGTCATCACTTATCCAAGATGGCCGCCGTCTAAAAATAGCATAAATTCTTAAAAAATCTTCTTCTCATGAATCGCTAGCCGTATTTCGACAAAACTTGGTAGGAATGATCGACGTACAATGTTCTTTCAATGTTGTTAAAATGGTGACCCCGGGGTCAAAAATTGGTGTGGCCCATGGGGTCAATTTTATTTTTGACCGAATATGGTCATGTTTATATCAAATCGAAGGTATCAAAGAGGCGATCGCTCTGGTACATTTTTGTCGAAATCGGATGGTCGTGTCATCCAAGATGGCCGCCGAAAGATTTCAAAATTCTTCTTCACACGAACCGCTTGGCCCATGGTGGCCAAACTTCACATTTATGGTCCATGGGTGAATCCTTTTCAGATTTGTTAAAACACATGTGGTCGCTAATCCAAGATGGCCGCCATCTAAAAATAGCACAAATTCTTAAAAAATATTTTTCTCATGAACCGCCAGCCAGATTTCGACGAAACTTGGTAGGAATGATTGATGTAGAATGCTCTTTCAAATGTGTTAAAATCGTGGCACCGGGGTCAAAAATGGGTGTAACGTCTTTTTCTCAGGAACCACATGGCCGATGCTGGCCAACCTTCATAGTAAGTTAAGATCCTTGGGTGAAGCATTTTCAGATTTGGTAAAATGAGTCATCGCTTAATCCTAGATGACTGCCATCTAAAAATAGCACAATTTGTTTAAAACACATGAACTCGATGTCACATTCTCCTCTGGTTTTCATGGAGTCAGGTGAGCGAATTAGGGCCATCATGGCCCTCTTGTTATAACATATTGAACTAAAAATGTATTTAGTTTATCGTGTCAAATTCTGAGCTGTCTGCGTCAAACGCTACATGAGGTGATAGCTTGTCCATGTTAAGATGGCTCAGAGGGCAATTCAATGCACAGTATAGTATACACTAAGAAGAACAGGGTCATATACACTTTATGCAAATATTCAATCACATTTACGAGGTTATTTTCTGCGATATAAAGGATGGTGTTCTATGAAGTAAATCCTTGTGTGAGCTTACAGTAACATTTTATACAAGAATTGTAGAATCAGGGCCCATGCTATAATGCTCGGACTATGTACTCTATAGTCGTGATCAAACCTAGTCTCATGCAGATTCACTGTTGTGGTTGCCCTCAATAGTTTGCTTGTATGTGCAGCTGCATGCAAATACAGGCCTCTTTTGTAAACAGGGGATTGAATGATCAATGTCATTCTGAGTGCGCTATAATCAAGACTTGTGGTTGACATCAGTAGAATCAACTGTATTTTTCATTAAGATTTTGGTAATATGCTTAGAATAACTTCATAATGATGAACCCTGGGCTGGTGTCAGATGAACATATTCTGAACATCTTAGCATTTTTAGTACCTGAGCCTTTACCAGCAATAAACCCGCAATATAATGAAGATCTTCATTCAAGAAGGGCTTTACCTTGAGTTAAGGCCATTGGTTCAACTGATAACTTCATTTCGCATCCTAGTCTTATTATTAGGTATCAGTGAATGAAAACTATTATTCATGAATCTGTCATTACAGAGCTGGCAATACACCAAATGGTACCAGTCAATCAATACTATTGTTCACCCTTCTGTCTATGCTGCAGGTCTACTAATACAACTCCACGACTACTTGTACAACAGCGACGATGACATTCTCTCTGTCAATAAGTCAACTGCGTCTCTCTGCTCGGTGGTGTCGGACATGCTGGAACACGCTAAATACCAATAAATACCGTTAAATACCAATAAATCAAATCTACACATTTTAAAACTTAATATTTATGTGGTGTGGTGCAGACACAGTGTGACCTTACGACATTTATGATAATTATATATTCAATTCCATGTACACACAGATACATGCCACAATTAGCCTTACAGTTAGACATGAAAAACTCTGAGCTGTCTAGTAATGCTCAATTAGTTCTGGGTTGGAAACTATATGTGGCTGTGACTGGACAATTTAAGCCTATGTGTTTTGCGACCAGTGCAGACCCAGATTGGCCTGTGCATCCGCAGTCTGATCAGAATCTGCACTGTTTACCATTCCATTAGTGTATCATTCTGTCATGCTTCTCACCAGCACTATAGATCATAGATCAGGCTACAGGAGTTTGCTACATGTAATTGATCAGTCTGAGGAGCTACATTGGTCACAAAAGCCCCATTCAGTCACAGCCACATACATGTATTTATATTGCAGTGTAATCATTTTTTGTTCTTTATTTTACATCAGTTGTCTCTTCTAGATATAGGTGGGTGGCAGGTGGGAGCATGCGATGGGTAATTTAACGATCGGGGTTCATCCTTACCGGAATCCCGACTGGAGACCTGGTTTGGCCCTCACATACGTCTTGGCATTTGTATGTGACGGTTGAAATCGGTTATACCCTCTTATAAGAGTAATCCTACCGGTATTACTTTTAAATAGGGGAAGGGGCCAAGTGACTGGTGCGGTATGGACCTGGCACCAGGTCAGGTTATTCTAATTTCAGGGTTGAATATGTTTTATCTCGATGTAAATATTCCGTTCTGATTTTGGGATTTTCCCCCCAATGCAGCAGGTTAAAACGGGATCGAACCTGTTTGCCCGGCCTTACATGACCTTAGCTGTTGATAGGCCGTTAAACACCAATAAACAAACAAACAAACTTTTCTAGATATACATTTACAATTTACAATGGTATTATTATTTTTTATGTTTCCATGGATCACATGTTTTGCTGTATTTTACTGTACATTCAAACCTGTGTAAGATGCATATAAATTATAATGTATTATGTAAACAAGGGAGATAACTTTAAAAAACATTATTTTTCCAATTATTGACCATACATTTCTGGGTCTACTTTCAAAATAGTGATTATTTTTTGACAATTTCTCAAAGTTTTATAAACAGAAACTGGCCAATACCTCAATTACATGAGCATTTGAACTGTAATAAATGATAGCTTGCTGTACCTTGGTCACTGGCAGCAGTTTATATGCATTTTTATTCCAATTCTATTTGCACATTTTTCTCTGAGTGTCAAATGCCAAAACACCCCATTTTCACCCACGGTTCAATATGTTTGCATTACTACACATTATACCTACTTCTATTGGCTGCTGCACATTGCAACAAATATTTTGGTATATTACATGAGGTACTTTCACAGTTTTATGTTTGAGAACCACTCTTGTATGATGAAACCTTTTCTCAGCCGGCTGCAAAAATTGGGTGTTGCTGAGGAAATGGACCAAACTATGTCTTGACGCGTGAAGCTTCAGATCTGGGGGCCGTTTCACTAAACTTCGTACAACTAAAATGTTTGTAAATCCATCAATTGAAATTTCCAGACGATCCTGAAGTTGCACTTACAAACATTTTAGTTGTACAAAGTTTAGTGAAACGTCCCCCAGCTATACATGTGCTTAGGATGAGCAAGATCGACACCTGCCGAACATATTGTAAGATTCCTTTGATCTGCTCTAGGCTAACATTTAAGAGCGACACCTTGTCTATGCATGTGTGAAGTTTGGTGAAAGTATTCCAAAGGATGTTCGAGTTATGCTCTAGACAAGAAATCAGTGCGCAGAGAAACAAAGGGAGATAACTCGAAAATTAGTGAGACAAGAGTTGTCATTCTCACGCGCGACACACCTTTGGGTCGTGATCTACATGTATGCATGTGTGAAGTGTCGTAAAAATATTTCAAAGGGTGTTCGAGTTATGCTCCGGAGAAGAAGCGTCTGCGGTGGACGCGGATGATGTTCGGTATCAAATCCATAGTATTCCCCCACTTTCGTCTGGGAGATACAATTAATCCAGTAAAATAAATCCAGGGCATGGGATCACGTGGTCTATTGTTTACACTGGATTAATTGCGGCGCCCATGAGGTCTCGGGTAAATCTTATGTTTCATATACGACTGCGGTTTCATCCTTTTCACGATGACCATATTCCAACCGTTAACACTACGAGTCATCCAATACCGAATATAGCAACATTACTTATGTAATTAATTTGAACATTCTGCAGAGAAATTTGAATCGGACCAAGTTTAAACAACTTTCGATTCTGTCGTAGCATATGTCGGGGTTAAACGCATCCATCCTCATTATACCGCACATGTTTCACATAGGAATCCACACCGTTTATAACTTCATGTATGCGGGTCTGTGTTGCCGTTTTGTCGTGTTCATCCAGTGTGTAATACGCTTGTGTGGATTTCCTGTGTGAAAACTGCTGTATAATTCAGTACAATTCAGTATTCATTGTTGATCCATGTATATTGTTTCTTGCATGTATGTTGTATATATTTCCTTGTCGACGAGAAACTATTTCGTTTAAAGTCCATAAATAAGGGGGGTGGTGGGTAAAATTGATCTCGACCCTTGAATTACGTCCCATGTTATATGCCCGTTTACGGAATACTTAAAATTGCATATTAATCATTGTCGGAAAATGGTGATACTCTAGGGGAGGTAATTAAAAAAGGCCGTTCTATGATTACACAGCCGCCTGCGTTAATCTTGCCCAGAATATCAGCGTTTCGAAACATTGGCAATGCAACTTGATTGTCTGAGCCTAAGCTGTGGCACGGCTCGGGCTCAACCAAGCAAGCTGCTTGATGTCAAGCGCTATATTCGAATATTTGAACATTAATAACGAAACAGAAAAATATTGACAAGATTAGCGCAGGCGGTAGTGTATATAAAACAACAGCATTTAGTACTTTTAAAAAACGTTTATTTAATCACAGAAAACGGAGTTGAGAAATAATTGTTCGTTTTAAAGTTTTTAAAGATATTACACAAATTTAGATCCATTGTATACAACTAAGTTTTGATAGTGTGTGCCATCGATATAAACGTATGCCACGACTTGTGACAAAATATTTAGAATCTAAATTATTTCATGATACAATGTCACACATCACAAGTAACATTAAATACTGGTAGCATGTATGATTTTTATGCCCCCGCTACCGATAGGTACGGGGGCATATAGTGTTACCGGCATCCGTCCGTACGTCCGTCCCGTCCGTCCGTACGTCCGTCCGTACGTCCCGATATTACCATATTCTTTAGGAACTTCTACATGGCTTCACATATTATGTCAATATTTATACACGTGATACATATGAACATGCCTTACACACTCCACCCCCCAGTACTTCGACCTTGACCTTTGGCCTTGACCTTTTCTACTTTAAATGTTACTTAGCACTTTGGGACAAATCTACGTACACGTTTCTCAATCAATCCTACAATAAGTTCTCAATACTTTGCCAATCGCTTAAATATTTATACACATGATACATATGAAACATGCCTTACACACTTCACCCCCCAGTACTTCGACCTTCACCTTTGGCCTTCACCTTTTCCACTTTAAATGTTTGCTTGGCACTTTTGGACAAATCTACGTGCACGTTTCTCAATCCTACACTAACTCAATACTTTTGCCAATCGCTTAAATATTTATACACATAATACATATGAACATGCCCTACACACTCCACCACCCAGTACTTCGACCTTGACCTTTGACCTTCCCCTTTTCTACTTTAAATGTTTACTTAGCACTTTGGGACAAGTGAGTGAGTGAGTGAATAGGATTTAACGTCCGCTTTTCTGACATAGAGGTACAAGCCTCAGGGAGTCTACACGCAGACGGGTCAACGGGGTCGTGTCCCGTATCCACCTGTCTGAGGGGGTAAATCCCAACTTCAGAACTCAATATTTACAATCAAAATATATATTCAGTCCTTAAATTAGAACAACCTGATCTGGTGCCAGGCCCTCGCCACACCAGCATCATTTATCCCATCCCTAAAAGTAATAGGATTAGCGCTAATCTTACTTTTATATATGGGGCATAGCCTGACTCAACTCTCACATAGAAGAAACCCAAAAATGTACAGGAGGGCCAAATCCGGTATAGTGGGTTCCGGAAAGTATGAACCCAATCGTTAAGCCAGTTTAGTCGCCTTTTACGACAAGCAATGGCTACTGCAGCACTATTCTCAGGATCAGTTGATCCCGCCCCGGTGCCTGCACGGGGCCACTTTGGGACAAATCTACGTGCACGTTTCTCAATCCTACAATAACTTCTCAATACTTTTGCCAATCGCTTAAATATTTATACACATGATACATATGAACATGCCTTACACACTCCACCACCCATTACTTCGACCTTCACCTTTGACCTTCACCTTTTCCACTTTAATTGTTTACTTGCCACTTTGGGACAAATCTACGTGCGCGTTTCTCAATCCTACACTAACTTTCACACACGCATTGCTCCAATGGTCCTCTACCACCCTGTGACAAATCCACATTCGTCCTGCCCCCGCTAACCACAGGGTGAAGGTCACAGACTTGGTGCGTTTGAAACCTTAACATTCAGTTAAATGGCTTATAATTTGTGTTTCCTTGCTCGGATCTGCTTCACATTTCACACACGCATTGCTACAATGGTCCTCTACCGCCCTGTGACAAATCCACATTCGTCCCGCCCCCACTAATCCCAGGGTCAAGGTGCCTTCAAAACCTTAACGCTCGGTAAATGGCTTATAATCAAATATGCCTCGTTTTCTTGGCTGCCAGCGGGGCATTCGTGTGCCGACAGGCCACATTTCTAGTATTACAATAGATCATTGATAATCTAAATAAGCAATCAAATAAACGGGTAAAGTATGGTGAAGATAAACAGATAAATATTAATTGATAATGAAAGCAAAAGAAACAAATAACAAAATTTAATCTTTATTTACACAAGATGGCCGGCGAATACGCACATGTGTTCATATCCAGTTGTCGTTGCATACCGGTATTCGGCAGTTACTTAAAAAAACAATAACGAAAACAAAGTCAGTTTGTCTACACTATAGGAGTATCTTTGAGGATAATCATATCCTCGAAGGTTCCTTCAACTATAGTGTTTACTAGACATACACATGTAGAGCATGCAAATGGAGACGTTATCCCACACCACCCGTATACCTTGCACGGGTATGTGGTTGGAATGAAAATGGAGACGTTATCGCACATCACCCGCATGCCAGACAGTTGCTAACGGTAACTTGCAATCTACTCCCGTAGCGTCCGTAGCCTGCGGACGGTACGGGAGTAGATTGCGAGAGTTAACGCTCGCCACTATACCGACAGTGCACGGGTATGAGGGTGGAACCAATACTTTAGAGCACCATCATGACCATTGTCCGCCATTCGCGAATTATCTCCTCGTACATACGGACGAACGGTGTTCTAAATATTGCATATCTAATCACATGCCTACTATGTTTCCATAGTATTATTATCATATCCGAACCAGTATGCATGACAACTTTAATGGATTATTCCAACATAAATCAGCACACGTTATATATTATCCTCAAACGTTATCGATTTGTATTCTAATGTCTCTGAATTGATGTGAATTGGATAACATAATACACAAACTATGATATGCGTGTTATTCCCTGCAAAGTGCAACACGGTAATCTACGTATTCACAATATGTACTCATCGGTGCAGATCGTTCTACAGTGCAAACACCACATTTGCATGTTTTAATTGTGCTTTATGTAAGAATAACCGAACATGTTTAACCATGTGAATTACAGCGAGGATTTATTGATCGTTCACAAACGAAAACGAATGAAAACGATCGTGTTGTACGACGATATACATAGAAACGAGTATCGTTTGCTTGTTGTACGTGATAAGTTTCAACTATTTAAACAGTCGTTTCTGTTAGCACATGCGTTTGACGTCACTTAAGTTGTTTTTAATTAGAAAATGATTGTTTAAACCAATGGCAACATAGTTTTCTAATTATATAAATGAAAACGATATGTAAACGAGAGGCAGTCGTTCGTTTGTGGAATCAGCATTACACGTATATCGAAGCTACTACTGAAATGATATGTTTCAGAGTGACAGATCTGCTAAATTTACAATATGACACTCCTAAATTTCAAGTCTAGATGTCAATTTCAGCACATTTCGGAAATCTTATTCTATTACCATTTATATCACACCATGACAGTTTGATTACCGGATTGGCTGTTTATTGGCTGTACATTTGCTGTTATTCCATATATGGCACCAGTATTGGGAAGATTGTGGCGGATACTATACACAGGGTACTCGGCCGGGTACCATCTACATAAATAATAATAAACTGATCCAGTGTTCGTATTACCTCCCTTATCGGATCACAGAAGTTCACCGATACTGAATTAGAAAAAATAGTTTTCATACATTACACATATGGCGGTGACTGGAGAAATGGGACGTATGGGTTTTGCGATCAGTGTAGATCCAGATCAGCTTGTGGATTTGCAGTCTGATCTGGATCTGCACTGTTCGTCATTCAATCAATGACAAGCAATGACACAACCGGCGTGCATCTAACGTGCAATATACATCGTTTGTACACTTTTCGTTATGGCTCATCATTATTATTTCTTCATGTTAACTTCACGTATGCATACAACATGTAATCATTTCAATATGTATTGTATATTTATGTATGTACATGTATATGCACTTCTTAAGAGGGCCTCGGGGAAGATTGGTTCCGACCAACCGAGTCACCCTCTATAAATAAAGAATATCTATCTATCTATCTATCTTTTCAGGCTACAGGAATGTGGTATCTGATCGTCAATTTGACTGGTCACAAATCCACATTTCTTTAGTCATTTAGTCACAGCCACATATAAATTGACACAAAATCCACAGCTCATGAGGAATTCAATTGTTATGTAACATTTTATTGTTCACATATTTAATTTTTGTCGCGCCCGCTTGCGGAAAGCGCGATATAGTCGGCCGTTTGGCGTACGTACGTACGTGTGTCCGGTTAAAGTTTTTGGTTAAGCTGTAAGGTTAAGTTTTTTGGTTAAAGTTTTTGGTTAAGTTCTTTGGTTAAAGTTTGTGGTTAAGTTTTTTGGTTAAGTTGTTTGGTTAAGTTTTTTGGTTAAAGTTTTTGGTTAAGTTCTTTGGTTAAAGTTTTTGGTTAAGTTTTTTGGTTAAGTTTTTTGGTTAAAGTTTTTGCTTAAGTTTTTTGCTGAAGTTTTTTGGTTAAAGTTTTTCGTTATACTATATCTCTGCAACTGCTTTGCCCATTACCTTGAAACTTCATATGGGTGTTTATCATCATCTATATTTTCATTCTACCCCCTCCTGTGCGGCCCCTGTGCCCAATGTGAAGGTCAAATTACTTTGAAGTTTTTTGGTTAAGTTCTTTGGTTAAAGTTTTTGGTTAAGTTTTTTGGTTAAGTTTTTTGGTTAAAGTTTTTGGTTAAGGTTTTTGGTTAAAGTTTTTCGTTATACTATATCTCTGCAACTGCTTTGCCCATTACCTTGAAACTTCACATGGGTGTTTATCATCATCTATATTTTCATTCTACCCCCCTTCCGTGCGACCCCTGTGCTCAATGTCAAGGTCAAATTACTTTGAAGTTTTTGGTTAAGTTTTTTGGTTAAAGTTTTTGGTTAAGTTTTTTGGTTAAGTTTTTTCGTTAAAGTTTTTTCGTTAAAGTTTTTCGTTATACTATATCTCTGCAACTGCTTTGCCCATTACCTTGAAAACTTCACATGGGTGTTTATCATCATCTATATTTTCATTCTACCCCCCTTCCGTGCGACCCCTGTGCCCAATGTCAAGGTCAAATTACTTTGAAGTTTTTGGTTAAGTTTTTTGGTTAAAGTTTTTGGTTAAAGTTTTTGGTTAAGTTTTTTGGTTAAGTTTTTTGTTAAGTTAAGTTTTTTGGTTATGTTTTTTGGTTAAGTTTTTTGGTTAAGTTTTTTGGTTAAAGTTTTTCGTTAAAGTTTTTCGTTATACTATATCTCTGCAACTGCTTTGCCCATTACCTTGAAACTTCACATGGGTGTTTATCATCATCTATATTTTCATTCTACCCCCCTTCCGTGCGGCCCCTGTGCCCAATGTCAAGGTCAAATTACTTTGAAGTTTTTGGTTAAGTTTTTTGGTTAAAGTTTTTGGTTAAAGTTTTTGGTTAAGTTTTATTTTTTGGTTAAAGTTTTTCGTTATACTATATCTCTGCAACTGCTTTGCCCATTACCTTGAAACTTCATATGGGTGTTTATCATCTTCTATATTTTCATTCTACACCCCCCTCCCGTGCGGCCCCTGTGCCCAATGTCAAGGTCAAATTACTTTGAAGTTTTTGGTTAAGTTCTTTGGTTAAAGTTTTTGTTTTTGGTAAGTTTTTTGGTTAAGTTTTGTGGTTAAAGTTTTTGGTTAAGTTTTATGGTTAAAGTTTTTTGTTATGCTATATCTCTGCAACTGCTTTGCCCATTACCTTGAAACTTCACATGGGTGTTTATCATCATCTATATTTTCATTCTACCCCCTCCGTGCGGCCCCTGTGCCCAATGTCAAGGTCAAATTACTTTGAAGTTTTTGGTTAAGTTTTTTGTTTAAATGTTTTTGTTAAGTTTTTTGGTTAAAGTTTTTCGTTATACTATATCTGCAACTGCTTTGCCCATTACCTTGAAACTTCACATGGGTGTTTATCATCATCTATATTTTCATTCTACCCCTCCGTGCGGCCCCTGCGTCCAATGTCAAGGTCAAATTACTTTGAAGTTTTTGGTTAAGTTTTTTGGTTCAAGTTTTTGGTTAAAGTTTTCGTTAAGTTTTTTGGTTAAGTTTTTTGGTTAATGTTTTTCGTTATACTATATCTCTGCAACTGCTTTGCCCATTACCTTGAAACTTCACATGGGTGTTTATCATCATCTATGTTTTCATTCTACCCCCCTCCCGTGCGGCTCCTGTGCCCAATGTCAAGGTCAAATTACTTTGAAGTTTTTGGTTAAGTTTTTTGGTTAAAGTTTTTGGTTAAGTTTTTTGGTTAAGTTTTTTGGTTAAATTTTTTTGTTATACTATATCTCTGCAACTGCTTTGCCCATTACCTTGAAACTTCACATGGGTGTTTATCATCATCTATATTTTCATTCTACCCCCCTCCGTGCGGACCCTGTGCCCAATGTCAAGGTCAAATTACTTTGAAGTTTTTGGTTAAGTTTTTTGGTTAAAGTTTTTGGTTAAGTTTTTTGGTTAAGTTTTTTGGTTAAAGTTTTTTGTTATACTATATCTTTTTTTTTAGTGTCCATGCCTCGCCACAAGGCGCGACATGCAGGCCGCGGCCATCTAGTTAATGAATTAATTTCGAGCGAGCGAAGAAATTAGTTTATTAAAAATTCAATATGTTACTTATGAACTTGTTGGTTGCCCCGCCCATCGCAGGCACGTGTCTATTAGATTGGAGCGCTGCCAATAAACGTGTTTTAAAAGTACGATACTATTACGTGATTGGCAGTTTGACACTCAATCGATCATACACATGGTGCGCGTCACAGGAAATTGCGTCCATAAGGCGGGGCCTGTTGTTCTAAATATAAACAAATAAGTTATTGCTACATTTAATGATTAACTTAGTATATATTGGCGAAAGCGTCGCAATATGCGATTAATTGAGACGAAATGCTCTACATTCATTAGTCGAGAAACTTGGGCACCAATAAGGAAGAGGACTGAATTTTTCAACAGAGATAACGGAAAACTGATCTACGTCAAGGGAGGCAACTTGAGTACCAGACACAACTTGATATATCAACAAGCGTATATTCGATGGAATAACGGGTCCGGTCAATTGTATGTGTTTATGCAGAAATGGGGATAATGGGGATCGTAGCTAGTTATCTCACTTTGATATTTATTTATAGAAATCCTGTTCAACTTGTATATTTTATGGCCTAATTGCTTGTCACAAAACCGAATATCGCATGATTTGTTGTGTAAATAAATATTAAGCAATTATATTGTTTTCCACAAGTGTTGATCCAGATCATCCTACATATCTGCGCAATTTGATCCGGAACTGCATTATTTGCCAGATTCATATTGAAACACTTATTAATGGTATTGCAATAAGTGCAGACCTAGATCAGACTGCACTTATGTGTATACATGTATTACATATACTGAAAAACATCAACAATAAAAAATAAAGACCATCTTTTGTTATTCTATCTAATCATAGACATGATAGAGTAAATAAAACCGTGATTATATTTTGTTTTAATTTCAGTACATTTATACATTTACATACGTAGGTCGTTTAAATCAATCTATAATTAAAACAACTTCGAGCTCCTGTAAGCTTGATTGTTTAACCTGTTTACAGATTGATTGAAACAATTTCGAGGAATTGGATCTCGTGTGGATGTACATATGTGGCTGTGACTGGAGAAACGGGGATCATAGGTTTTGCGACCAGTATAGATCCAGATCGGCCTGTGCGTCCGCACAGTCTGATCAGGATCTGCACTTTATGCCATTCCATCTATGAAACACCCGGCATGCTTCTAATAAGCAAAAAATATCATTATCATACTATACGAGTGTGATATTTGATCAGGAGCTACACTGGTCACAAATCCCATAAGCCCCATTTCTCCAGTAACAATGTTGGTCTACATAATGGCAGCAACGTGTGTAAATGATAAAAAGGAAGAAACTGATATGATATGTGGCTGTGCCTTGAGAAATGGGGCTTACAGGTTTTTCGTCCTGTTTAGATCCAGATCAGCATGTCTGATCTGAATCTGACCTGTTCACCATTCCATCAATGAAACACGCGCCATACTTCTAACAAGTAATATACATATGTATATCAGGCACGTATCCAGGATTTCGAGCTCGTTCGTAGACCGAACGGAGCTCGGGATAGCGCTAGGGTGGTCCGGGGGCATTCGCCCCCCCCCCCCCCGGATGTTTTTAAAATCTACACCGCATTTCCTGCGTTCTGGCGCATTTTAGAGCAAATCCCGCGTTTAATTTTTGGCTGCACCCCCCAATAAACAATAAATTCGCAACGCGAACGTAGAAACGTGCCTTGTAACTTGTAAAAAATCTTTACTCGGCGTTAGGGGAATGTTAGGGGGGGGAGGGGGGGGGACGCCGGGCGCCGCCGCATCACACCCCCTGCCCCCCTGAATCTGCGCATATATATCGTTATTAGGCTACAGGAGTATGCTACCCTGATCACAAATCCCATAAGTCCCACTTCTCCAGTCGAAGCCACATATACGTTCATGTTTGTATCACATAAATGACACATTCGTGTTATTTTGTGCGGACAATTTGCAATATTGATTTTCTCGGTCACTTTCATTATCTGGTCGTTTCAACGATTGCTTGAAATGCATGTACAGTGTATGTTTAACGAAACAAATAGTGCGCGAAATTATTTGTGTATTTCTTGTTGCTAGGATACGTCAGTTCATTGTGAGTTCCTAACTTTCAGCCTAAGACAAACTTCATAATGCATCATCGAAGGACCAGACAATACGACTGCGGCGTGTACATGTCACGTGATACAATTGTACATGTCACGTGATATACTTGTTGATACATATGTATATACACGTACATTCGAAATATGAGCCAATCACTTGCAAAACACGTGTATTATGTCACCGTACACTACAAAATTTAAATATACCATGTGATGTTGTACCTTCGGACATCGGCGTAATTTCATGAAATACGTTTACAAAATTTACAATATTTTCCTTAAATGGCGTCAAAAGTTAACAAACTTTCAGAGTACATGTGTTATTTCAAATTTAAAAGTGGGAACAGTTATACGTTTCCATACAGGAAACAAAAATAAGTATTAAAAGAAATTACGATCTTCGCCGTTTGTATGTTTCAGTAATAACGCGATTTGTTTTGCAGTTTACAAGTGATTGACTATTATTCTCAGCATGTCTATCGCAGTGCTGGCATGTCATCCAATGAATGACATTCCATAACACGGCGCCGTAAACCCATTCACTGGAACAGAGGACGTTCCGTTGTGTTGACAACAGTGTAATGGATGACATCGGTTGACGAATGAGGATAATTCCAAGAGTTAGCCCCCTTCGTCCACTGTCGCCTTCAATTGCTGGTACACTACCTCCTGGGCTAATCTTGCCAATATTTGTAAATTGTTTTATATTTGACTAGCAGATTGAATGACTGAGCCTGAGCTGTACTACATCTCAGGCTCAGTCAATCAAACTGCTGGATTGCGAGTTCAGATTGCCAATAGCTGTTCTGAACCGTTCACATCAAGGCAAGATGAAGGAAGGCGGTTATGTACATAATTACAGACTAGACTCGACCCGAATTGAGGTGCAAGTTTTTTGTATATGTTAATAGCCAAAACATACCTTAAATAAAGTATATTTTTACTGTAACGTTCGTATCATTCCATTGATTTTGATAAATAACGCGCGGAAAGGGCGAAACCTTGGAAAGAATTACTGGTCATTTCCCAATCTTTCCAGTTAGTTCCCCAAACAGGTATAGGAGTTGGCGTGATAAAGTTGGCAACACTCTTCCCAAGTATCTGGGAAACTGGCTGGAAAGATCAGGAGACCATCCTGCAGCCCGTTACAACTACTGAAGCCCGTTTTCCTGCATCCAGGTAGGCCGCCCATTTTTCATTTATTTCGGCTGTTGTTATTTTTTTTTCTTCTTGCTTGTCTGCAAGACATTGAAACATGGATGTTATTGTTGATACAGTGTGTATAATGAGTGAGAAAGGCAATCCATACCAGAATTATGTCTGTGATTCCAAACTTAAGTCATATTTTTTTATTTTCAGGTAACTGGCTAAGCATTGACCGAATACACGTTAACTGATAACAAATTGTCGTATGGTGCATGTCATTTTCTTTTTCAAATGTGTGTGGCGTGTATGAACGACAACTTTCACATCACTGGTCACGGCCTTGCTGTGAGAGTTATTGTTCATACACACTACACACCTATTCAGCAATAAGCATGTTTATCATGTTTATGGTGTAATGTAGGTAACAAGAGTTGTCAGAAGATAACGAAGCTGGCAGCCTTCACTCAAACTTGGCACAGTTGTATAAAAAACATGAATATTATATAACTTGACCTTGGGTTAAGGGGTGTGCGGTGGACCTTGACATTGAGGTGAGTAGTGGAAGGTGGGTCGTGGATTTGCTATAGCATGATATAGCATATTAAGAGGAATGCATGTATGACATATCAATGCGCTCCCTGAAAACAGAAGTAAACAAAATTTAACCCAACGTTAAGTTTATGAACGCACTAAGTTGGTGAATTTCTACAGCATGATAGCTACTCACATGAGGAATGCATGTATGAATGTGCTAAGTTTGTGACCATGACCTAGGGGAAAGGGGTGGGGGTGGGGCATAGATTTTGCTGTAGCACAATAGAGGATCATCAGATGAATGCATGTATGAAATATCAAAGCGTTCAAAGTGTAAAGAAACAGAAGTTGCACAACATTTACAAAACGTAAAGTTTATGAACATGCTAAGTGTGTGACCTTTACCTTGGGGTAAAGGTTGGGTGGTGGGTTATGGATTTGCTACAGCAGGATAGAGGGTCATCTGAGGAATGCATGTGGGGTGGGGGAGGATTTGCTGTAGTACGATAGGGGATCATCAGATGAATGCATGTATGAAATATGAAGGCGTTCCCTGTAAACAAATAGAAGTTACACAGCATTTACCCCAACGTTAAGTTTATAAAAATGCACGTTTGTGACCTTGTCCTTGGGGTATGAACATGCTCGTGGGTTGTGGATTTGCTACAGCATGATAGAGGGTCATCTGAGGAATGCATGTATGAAATATCAAGGCGTTCCATGAAAGGAAACAGATGTTATAAGACATTTACCCCAACGTTAAGTTTTGAATGTGCTAAGTTTGTGACCTTGACCTTGTCGTAAGGGGTGGCGGTGGGTCATGGATTTGCTACAGCACGATAGAGTTTCATCAGATGAATGCATGTATTAAATATGAAGCCGTTCCCTGTAAATAAACGTAAGTTACACAACATTTACACCAACGTTAAGTTTTTGAACATGCTAAGTGCGTGACCTTGACCTTATAGTACGGGTTGAGTGGTGGGTCGTGCGAATGCATGTATGAAATATCAAGGCGTTCCATGAAAGAAAATCGACTGGTTGAAACGACTGAATGTTTGGATTGAACCACGTTAGAAACGTGGATCAGGAGCTACACCGGTCACAAAGCCCATAAGTCTCATTTCTCCAGTCACAGCCACAATTGAGATTGTCTATATACGCATTGTAAGGATAATACTCAAGCACAATCCTACCGCACAATGGGCAGTCATGACATCAAGTGAACACGTTGTAGTGGATCCTCTCTAAACAGGACACACAGACAGTATCTGTATACTTAATTTGGTTGGTTTCATGGACATCCATCTCTGATACTAATTCATATTTGTGGCTGTGATTGGAGAATTGGGGCTTATGTGTTATGCGACCAATGTAGATCCAGATCAGCATGTGCTTCGGCAGTCAGATCAGGATTCTGCATTGTCCGCCATTCCATCAATGTAACACCCATAATGTTTCTAACAACGATTGTAGACCATTATCAGGCTACGGAAGTTTGTTATTTGATCAGGAGCTACACTGGTCACAAATTCCATAAGCCCCATTTCTCCAGTCGCAGCCACATTTAAGTGCGCAAACCACACCCGTATGTCTTGGCATGGTCATATGACTGATTCACAATGGCATATATCTACATCGGACACTCTGGCGACCTCCCGAGAGGATCCGTTGTATTTATGTACAATTCGACAAACATTTTCCTAACATTCCCGGCAATTGCTGCCAGGGAAAATATAGAGTCGATAAACCAGGGGTAATTACTACAACTATACAGGGGTCATACCATTTATCCGGACAATCAGTTTATCGGACAAATGAAAATACCTGATAATTAAACGCATTCATTTGATCCGATTTTGCAACGAACACATCTAAGTCACTCAGGTGCTTGCTGTTTCCATGCCAGTGTGAAGAATATATAGCCAAATTGAATGTAAACCTTTTTGTAACATTTGCTGACAATATTTCTCAACTCTGTTCAAAAGATGTTTACAGCGTCAAAAGTCGCGCGGGGGCTTGCAATCGAGTGCGCCCATTACATCAAGAAATACATTAAATTCTATAAATACGTTGTTTTCCAAGAAGTGAATGGTGATTGTTTATTGTTTATTGTGAAGAACTACACAAAGCTGTTTGCACTGGCTTGCATGCGATACAATTATGATTTCATGTTGAGAATACAAGTTATAAGATGAGAATATCTTTGTCCGGATAACCGATTGTCAATGTTAATTTTGGGGCAATCTTACGACTGATGATCTGACCCAATTTTAAGTGAGAAAGATGGCACATTTTGCTAAATAGTTTACATGAGTTGAGAAAGCAAGAACCGACGATTGTTCTGTGAAAAGTTTATGCCCCTAGCTGCTATTTTAAGAAAAATGTCGTAAACAAACTGCCAGTTCTGTCCGATAATTTGGAGGATCCCTGTACCTGTATTCTCCAGCTGCACATATTGATTTTCATAAGTTTGACTCATGTTTCCACGAAGTTCTAATTCAACCTATAATTGGAAAGTCAATGTTTTTAGAAAAATCTAAGATACAATCAGTATAAAAGACGATTTATATATAGTATTAATTCATTAGAAAGGCAAGGTAGAAAATATTATGCGATCACTCTTATACTTATAATATTATATTGATCAAAGTAATTAAGTTGACCACCCGCGAATGTACAATTCACAGAATTACAACATTTCTGAGTAGAATGGCTAATACCGCGTGTGTCCACCCCGATCATTAAGGGTTGTCCGGTTAGCGCAATCGGTAACGAACGCGCTTCTCACCAATGCGGCCCCGCGTTCGATACTCGGCACTGGCAGTATGTAAGATGGTATGGTGGTCGCCATATCAGACAAGTGGGTTTCCTCCGGGTTCTCTGGTTTCCTCCCACATTAATGACCGCCCTAACGCCTTCATCTGTACCAACGAAAGCACTTGTATAAGTACTCTCACGCTTGTTTGTAATCGTCGTAAAATAAATAAAGTTTAATTGTAGCCCTGGCGGTAGTAGTATCAGTTGTGTGTCAGTCTCGTAAATGTGACACGACGATCTACCGACCTTGAAGCTTCCTCCGTCTCGGGACTCGGTGTCTATTAGCTACACTAGCTGATTGCTGGTACTTCATCCATAGCGACTGGACGGTGTACAAGCGTCTGTTGAAAGTACACGTCACCTCCAGGCAATACATAGCGTTTTACAACTACCATTTTGAAATACCGGATTTATTTCCCCCGAGACATCTGGAAATCCAATAAATAAATGAGAGCGAAGCACGAGTTTCTTTGTCGAATTAACATATGTCAATAATTTGTATATTACATGCTCTTCGAAAAATGTGAAATTTGCTCTTATACCAGCTTACATGTATAACGTTGTCAAAACTGACAATTAGCGTGTAAATTCTTTCTTCGACGGAAGTCTCACGTCTCGGAGGAAATATTCCTTCACGGAAATAAATCCCTTCAAAAACCACGGTAAACCACTTGGTATTATGTACTGTTACAACATTAATGCAACAGTGTAATGAGTCACGACCTAGTAAACACAGTTTAGATCCTGGTAGGTCTGCATACGCACTCAGACAATACAGTGTCCATCAAATAGATGTTGCTTATGCTAGTGACATTTGTCGATGCCGGCATTGCGTCTGTTTGCAATTTTGTCAGACCTCTGGTAAATTAAGGTATGAAATGGACATGTCAGATGGCATAATTGCGACGGTATTGAATGTTTAAACCGGACACAAACTGACGCACACGTATAAGGAGCCTGTTTTTGTTGGTGAGGAAAGTTGATGGGTAGTCCTATCATTTAATACAAATCAGCAATCAGTATGCATGCACTTGAAATGAGCCTAACCAGGTACCATCGGTAGTACATGTACCTATATATTATTAGTGGCGAACTGTGAATACAATGAAAATGTACTACGTCTATTTAATCTACGTAATGACGATGCCCTTTTATTACTATCAATGCTAGCAGTGGAGGCATCCATGCTCTATGAACACATTTTATAGTTTTGACCTTGACATATTTATTCCGCAAAAATCGACTTAGCCATTTTCAATCTTAAGTTTTTGCGCTCAAATCTGTTTCTCAATTACTATACCACCTAGAACCACCATACTTGCACAACTTCATAACCAACGGGTGCCCACCACATACTAACATGTGATCTGTTTTACCATTACTAGTACCTTCTACGAAGTCAAAGGTACATGCCCACTCAGTTGGCACAACAGGTTCTTTATGGGAATTAAATAAGTGTATAATATTTGTGTCACTATTCCACCAGTTCTAAAAATTACGAGTGACCGCTATACAGATATAATCATTCAGTAATATATATTTTACTGATAGTGACGTGCAGTTGTATCAGTGTGAAAATTTACGTCTGATATAAAATGTATAATAATGGCAATTAATATGTGGGGTGCCGTAATTATAGTGAATTAATGTTTATTTTGTCAGAAAATGTTTTAGAATATGATGATGTCTGTGATGTAATGAAAACGTTGTGCCTACTGAGTGGGCATGTCCCTTCCAACACCTACAACTTATTTCCAACACTTACCATGGCCGCTATTTTGGAGATGTGTGTCCCTGCGGAGGAGATGCGACAGTTTGAGAACCTAGACCATCCGATGTTTCCGGTAATGGGCATGGCATGCCCAGTGTAAAACGGACATATAAAGTTCGGGAAATACCGACCTGTACACAATACCAGACTCTGGGAATGGAGGCAATTCAAACAAATGACCACTGTACACGTATCAGCCACTGTTCGCGACTATAGATGCCCCCGCTGATACCCCGTGATGCATAGAACCACGTGAGACTGATATAGTTCAAAGTAATATACATGTCAGGGGCGTCAGAAGCATCATAAGATTAGTCCGGCCAAGGATTTTAAGTCTCTCTATATGTCTCTGGTCCGGCGAAGGTAGGGGTGCCCCAAACCAACCCACACAAAGTGTATGTGGTTACCTCTCTGTGCCGAGACGGTTCAACTGAATGGTAACAACATACACTTTTTAAGAGAAATGAGAAAAATTGCAGAAATAATAATAACATTCCTGACCGGGTTTATTTTGTATACATGAATTCCAAATATTTAAATGAAGCATACTTTTGTCAAAAGTATTGACGTTGCCGCGCCTGTCGGACCTGTTCCGACGCACCTGAATTGGGGCATGATGTACACAGCAGCAATACAAATGTCGGCGACTTTGCAATTAGACCACCCTCACTTATTCCGGAGACACATCCGAATACGGGTTATCAAGCAAGTGTTCCGACAGCAAATCGAACACGAATGTACCCATATACCACAAAAACAGCTGATCAGACATTCGGGATTACACACACAGGATCCAAGGGCAACAACCCGTGGTATACCTCCATTTGAGACAACATCGGGTTATCCTCCAGTAGCTATGTCAGGGGAAGATTAATGTGGCAGTCCTCACACATTTTAGACAGTTTATGGAGTTTTCGGACCTGCGACCACAGCCGAAACATATTTTTGTGATTATTTTCACTTCACATATTCACATAATCTGTTTGCTGCATGCACTTGCTACCTGATAGATACAAGAGCTATATTAACAACAAAAGCCAATTCAGACATAATACACAGGCTGTCTGCACTCTGCTGTGCTTACACAAAATGGGCCCAAATCTGCACTTATTTGGCAGCGGCCACCTATTACACAACATGGATGTCAAATATACCGTGCAGAATTTGCACTATGTTTGTTTTGTTTGTTTATTGGTGTTTAACGGCCTATCAACAGCTAAGGTCATGTAAGGCCGGGCAATCGGGTTCGATTCCATTTTAACCTGCTGCATTGGGGGGAAAATCCCAAAATCAGAACGGAACATTTAAATGGCTGCAAATATTTCAGACGACAATTCCGAGCAGCAGTTTCGCACTCCTCTGCAACTGAAATCATGACACAGATACAAGCAAAATCACATATTTTTGCAGAAAGATGTTTTATGCAGTGGAAAACACCATATGATGATGGCTTATTAATTGTAGAACATTTTCACGATTCGAAACTAACCAACTCGACTGAGGACTGCGACCTCAAGAACTTTTTTTTTAAAATTGTAACCGCTAGTGTAACTGCCACATGGAAAGACATCAATTTCAAGCACAAACATTCGGCGGAATCAAATGTCTCGCCTTGGTCCGCCTTGACCTTGAGCCTGGGGCCATGACCTTGACCCTGGGGCCCCGAGAATAGTCCTATATTCATCTACCTATCATAGTAAAGGTATGTAGACAGTTTGATGACTGTAGCTGATAAGGTGTTGAAGTAATGATTGTAACACGAAAACTTATCATTGAATGATGACGCCGCCGCCGACAACGACTCCGGAAAAGCAAAACCTATGTCTCGCTTTCCACTTTCACAGGCGAGACAAAAACAATGCAAATTAGTATAGCCCAAATTACCTATTAAACCCGCAGTCAGAATTTTTGCACAGGACCCTCTTGCGAACAAATTCAGCATTTAAAGCGCCGCCTTTCCAGCACTGCCCACATGTGCTGAAAAATGGAATTACAGAACATAGAGACGACTTTCATACTGTCCATTGCTTTCACTGGTTGAGGAATAAATGCAAGAACACCAAAACATGACTATATCACTTTGAGGAAGATTCAGGTCACTCAGTGAGACAGTTCAAATGGTGGGCTAAAACATGAAGTTGAACGAAATGCAATGTCTAAGTTTGGTCAATGTTTTCTACTGCTGCCCCGTCCACGAGCGGTGAAACACCCGGTGATGTTCCCAATATGACAGTCAAAACTAAGCTGAGCCGGCAAGAGCTGCTTGGTTGTTTGTTTGTTTGTTGGGGTTTAACGGCCTATCAACAGCTAAGATCATTTAAGGCCGGGTCAATGGGTTTAGTACTAAATCCCATATATTACCTGTACAATTACATGTACATGTTCAAGTACATGCACAAATGGGGTGAAAATCCCAAAATCAGAACTGAATATTTACAATAACAAAACTATATATTCAGCCCTGAAATCAGAATAATCCTGATCCGGTGCCAGGTCCTCGCCACACCAGAATCATTTGGCCCCTCCCGAAAGCAGTAGGATCAGTAATAATCTTACTACTTTTATAATGGGCAATAACCCAATTCAACTCCCAGGTAATCTAAAGAGCCAAGATAAAAAAACGTACCTGAGGGCCAAAACCAGGCAAATCGTGATTCCTATAAGGATGGAAACCATACCGTTAATTTACGGCGTCACGTTCGCCCGACCACCACCACTGCTGGATCGTGAACAGTGTTTGTGCGGCAACTCAAAAGTATTAAAGGCAATTCCGTACAGGTTGCGGCCGTCTGAAACAGACAGAAACAAGACATAATTGAAGAGAAATGAGCAGAATGAAAGGGATGAAAACAGTGAATATGTATATGGATAGGATCATTGTAGCTGAATTCAGTGGTTGCAATGTGTTTACATACAGTCCATTCTGCCATGCAATAATGAGGGAATAGATGAGACAAAAATGGACAAATTTAATTAAAGAACAGTCAAACTATATAACAATATCAGATGGTATATGCCAGCAGCGGTGACTAGTTGGTTTACGACACATGGGCAATACTGACATACGCTTTCACATGTTCAACTCATCTGGGTCTACACTGGTTGCAAACAATAAGTTGAATCTATTTACATCTGCTAGCTATCGGAAAAAAGATCCATCTACTCTCAATAGTATGGGCTTATTCGTATGATGTATGGACAGGATTTGTGCACAGTTTGTTGTGACATACGTAGAAACAATGCATACGTGGAGGCAATGTCATGCCTGGGTTGGATAGATAAAAACGATAGTCTGTAGACCAACAGCTGCATTTTAGCTTGCCTTGACAGGCAGTTGCTGTGACAATACCAGAGGTCCGGCGCGCGCATGTCGCGAGCCCACGAGGCATTTTGATGGTCTCAGAGTGTATTTATTTAAAGCTTGATGCCCAATAAGCATACAAAGTTTGAAGCAAATCTGACTTACGGTTACAAAGATAGTAGGTAAGTGAAAACTTAAAACGAAAACTTCTAGGTCATTTGACCTTGACATAGGGGCACAGGGGCCGCATGACTAATAAACTTATGACGTTGCAAGTCAATGTGACTTAAGATTGCAGAGATATAAGGTATTTAAAAACTTTAACGCAGATTTCGGAACGCAAACTTCGAAGTCATTTAACCTTGACCTTGGGCACAGAGGCCGCATGCGTGGGATACAGCATGAATATATGGACCATGACTAATAAGTATATGAAGTTTCAAGTCAATGTGACTTAGGACTGCAGAGATATAAGGTATTTAAAAACTTTAACGCATATTTCGGACGGACGGACAGACGCACGGGCGGACGGACGCACAGCCACCCGGACGTCATTGTGTTTGTTTGTTTGTTTATTGGTGTTTAACGGCCTATCAAACAGCTAAGGTCATGTAAGGCCGGGCAAACGGGTTCGATCCCGTTTTAACCTGCTGCATTGGGGGGAAAATTCCAAAATCAGAACTGAATATTTACATTGAGAAACAATATTTTCAGCCCTGAAATTAGAATAACCTGACCTGGTGACAGGTCCATACCACACCAAAGTCACTTGACCCCTTCCCCTAAAATAGGATTACGAATAATCGTAATACTCACATAAGGGGTATAACCAGATTCAACTGTCGCATACAAAATTCCAAAGACGTATGTGAGGGCCAAACCAGGTCTCCAGTCGTAATTCCGGTAAGGATGAACCCCGATCGTTAAATTACCCATCGCTTGCACCCACCTTCCACCCACGGAGGTCATTGTGATCACTGTTTCGCTTTCAGCAAGCGGGCTCGACAAAAAAAGTATTGCTTGGCATATTTGTCAATGTTACATAAGCGACTTCGATCAAATGTCACAATATACTTCTCAAGGTAAGGCATGATTTAAACTAATGCCTCTACAACAAATAAGGTCCAAATAGGTTTGTTACATCCCATAAACATATAGTATAATCTCATTTATAACAGCTGAAAATGAGCATGGAATATGTGTATGTAACAGTTGACGAGAAAAATATATTGTTGCCATTATTTCATCAACCAATAAGCAATGCATTTTCTGATAAAGGTGATTGTTAGTGCACAGTAAAACACGTCCTTACACAACAAAGAAACTAAGATGCCATTTGAAAGCAACATAGGATCACCGGATTGTCAATGTTACATACACGAGATTCAGCACATTTCTATGCCACGTTGTAGTTTTTCTAACAAAGCACAAAATCAAAAAAAATCTCTTAAATGTCTCCCTGTTAGGCCACATACTGATTCAAGCCCATATTTTCAATATTTCGATTCTAAATAATTACCTCCCTTTGTAAACAGACACTTTATGTGAAGACAGCCAAACAAACTGGGATGAAAATGCAATTATTATTAATCGCAAATTTTGACAAACTTTAACACAAACCTCTAAGTCATTTGACCTTGGGTACAGGGGCCACATGAGTGGGATGCAACATAAAAATATGGATGATGACTAATAATAATATGAAGTTTCAAGTCAATGTGACTTAGGACTCCAGAGATATAAGGTATTTAAAAAACTTTAACAAGATTTCGGACGGACGGACGCACGTGACGGACGGACACCCGGACGTCATTGTGATCACTATGTCTCGCTTTCCGCAAGCGGGGTCGACAAACATAGTCCATTTGATTATAGATAAGTGGTTATAAATAAAATGATGGCAGATGGCAAGGTGGTTTCATGCCGGGAAATAAAGCTGCATTTGGCTGCGTACTACACACCTCAGAAGCGAGTTCCAATTCTACTGCTGCCCCGTCCACTAGCGGTGAAACACCCGGTGATGTTCCCAATATGGCAGTCACAACTAAGCTGAGCCGGCAAGAACTGCTGGATCGTGAACACGTGTGGCAACTGAAAGTATCAAAGGCAATTCCGTACAAGTTGCGGCCGTCTGAAACAGACAGAAACGAGACATAATTGAAGGGAAATGCGCAGAATGAAAGAGATGAAAGCAGTGAATATGGATAGGATCATTGTAGCTGAATTGAGGGTTTGCAATGCGTTAACATACAGTCCATTCTGCCATACAATAATGAGGGAATAGATGAGACAACAAGAGTCCCGAAGGTCACAATATACGCCTGTCGAGGCAAGGCCAGTCAACAAGGGGAGATAACTCACTGAAAATCAAAATCATATTGCCGTGATAAACATGTATACCGGATTTGGTTACGATCGAAGTATAACTCGAGTTATTGCGTGTACAAGGATCGATACAGAGTGGGAAAATTGCCGACAAGGGGAGATAAGTCATCGGAAAGTTTTCAATATCAATAGGCTTCTTTGTCTGGACGTGTTCAACATGTATACTGAATTTGGTTACAATCCGTCAAGTAGGACTCTAGTTATTGCGTGGATAAGCTGTGTCCGCCCGCCTGCCGCCAGTACAATATGATACATAATACCTAACGTTTTTTCAAACGGCCGTATAAAAATGGACACATTTAATTTTAGAACAGTCAAAATATAACAATATCAGCCGGTATATGCAAGTAGCGGTGACTAGTTGTTTTACGACACATGTGCAATACTCACATACGCTTTCACATGTTGATATGCAGTCTCATTTGGGTCTACACAGGTTGCAAACAATAAGTTGAAGCTATTTGCATCTGCTAGCCCATAATGTAGTAACTAAAACTGCGAAATAAATACAGAAACCTGAAAAAACAAATCTTAGTTGCCATTTCACTCCGTGTAAATATAATTCTTTGGTAACCCCTATGTATGACTGGAGCAATCTCAGTATCGAACAAAGATGCATCTACTCTCAATGGTATGGGCTTATTCGTATGATGTATGGACAGGATTTGTGCACAGTCTGTTGTGACATACGTGGAAACAATGAATTCGTGGAGGCAATGTTATACCTGGGTTGGATAGATAACAACGATATTCTATAGACTAACAGCTGCATTTTAGTTTGCCTTGGCAGGCAGTTGCCGTGACAATATCAGATGGCCGCGGCCAGCATGTCGAGCCCGCCGAGGCATTTGATGGTATTTATAAAAACTTCAATGCAGATTTCGGACGGATGAACGCACGCACGCACGGACACTCGGACGTCATTATGATCACTATGTCTCGCTTTCCGCAAGCGGGCTCGACAATAACCATCTTTATTCTTACTTCCACATCAGATATGGCACTGCCCAGAGATTTCAATGTGCTTGGAAAGCTTAAATTAATGTTTTTATGTACCAGCGGCCGATAATTTAGACTGGTAAAATGATTACCGCCATGCTTGTGGGTATCAGAGGTTGTCGGAGGGTACTTGAAACGTTCTAATAACGGTAAAATACCTTCCGTAAAACCAATAGAAAACTGGGTAAACATTATGCAGAATACAAGCTCAAGAGGAACATTACCATGATAAAATGACTTAAACCGTGGCAACATGCATACCTGAGTGAATATTGAACGACCGTCATGAAAGGAAACAGAAGTTGTAAGACATTCACCCTAACGTTAAGTTTATGAATGTGCTAAGTTTTTGACCTTTACCTTGGGGGTTGGGGTAACGGTTGGGTTGTTGGTCATGGATTTGCTACAGCATGATAGAGGGTCATCTGAGGAATGCATGTATGAATATCAAGGTGTTCCATGAAAGGAAACAGAAGTTATAAGACATTTACCCACGTTAATGTTTATGAATGTGCTAAGTTGTGACCTTGACCTTGGGGTAAGAGTTGTGTGCTTGGTCATGGATTTGCTACAGCATGATAGAGGGTCATCTGAGGAATGCATGTATGAAATAGCAAGGTGTTCCATGAAAGGAAACAGAAGTTATAAGACATACACCCAACGTTAAGTTTATGAATGTGCTACGTTTGTGACCTTGACCTTGGGGTAAGGGTTGGGTGGTGGGTCATGAATTTGCTACAGCATAATAGGGGGTCATCTGAGGAATGCATGTATGAAATAGCAAGGTGTTCCATGAAAGGAAACAGAAGTTATAAGACATTTACCCAACGCCGAAGCCGCCGAGGGTATGCCATAAGCTCTTATGCACTTCGTGCAGGTGAGCTTAAAACGGTTAATTACCTTCCGTAAACCAATAGAAACTGGTAAAATATGCAAAATACAAGCTCAAGAGGAACATTACCATGATAAAATTACTTAAACCGTGCCAACTTGCATACCTGAGTGAAAAATGAATGACCACGGTAAACAATTCAGATTTCGTCCATTTTCAAATTGTTTATTCTAAATGATTACCTCCCTTTGTAAACAGACACTTTATGTGAAGACAGCCAAAGAAACTGGGATGAAATTGCAATTATTATTAATCGCAACACGGCACACTCACAACTGACACAGAAACTCAGTCCATTGTGAACATTTTCTGAATCACCATTTTCTACTTACATGTAAGGTGGTGGTCCTCACACATTTTAGAGCCTGCGACCGCAGTCGAAATTTATTTGTGATTATTTTCATTTCACATATTCTGTTTGCTGCACGCACTTGCTAACTGATAGGTACAAGAGCTATATTAACAACAAAAGCCAATTCAGACATAATACACAGGCTGTCTGCACTATGCTGTGTTTACACAAAATGGGGGGCCATATCTGCATTTATTTGGCAGCGGCTACCTATCATGCAATATTACACAATGTTCATGGATGTCAAATATACCGTGCGGGACTTTGCACTAATACTTGCTAATTCTAACAATTTTGCAATCACACATTGTCACCATGATCATAGTCTACTGGTACCGACCGTTTTCTTTTCGAGATACACACCTGCCTTTCTTACAGATAAAAATGGCTGCAAATATTTCAGACGACAATTCAGAGCAGCAGTTTCGCTCTTCTGCAACTGAAATCATGCCAGCATGACACAGATACAAGCAAAATCACATAGTTTTTTGCAGAAAATGTTTTATCATTGGAAAACACCATTTGATGTTGGCTAATTAATTGTAGAACATTTTCACGAATTTTACACTATAACTTATAAGGGTCTCAGCTCTCACGGATACAGAAAATTTAAAAGACAGATGAAATAGTAACACATAACCGTAGAGCTGAGATTTCTAAGCTAACATGTATAATAGAGACTACTGTCCGTTCCACGTTTTGCTGCCGACGAACATTTGGCTATTAAAACACATTAAATCTAAAAAAATATTAAAAGTAAGTACTTTTTTATCAATAACAAAAGTCACCCTCCCCAAAAAACAAGAATTTCCTGCGAAATAAATAAAAAGTCTCGCCTTGTTCCGCTTGAACCTTGACCCTGGGGCACAAGAAGAAAAAAATACCGGCGGCGACGCCGACAACTCCGGAGAAAAACAAAAACAAAACCTACGTCTCGCTTTCCACTTTCGCGGGTGAGACAAAAATATTTGATGAAATTCCATCAAATATTGATCTTATTGTAAAAAAAAAAACATTTTCCTATTGGAATTTAACGTGGGGGGCTAAAAATATAATTTTTTTAATATTTTTTTATTTGTGGACAGATTTTCAAAATCTAACTTTTGTTTTCTTAGGAAAATCAATACATTTTTTTCGGGATGGTGACTTTTTTGTTATTGATGAAAAAGTACTTACTTTTAAATGTTTAACATTGTTTAATGGCCAAATGTTCGTCGGCAGCAAACGTGGAACAGACAGACAAAATGTACATTATGTTAGAAATATTTTCAATAAACCAGCAGGAATCATTTTTCCTATGAAATTAAAACACAAAAACCTAAACGATTTATTTAATTGCTTAATTCTCCTCATAAACTGAATGGGTATAGGTCCATTATGGCATCATAGGCACTTTATGTGATGAACGAAACCGATGTGTTAATGACTCCTATCGCAGGATGTATATAGATACTTGTCATACAGCAGATAAGTTTCTCGGCTTTTGATTGGCTTGATTGCTTTCCTGGTTCATATATTATAGACCTGCCAAGACCGTCGGACATACAGGAATTGCGATTCCCCTCCGGCGCCTCGCGTCCAATGAAGACACATTTTGCAAGCGTCTACCGATTGCGGATTGTATTCCTCACTAAACACAATAGAACCCCCCCGAATTTTTGATCAATAAAAGTAACAAATGTACACTCCAAAACCAGTCTTTATTGTTTTATTTTTCCATTATATACTTTGCTCATCAACATATGAGCGAAAAATGCCACAAACTATCCCGTTTAGTGTTTTCAAATCTCAACAGAATTGGCTTCGTGACTGGGTCATAAACTATGGGTTCCACGCACAAAGCGCGGCGTAGCAATGACCATGATGACAGCGAATATTTGGGAACCAGTCGCATTCTTCTAGAGGCGCCAAAGGGAGAGCAGATCGATAGAGCAGTGGAATATCAATTTAAATTACACGATATAAAAAAACTGTCATAAAGTCGTTTCGATGGATTTCGTTACTCCATATTTAGTTTGTTTTCGTTTATAATAAAAAACAAAATGTTCATTTATAAACGCCTTTATATTAAGAAACTGACGGTAAAGAAAGTCGAATCTCGGATTATTTTTCTTCCTGAAAAAAAATAACGCAAAGATCAAAAGAAGAGATATGTTTATACGGCCAAATAACGGATCTGCGGTATGACAAATTACGTTATTGTGATTCTACCAGGCTATATGGTGAATAATATTGCCCGTCTGAAGGTATGTTCCACCCTCGGCTATCGCCTCGGGTGAACATACCTACAGACGGGCAATATTACACCCATTGTAGCCTGATGTAGAATCACAATAAACTTATAATAGAGATCATCAGCATGATCAGTGTAACTGGATTATCACATCGGCTTTTCGTTCATCCCCATAAAGCTCCTATGTATGGCATATCATAATAAAGAAACGTTCGTTGAACAACATAACAGGAACAGAATCGACCATTGATATTGACAAATGGCGTACAATAATCATTAGGGGGAGGTAATTCATTTAGGGTGTAAGTCTACATCAGCCTCTATCGGGCACCACAAAATTGCCGTGATTTACATACGTTTTGTTCGGAAGCAACTCTGTCTATCTAGTCAAACCGGCAGCGGTATAGCAATACAAATAGTTACTGCCCTAATCGAGGTGTTCATGTGTTTAAACGAAGCGGCGAGGTGTTTCATGGGCACATGTAGGTTGTTCAAACACATGAACATGAATGAACACCTCGATTATGGGCAGTAACTGACTTGCACATCTACTTACTGACTACAGTTGGCTAGTATTTCAGTGGAAATTTTGAATTTCCATTTGAAATTAAAGAAACTGTCTCTACAGTTATGACAGATAAATATCATCCATGTACGTATTCTGCCAGTGGGAGTATACGTGTCCCATTGACAAATTTCTCATTATTCTTTGTGTTTGATTCTAACGTATACGTATGCGAAGCAAGCACTCAATTATGCTGTATTTAATATGCATTGGAACATGCTTGCATAAATCATACTAATTCACATGTGGATAATACCAGGGCTAATGTAGTTTGAAATATCAGTTTATCAGGCGCAAGACTATGCCGTAATTCCCGTTCCCGAGCCAAGCCTCATTATCTTGATATCGAAAGACACTAGACTAGTATTTTAATTATCAGGTAAACGAATTTTATGCAAGCCAATTATCAAATTTAAAACTGTTTTTGTTGAAAGAACGCGGAATTGTTTACGTTACGTAGTACAGTACAGTGGAACATCTCGATAAAAACTGTCACCCTGGGAGGTCCGCAGAGTGTCCAGCTTAGATAGGTACCACTGTAACAAGAAATGACAGCGTTTAGCGAAGCCCCCCCGTTGTCTGACCTTGATAATAATAAACATCACAAGTCTCGGTGACATTGACCTTGGGCGGTCGTACTGACAGCCTTGATAATGAAATAATTAGGACTTTAACAGTATTGCCTTACACATGTGCCTTATTACCAACAAGGTGAACATAAGTCCTCAGTGACATTGACCTTGGGCGATCGGATGTGGGTAGCCTGCATAACAGAGCACCATCAATTTGTGACCAAATATTATCAAAATCGGTGAAGCGGTTCATGAGTTTTTGAATAATGAAAGGTGTTACTAACGTACGTACTTGTAAGCATGTATGTACTTACGTAGTACATGGACTAACGCTATATCCCCTCTTGTCTCATTTTCAACCATGACCACACTACAAATCAATGCCATATAAATAAAACACAATGGGGTCCCCAGGGTGTCCGGTTTAGACTTGTATACATATCCCACCACGTTTACGTTCAGCAGTTCTCTGTCAAAACATAAACGAAGTGATAAGCACCCGGATTAAGTGCCTCTCATCAACTGTACATGCACATGCAGCCGCTATGAATGCATATATCTATTATTGGATGGTCAGTTAAAAAAGTCATTTACGAGGGGTGTTCAACAATTAATTTCCCAACACATACATGATCCCAATACAATGAAATGACATTAATGTAATGAATGAAAACTATTAGCATGATTAAAACAAAAATCAAATTTAAAGACACGTGGTCTTAGGTATGTGCATAAAGTGATGAAACATGTTTAATTTAGGAAACAATAATTTAATGGTAGATTTACATGGACTGTCTTAACCAAATCATGTTTATAGGTCGATTTGAAAAGAATCAGTATTTGGTAAAATATGTTTATTATACCAATTGATAAATAGCGTTGCGAAAGCTAGTTTTGTTGACAGTCGATGGTACTATTTTTATTTAGTTGAATTAATTCCACACGTGTCTATAAATAGCAACATATTATATGTGTGGAACAGTATTTTGATTTCAAACTAAAACAATGTTATGTTTCACAAAGTGTGCTTGCTGGTACTGAAATAGCGAACGGAAATGCGCTACCCCTCTTCATGAAAGTAAATTGTAGTACATTGTATATAAGAAAACACACAGTCCTTGTATAGACATTTTAGAGCCAATAAAGCGAAAATAAAAATTAGCATTGAATATCTTCGACATCATCTGAAACATCATGCGAGACACTGCTTCTTTAAAATACGTTAGGACATCTATTTTGTCATATATCGTCAGTTGGGTCTCTGTAGAGTTCACATCATTAACAATTTAATCCTTCATATGTTTAGCCACTGTATTTTCACATGCAGTTTCAGTAATAAATCAACTGAAGTGATTGAACTTAAGTGATCGATGTCGTTGTCATTCAACAATGAAACATGCCCTTTTGTACGATAACATAACTATTCCTAGTGTCAAGGTCATCACCAAGGTCAGGAATGATCGAGACAAATTGTCTCCCCAATTATCATATGAACCAAGTATACCTCAATTGTTATGACGTTATGGCCAATATAGCTTGATCTGACGAACGGAAAGTGGTAACAATGCAGTTGAAGTGTAAGGGATAGGCCAGAGTAGATAAGTACACATAGTCACTTAATCACTTATAATGTACACTATATTACATGGGGAACACACAGGAATACATGATACATTGATATGCGAACATCACTGTACTGTGCATGATACTATTCCAATTACTACAAGGTTGTAAGCCAATCGACTGTTTATACTTTAACGCAACTTAAAAGCTATAGACGAATAAACTCAGTATGTGGTATCTCAATGGTCCCGTAGTGGACAATAGTATGAATGCACAAGTACTTTGATGATCGCTAATCAAAGTGAAATAACATACAAGTATAACATGGCATAACGAACATTGGAGGACAAATGACAATCATCTGAGCTACCCAGTGCTGGCGTATCTCAATAGATAGTGGTAACCTCTGAGTATCAAGGTCCCAATGGTCTGCCTCACCGCAATATGAGGTCTAGTCACCAAATATGGCTATTATCCAACTTCAAGTGGATTAATTCATAAACAATATATGTAGTTTCTTTACTACAATCCCTTAGCCATGATATGCCATGATAGGAGTATTTTACCATACACTATCAAAGTAATTACATATGTATTGCCTATGCAATATATTTCCAAAGTATGAATGTCAAAGTCAAAGCCGGATGTGGTTACATCACATGATAGTCAATAAACGATAATGTTAAGGAAGCTGGTACCGGAAGTAAAGTTCCCAAGGTAGTATTATTTCCGGAAATGGTGGACCAGAGGTAAAGTTCCTATGGTATCACTCGACTGTAGCAACCCGGATGTGGTAGACCGGATGTAAAGTATCCATGGTGAATCAATGGGTTGTAATACCAGGAATGGTTAGACCGGATGTAAAGTTCCGATATAATACAAAAATGGCGATTATCACGATGGCTAAGACGCCGGGAAATGTTTCACTTAGGCGACATTCAACTCGGTGGTAGTATAATGATATACTGAGCAAAACTAGAAACGTCCCTCCATGTTTAAGGAAAGATTCATCAAAAACAAAAAGGGTTACTTTTAAAAATCAAAATGGAAAAACAAGTTCATTCATTTCTGTATCAAAGCCAATAAATTGCATTTGGATATCTTGTTAAATATTCGAGAGATAACCGGCCAAGGGCGGTAGGGGTCAAAATCTAAAATCACAAAAACTCAGAAATGTGTTACTTAATGTTTAGAGATGGAATTTCAATAAGTAATGTGGCAAATTCAGTAAATCTCGTTAGTACCGAGTGTGGCCACCATTTGCATGAATGCATGCAATGATCCTACGCCGCATCGACGTGACGTAACGCAATACCAGTGCGTTGGGCAAATTCCTCCATTCCCGTTGTAACGCCCGTGTAAGATCGCGAACATTGTCAATCTGATGGTTAGCTCGTGCTTTGTGGCCCAGCTCATCCCATATGTGCTCAATGGGATTGAGATCCGGGGAGACCGCGGGCCATGGCATGACGTCGACGTTGTTTTGCTGTAAGTATTGAGTGGTGACCCTGGCTACGTGAGGGCGGGCATTGTCGTGCATCAATGTCACAACCAGGACCATGCTGACGGATAAATGGTAAGGCATGTGCATTTAGCACATCTGCAACATAACGTTGTGCATTGATGTTGCCCTGTACAACAACCAAATCTGTCTTCCGGTTTCCCATGATTCCACCCCAGACCATTACGCTCCCTCCCCCAAACCTGTTCTTCTCAACAATGCAACAATCGGTGAATCTTTCATTTTTACGCCTGTATACCCGTAATCTTCCGTCAGCATGACTAACTGTGAACCGAGATTCATCGGTGAACAAAAACTCTGTTCCAGTCAGCCCTTCTCCAGTTCAGATGACGTCGCGCCCATAACAGTCTGGCAGCACGGTGACGTTGGGTCATTATCTGACCAGTGTACGGGCGGCGTGCCCGGATTGGTTGGGCGTTACGACGTAACCGGTTGCGAATGGTCTGCCCTGAGACACCGTATCGCCTAGCGGTGACTGTGGCTGCCAATCGACGTTGACGTAAGTGCGTCAACGTAATGTAACGATCGGCTCTAGCCGTCGTTACACGAGGCCTACCAGGTCGCTGCCGGTCGTGAACAGCCCCAGTCTGCTGGTACCGGGCTGCAAGACGATCAATCGTCTTCCGACAGCAAACCAAACCGAGGCGTGACCGCCCTGGCGGCCATCCCACCCGCAAGCATCCCAATTGCCTGATTTCGCTCGTTTTCGGAAAGCCGTGGCATATCGAAAACAGTGAAAAATTAAAAAAAAAAAAAAAAGTTTTTTAATTTTCCGAATAGCCCCTATCGCATGAATGGTACGACATGAACTGAATCACCTTATCGATGACAAGTATAGCGTGCACGTGCAAAAAGTGGAAATCAACGTTCCGGTCACTGGCCGCTATGTAAACCGTGTGTATCGGCTAAACTCTACACGATCGTATTCTGAACATCGCCACGGTTTAAAATACATGTACTTTGAACATGTGGTACATACATAGACAGAGCTACACCGGCTATAAAACAGGGACGTTTCTAGTTTTGTTGAGTATATGATATGTGTGTATGGCGTTTCACTTCACTAAACTATGGCTGTGACTGTCTGCTGAACGCGATGTAGCTATCACACACTGCTCTATACAGGCCTGTACCCGGAGCTGCTACACACACTGCGCCAGACAGACGTACGGACACTCGGACGACCTGACACTCTGCACTGACTGGGGTCTGCCCTCAACGAATGGACCAAAACGTCCAATGTTGCCCGCTGGAGCGATCTCAAGAGGCTACAAAAATGAAATGAGTCTCCAATTACTGGACGAATACGCACAGACAGACAGACAGGATGCACAACGGACTAAAACGGGAATCGAACAACGGCAAATCACAGCTGAAATAAAATGTTGTAGGTACATACCAAAATCCTCCGTGTCACTGGTGAATACAGTACTAGTCTTCTGTAACCAGAACATATGTGTCCCGCCAACACATAGCGAGACATCGCTTATATACGCACCAGTGAAACCATGCACGGAATAATGAATATGCCTACCCCTCGTTCGACATCTCACATAAATACTACAAAACCATGGCTTTTGCCATGTCACCGTGGGTTATATTTGGCATAAATATATGTTCCCACGCCTTAAATTCAACCAAACCAGTGTACAGCCCTCGTGGAATAAATACCATCCAACATGGTATACCCCACACTACCATAAATCTGCACACTATAGACCCAGATCTCAGAATCCGAAATCTACTCGACTGGTCTCGACAATGCGAAGGTCGCTTCTTGGCCCCGCCAAAACCCTCCATATCGGTCCTATGGCTATACACTCAAATGAGAGTGTAGCACATACTAAACTCAAATATCGTGGTCATTTACGCGGAAATATCATGACACAAAGCATCACCAGTATGGGATCTGATATATCCGTGTTGGCCAGTACCAGGCTATGCTGAAACACTAACCCGTAGCATACATAACAGGGCAGACCATGGTATGGTCTGCGCTATATACTGGCTTCACCTACAGAAGGTCCCTTATATGGTGAACAACTGACACGCGGACAAACTCGGCTGGCACGGACAGTGGACATCCGTAATACTAAAAGGTCTTCTCCCTAGCGAAACCAGCACACGCAGTCAACGAGTTCTCTACCACACACATGCATAGTCTGTGGCAAATATGGCGTGACATCAGTAAAACATTGCTCATAAAATAGACGTATATTAAAATCCTCAAAAATGACACGCATAAACGTTTTTCCACCAATACAACATAAGCCCCTTTATTACACGCACATTGTACATGGCAAATGTACATGCTAAATCTCAGGTATGTAAAAATCACAGGCGTGTGAAATCACAGGTATGTGGAATCACAGGGATGTGAAATCAATAATACGCACAACAATACAACACAGTACCACACATCATAAATATACAATTATACGGAATCCAGAATGTACAAGAATGCACGTGTCACGCGACACCTAGTTAAAATGCAGAATATATCAGAGCTGTATGCCATTCCACGTGTACAATGTACATGCATTTTATTATTATAATGCATATACGCGTTGACTTTCGTAGGTACATGTAGCGTATTAACATAGTATGTCCTATTTTTGTATAACTGGGATCAACATGATCAAGTGAACAATGTTCTGGAGCCAAAACAAGCGTTACAGCTATTTTATTGTATCTTAAATATGCACGGATCACAAATTATCTATACGCATAACTTAAGTTCGACTCGTATGTTCTAAAAGGCCGGCACTAGCGTGTATTCAATATCATAATACACTAGTGTAATAAATGTGCAAATCAGACGGGTACAATAACACACATTAGCTAACCTGTATATGCTTAGTATGATGATGTGCTCCTGCAATAAAGCACATCTAACATTTGTGTTGATGTAATATTGTATTTATTAAAGCTCCTTGACTGATTTATAAAGAAACTCAGCATAGCCTCTTATGACATCAGTAAACTCGTTAATACATATCACAGTAAATCATCACGCAAGTAAGATCCTCTCTCTATATATATAAATCACTTTTTTTTGAGACCAGATGAAATATGCCACTTCACGAGTGGGTGTAGGTTTAAACACTTTTCTGTTACTTACTGAACGCCCCTCCATTACATCCCTATTTTTGTCGGTGACAATTGTCTTTCTACGTGCTAAACTACAAGTAAACATAAAAATACTGTAGACTTCGTGTATAAGATTCACCATTTTTTATAACATCTGTTTCCTTTCATGGAACGCCTTGATATTTCATACAGGCATTCCTCAGATGACCCTCTACCATGCTGTGGCAAATCCATGACCCACCACCGAACCCTTACCCCAGGGTCAAGGTCACACACTTAGCACATTCACAAACTAAACGTTGGGGTAAATGTCTTATAACTTCTGTTTCCTTTCATGGAACACCTTGTTATTTCAAGCATGCATTCCTCAGATGACCCTCTATCATGCTGTAGAAATGCATGACCCACCACCCAACCCTTACCCCACGGTCAATGCACAACCTTAGCACATTCATAAACAACTTAACGTTGGGGTAATTTTCTTATAACATCTGTTTCCTTTCATGGAACGCCTTGATATTTCATACATGTATTCGTCAGATGACCCTCTATCATGCTGTAGCAACTCCATGACCCACCACCCAACCCTTACCCCAGGGTCAATGTCACAAACTTAGCATGTTCATAAACTTAACGTTGGGGTAAATGTTGTGTAACTTCTGTTTATATACAGGGAACGCTTTGATATTTCATACATGCATTCATCTGATGATCCTCTATTGTGATACAGCAAATCCATGACCCCCACCCTTTCCCCAAGATCAACATCATAAACTTAATGTTGGAGTAAATGTATTTTAGCTCTACTATTCGAAGAATAGATAGAGCTTATGTAGTCACCCCGGCCTCGGCGTCGGCGTCGGCGTCACCGTCACGCCTTGGTTAAGGTTTTTAGTCAAACTTGTATATGGAATACTCCTGGCCCTACACCCACCATCCCACCATACTTGGACAACTTCATCTCCTAGTGATGTACATCAATAACCCCTGATCTATATTTGACATTGACCTACATTTCCTCTTGAATTACTTAGTTAATTCCCCTTGGTTAAGGTTTTTAGTCAACCTCGGTTAAGGTTTTTTGTCAAGCTTGTACATGGAATACTATTGTGCATACAGACACCATACTTGGACCGCCTATTCTCATAGGGATGTACATCAATATCCACTGATCTATATTTGACCTTGACCTACATTTCCTCTTGAATTACTTAGTTAATTCCCCTTGGTTAAGGTTTTTATTCAAGCTTGCATATGGAATACTACTGGCCGTACACCCACCATACTTGGACGACTTTATCTCCTAGTGATGTACATCAACAACCCCTGACCTATATTTGACCTTGACCTACATTTAACCTTGAATTACTTAGTTAATTCCCCTTGGTTAAGGTTTTTAGTCAACCTCTGTTAAGGTTTTTGGTCAAGCTTGTACATAGAATACTAGTGTGCATACAGACACCATACTTGGACAACCTTTTCTCATAGTGATGTACATCAAAAACCCCTGATCTATATTTGACCTTGACCTATATTTCCTCTTGAATTACTTAGTTAATTCTCCTTGGTTAAGGTTTTTAGTCAAGTTTGTAGATGGAATACTCCTGGTCCTACACCAACCATACTTAGACAACTTCATCTCCTAGTGATGCACATCAACAACCCCTGGCCTATATTTGACCTTGACCTACATTTAACCTTGAATTACTAAGTTAATTCCCCTTGGTTAAGGTTTTTAGTCAACCTTCGTTAAGGTTTTTAGTCAAGCTTTTAGATGGAATACTATTGTGATCATACACCATACTTAGATAACTTTTTCTCATAGGGATGACATCAATAACATGACCATATACCTTCACCTACATTTAACCTTGAATTAATTACTTATGTCCCCTTGGTAAGGTTTGTACTCACTTGGTTAAGTTTATAGTCAAGCTTGTATATGCAATACTCCTGGGCCTACAGCAACCATACCTGGACAACTTATCTCTAGTGAGGTGTACATCAATAATCCCTGACCTATATTTGACTTGACCTAATTGACCTACTTTTATCCTTGGATACTTAGTTATTTCATTGGTCAAGGTTTTTAGTCAAGCTTGATATGGAATACTCCTGGGCCTACAGCAGCCATACTTGGAAAACTTCATCTCCTAGTGATGTACATAAATAACCCCTGACCTATATCTGACATTGACCTACATTTAACCTTGAATTACTTACTTAATTTCCCTTGGTTAAGCTTTTTAGTCAACCTTGGTTAAGGTTTTATGCAGGCCGCGGCCACCTTGTTTGTCAAGCTATGTGTACAACGACAACCCTCGTAGTCGAGCTATGCTGTTCTCCTACAGCTCTCGTTATAACTTCTGTTTCTTTACAGGGAACGCCTCAATATTTCATACATACATTCATCTGATGATACTCTATCGTGCTATAGCAAATCCATGACCCAGCCCTTACTCCAAGGTCAAGATCACAAACTTAGCACATTCATAAACTTAACGTTGGGGTAAATGTCTTATAACATATGTTTACTTTCATGGAACGCCTTGATATTTCATACATGCATTCCTCAGATGACCCTCTATCATGCTGTAGCAAATCCACAATCCACGAGCATGTTCATAAACTTAACGTTGGGGTAAATGTTGTGTAACTTCTGTTTCTTTACAATGAACGCTTTGATATTTCATACATGCATTCATGTGTTGATCCTCTATTGTGTTACAGCAAATCCATAACCCCAATGTCAAGGTCCACCGCACGCCCTTTAACCCAGTGAAGGCTGCCAACAGGCGAGCTTCGTCGTCTTCTGACAACTCCTATTGTTTATACATCTGTCCACGGCATTGATTTGTGATTACATATGCGTCACTGGCACGGAGAAGGACCTTGCAGCATTTGTAAGGCGAATATGTGTACCTTTATCATCATTCACCATCCAAATTAGCGAGTTATGTTCTACATGACATCATTCCGATGATCGCAAAACACCAACAACTGCTACATTGGTGACATGTATTAAATATAGGAAATGGTATTGATCGAATTGCGACCAACACATGCAATGATTAAACTGCGCGGATGTGCAGATTGATCTGGGCTACGCTAGCCATCGTAAGACCGTTTTTCTTAGCCTGTGTTCCTTCTGTCAAGCTATCAATTCACACAATGACCATAAACACACAACGTGTGTGGTTTGCCGTGAGGCAGGACTTTTTCATGCCCAGGTTTGCATATAAATGCAAATTTTTCTTTTGTCTACAGAGGTGTTCAAATTGCTTACCAACCTCGGACAAACAATAGAGTCGATGTGTAAATTGAGAGACTTACAGTAGTGGAACAGGTTGGCGAATGTTCATATATGGTAATTTAATGACATTCCGATAGTAGACTTAGTATCTCATGAACCATATTTACAAGATTTACGATATTTTCCGTAAATGAAGTAGAAAGTTGACGAACTTTTTATAGCATTTCATCATCTTTCGACGTCATTTACAAAACATATCACAGTTTCTGTCAACTGAATATATCATGAAAAATCGCACAGACACAAAAATCACATTGCGTGTTTCATATCATTGGAAATAGGAGTGTTCAATTATGGCCCGTACACCACCGCCTGCGTTAATCTTGCCAACATTTGTCAATTGTTTTGTTTCAAAATACTTTAAATGGAGCTGTTTTCTTGGTTGAGCCTGAGATGTTCAGAAACGTTTACATCAAGGCAAGATAAACGCCGGCGGTTGTGTAACAGATAAGTGCGCAATAAATTAAAGGTACATGCCCACTCAGTAGGCACAAACTGTTGTTTATATGACTTAAATAAGTGTATAATTGTGTCACTAGTCCACCAGTTCTCTAAAAATTAAAAGTGCCCGCTATACAGATATAATTGATTAGTAATATGTATTTTACTGATAGTGACACGCGGCAGTATCAGGTTATTTTCATATGCAAATGTTTTAGTTATTTATACTAATTAAATGCGTCACCTGAAAGATAATAGTATAGACAGATTATAAAGTGTGATCATTGCACATCACAAAATAAATACAGAGAATAAATAGTAATGTCCGTTAACATTTTAAGGAAACACGGTTATCGCCCCGGCCTGATATCAGTGTGGAAATTTTACTTCTGATATAAAATGTATAATAATGCCAATCAATGCATGGGCTAATGGTGATGAATGTTTATTTTGTTAGAACATGTCTCAGATGATGTTTCCCATACAAAGAACAGTTTGTGCCTACTGAGTGGGCATGTACATTTAAATCTCCGAATATTATTGGAAAAATATTGTGGCTAGTTATGGAACAGTTCGTCTCTTTGTGTCCACACCACGTAGCGGCGAACATGTAAATGTTCACCACTACATTACGTCACAAATCGAATTAATTAAATGTTCGTCATTTGTGGCGCCAGAATGATGTGATGAAAATTTATAAAATGCTATTCACCTATTGGATTTTTAAGGAACTAAATGCTGCGGTCGCAAACGCTCCATTTAATTCCTTTAAGTCCAATATGAAAGCATTATAGATCGTGTATGGCTGTGATGAAATTGGGATTATGGGTTTTTCAACATGTGTAGATCCAGATCAGCGCAGTCTGGGATTTAAGAAACGCAAAGGAATTCTTACTGTTTCCGAGCCGAACCTGATAACCTTGATATCAATGGACACTAACCTCGTATTCTATTTATCAGGTAACTTTGGCCGATAGACAAATTTACAATATACATGTATACAAAATGTACACATGTATACATGCACATGTACTTGTCATATGTACACACTTGCGAAAGGCATACTATGACTATGGAGCCAACCCAATCTTCATCTCCATACTGTTGGTGGCAGAGCACAGTTGGGTTAGGACCAATATAATTTCGGCACATTAACCAGTTAACGTTAATCAGCGTAGGCCCAGGCCTGACTACGTGCTTGTGAAGGACGACCTGGGACTAAACTGGTCACATTGGTCATAATACACCATCTATCAGCATACTGTCATGCTTCAACTTGAAATATTAAAAAACACTAAAAGTCTCTGGCAATCGAACATGATAAAACTATTAAAATGTATCATGTACTATAACATGAGCCATCGTGGTGAATAAAAGGAATGCCTGACAGCGCCGTATAAATACTGAAAAAAAGGTTTAATTATGTCTGATAGACAAGTGGCCATACATTATTTGTGGATGTGAATAGAGACATGGATCATATAGCAGGATTTATGACTAGTTTAGCTTCTGATCAAATACATATAGCATACTCATGTAACCTGATAGCGAGTTACGTGCATTGCGTGTTGGAAGCTCCACATGTGTTAATTGATAGAATGGAGAACAGTGTAGATCTAGATATAATTGTTATATCGTGGGAACGAATTGTTAATTCAATGGAACGAATTGTTAAATTGAGGCAACGAATTGTTATTTCGTGGGAACGAATTAATAAAATGTAAACTGGCCTCAACACACATAAGCCCTGTTTCTCCAGTCACAGCCACATTTAACTAAGGACTGAGGTCTATTAGTTACACAACACACGTTATGTTGCATAATTAAAAGGAAGAAACAGCAGTACTATTGATGAAACGATGTACCTGAGACCTCATGGGTGCCGCCAGACTGCAGTGTAAATAATAGACCACGTTATCCCACACCCTAGTTAAAGGTAGACATGACAGATTTTGTTAAAAAGATAACGTTTTGCCATTCACATTTAAGGAATAAACCCATGGGCTGCTGCGTTTTCCGTAGTATGAAACACATTTGGTCTGTTTAAAGTGCGTGTTTACATTGAATGTTGCTAACTCTGGTATTGGCGGACTGGTAGTGTTAACGGCTGGAATATGGCTATCATTAAAATGAAGAAACCGCCGTCATATTTATGAAAATAAGATTTATCTGAGATATCATGGGTGCCGCGATTACTGTTGTGTAAACAATAGACCACGTGATCCCATACCCTGTTTAACACCGCGGCCAATTCCTCAGGAAGTGCTACGTGACATGACACCATGCAACTGGGCTAGCCATATAAGGTAATTTCAATAATCCCATTCCTGGAAGTACATGTACCCGCTTGTCCTAACTGCGTATTCCGCCGGTTTAAATTTCGAAAACAGATCATATTTTACGTAAACATCATCGGAAATTGACAAAAAAATCAATTTGTGCGATCAGTGTAGCTCCTGATCAAATACACAATCATGTGGCTTGATAATGATATAATTATCTTGGCATGGTGATTCGTTGCTGGAATGGCGATAGGTCCAGACCATGATCAGACTGTGCAGATGTACTGGTTGATCTGGGTCTAGAATGGTCACAAAACTAAATACCCCAATTTATGCACACACGACAGAATTTTCAAAGGTTATTCACAATGAGAAAATCGCTATGTGACTTTTGTGCCTTCGGACATCTGCGTAATTTCATGATATACGTTTACAAAATTTACAACATTTTCCGTAAATGGCGTAAACAATTTCTGAGTACATGCAGAATTCCGCATGTGCTCTGACAGTTTTGTCAACTTTTGACATTATTTATGAAAACTTATTGTAAATGTTATAAACGTACATGTATTTCATGAACTTACGCAGATGTCCGAAGGTACAAAATCACATGGCGTGTTTCATATGCTGTGATATGTGTCATGGACCTAAACCAGTTTTATTTCTCAAATATTTCCAGTTTACAAACTGAACAATACGAGTATTACCCTCCGCACCGAACAAAACAACATTCTTTCACGGGTTATTGAACCCAATCCTTAAAGGGATACGTTTATAATTGTTCATCATTTATGTTGAATGATAAGCAAAAAAGTGCCATTATTATATTTGAGAAATGTAGAGTGAATGGTTATAAGCATTGTTGTAAACATGTAAGAATGTAATGTTACATATGTATGGACTGTTTGAATTACTTCAACGTGACGTATGCCATGATTCGCAGCCTAACAACGACAACTTAAAAAGGGACATGCGCAACTGTATTTCTCGTTTCCACGACATAGCATCTCATTACCACGACATAACATCGTTCCCACGAGATACATATCCTATGTCATGGGAAAGAGATGCTATCTCGAGATGCTATGTCATGGGAACAAGATAGAACATTAATTGCGCATGTCCCTTTGAAGCTGCCGTATGCTAAGAGTACGTGAGCTTATTGTCATTGGTGAGAGCGTCTGACTTAGTAAAGTACGTGTAGGTGCTATAAAACTAGTAGTGACATAATGCCTTTCACCGATTCATTGTTGCATTTAACTACCATTTTGTTACATATACGTCACAACGAAAAACATCACTTGACACACTTTTCAAACATGCTATAGCAAGATACAGTGACACCTCTCTAAACCGGACACACTGGGAGGTCCCTAGGGTGTCCGGCTTAAAGAGGTTTCACTGTAAGTCAGTAATTTGATCATTGTGTGTGCTATGCGATCACTACCAGACATACTCATCTGCGATAAATGACACTCATCACAAATAAGATCACAGGTGTTTTCTTGTGTCCGGATTAGGAAGGTCCCACTGTACTCTGCTTTATACACTTCGATACATGACGTACACATTCAGGGCACACATGCAAGCAGTACTACAGGTAGTGTCATATGTGTTCCAAAGCATATACACATTTATAGTGCTCTTTTACAAAATGTTTTGCTCACATTTCAACTACATCTAACACACAGGGTCCGAAAATAGGTCATAGAAGGATACACTTGGCTTCAATGTTAATTGTGATATATGAATGTAAGATATGTGAATATTGTCTTGTTACTATATACATGTACTATATTAGCCACGTCGTTCGAAAAGGTACCTTACCTTAAATCACGTTATCGAGCAAATGACGTCGGAAACGTTGCTTCCATTTTCGCTTTTGACATGGCTGACGTCGTTACTGACAGGTGGCAATGACACACGATAGAACGTATATTATCGTATGCTTGTCGGTGTTCCTTTAGAGAAACTAGGGAATTGTATGTAGGTCATTGGTTATTTTACTATTTTATACCAACATATAAACGCGTGCCCAGTCTGCAGCCCAGTCCGCGTATGGAAAAGACGCGGTAAATCAAAATAGTGTGTATACATTTAGGACTGACCACGGTGTACATGATATACATCAACATTAATGTGTGTGCTTACATAAATGATACCAAGTGGATAAGCAGTAACTTAATGCTAGTGAAAGGTGCCGAAAGAAACCTAGTCCGAAATCATTTAGCGACTCGTCTCTCCCATATTTTAACACACATTTTCTGGCTGTAAGTCGCCCTGTGTGACGGCGAAACACGTACCACATATTGAACATCGGAGACACCAGCTGAGATACAGCTCAAACCGCTACAGTTATCGAGCACCAATGGTGGTTGCCTCTTGATACACACATTCACGCATGTACATTTGTAGTATTAGTATCAGTAAGGAGTAGCTATTTGATTAGGAGCACCACTGGTCACAAATCCCATAAGCCCCGTATCTCCAGTCACAACCAAATTTATTCGCTGAATGTGTGAGGGGGGGGGGGGGTGGTTACGTCTGTCAACAGCAAGCTCATCCTACATATGGTTCAGTGACTAAAGCATAGACCCTGATCAGTGGATGTACAGGCTGATCTGGGGCTATACTGAATCAGTGTATCAGCCGGGCCCGTGTACATATGGAACACTATTGACACGTAAGTATACTCGGTTTATACAATTTCGTAATAGTTCTGCTTGGTGTCGGTGACATGAATAATAGCATGAATAATAGATAGCTAGCAATTATTACTGAACAAAACCCGATGAAAGATGATAACCAGTACACAATTACTGCAGTTCAAACAATTAAATAATTGTGCATGCGCACTCCGTAGTCACAAAATGTTCTTTATATCAGAGACATCATCTGAGACATTTTCTGGCAAAATAAACATGCATTCACTAATACCCCACGTATTGATTGGCATTATTAAACATTTTATATTAGACGTAAATTTTCACACTGATATCAGTGGCGATAAATAAATCTTGAAGTATGCTATTTTTTAATTATTTATACTAATTAAATGCGTCACAGATTATAAAGTATGGTCAATGCACATCCAAATATAAATACAGAGAATACATAGGAATGTCCGATTAACAATTTTAAGAAAACAAGGTTATCCTGTGCCCCGATATCAGTGTGGACGATGTACGTCTGATATGAAATGTATTAAAATGCCAAAAAACGTTGGGTAATGGTTAATGAGTGTAACCTTTAAAGTACAGCCCACTCAGTAGGCACAACTGTTCTTCATATCAGAACAGCATCAGACATTTCTGGCAAAATAAACATTCATTCACTATTTCCCCACGTAATGATTGGTAGTATTATACATTTTATATCGGAGGTAAATATCCACACTGATATCAGGGGCGAAAACCGTGTTTCCTTAAAATGTTAACTGACATTACTATTATTCTCTGTATTTATAATGTTGATGTGCAAATGAAAAAAAAAATCATACATTACAATGTGTCGAAAATACTATTGTTTCAAGTGAGCATTTTAATTTGTATAAATAATTAAAAAATACCATGTCTCATTTGCATATGAAAATAGCCTGATACCACCGCGTGTCACTATCAGTAAAATAAACATTACTAAATGATTATATCTGTATAGTGGGCACTCGTAATGTTTGAGGAAATGGTGGAATAGTACACAATTAAACACTTAATTTAATTTCTTATAAATAACATGTTGTGCCTACTGCGTGGGCATGTACCTTTAACGATTTCGCCCCTAAGTATCTGGAATGAATTGTGATATGTTAATTTAGCAACCAATCCAGTTGTTACAATATGGTTTTCAGACTAGTCCATTTATGAAATGGAGATAGCTTTTGTCTTAAAAAAACATGAAATATTTTTTTTTATTTTTTTCCTTTCAAAAATGTGCAATCCTGATGAGACGGCTCTCTACAGCCGGCTTATCTATTCTGCACTGTTTCCATAAACAGATATACGGTAATTTTAAGCTGAACATAGTGAAGGTCAATACATCAACGAACGATGTGCAATCATCGGCTGGCAGAGCAAATGCTATTAAAATGTCATCACTTACTCATCTCATTTCTTAGACCGTACGACTGTTTTAGCTAGTGAAATCAAAACGATGTCTGACTGTCAAGACAGGGATATATGAATGATATATTGAACAAAATAAATATAATGGTTGGACATTCGGGAACGTATTTGTAATTACTAACTGAGGTTCGTGTTTGTTCATGTGCTGCGCTCAATCCCTCCTCCTCTCTACTACTTCTGCGTTACTGGTGACGCTCCCACTTTACGGATACTACTACTACTGTTTATAAAGATTTTTATTTTTTTTTTTATATTATTTTTTTTTTTTTATGTTTTATCTACTCGCTTGCTGCTACTACTGGGCTACTTTTTTATTTTTACAGTGGATCTGCACTCTTTTGCAAACCCCAACTATAGCCGCTTTCGTTCAAAGGGTTAATGAGACCGATAAAAAAATGTTGCTCGGCTGGAGAAATGACCGCTTATGGTTTTTTTGCGAACAGTGTAGATCCAGATCAGTGTGAATCTGCCCAGTCAGGTAAGGATCTGCACTGTTTCGCCAGTCCGATCAGACAACACAGTAGGTCATGACTTCTAAAAAGCAGGCATACATCGTTTGTCCAGCTACATGGGAAGTTATCCGATCAGTATGTACTACACAGGTCGCAAAAACATATAAGCCCCATGTCTGCATCAGAGACAGAAATGTAAAAATACAAGAACGATACAAGTGAAATACAAGTAATAACTAGCAAATTATGTTTGTAAAACAGGATATGCCCCGCATCGCATACAGACTCTAACTAGACATAGTGTGTAAAAAGAAAAAAAATACACAAAATTCAAAGTAATTTCAAGTGTTTTCCGGCCACCAAGGCACGAAGGTCAAGGTCATTCATTCGAATGTCAAGGGGTCATGTCATTGGTGTGCGAGGCTTCACATATGCCAATTAGGTGAATGAACTGTCCAAATTTTAAAGAATCCTTCAAGTAATATTGAATATATTACATGTGGGAGACACTCTTACAAACTTTTCGACGTAAATGTACACGTACGGACGTTCGGACGTACGGAACTTCAAGAGCAACGCAATAAGCCCCCTTGTTATCGAATAGGGGCATAACAACAGGGAACATTCCATCGTACGAAGTTTAATAGCGTGCAATACTACACGAGTGTACGTGGGATTCCGCGTAAACAACGACAAAGCGAATATAATGTAATGACAGTGCTGAATTGTTAATAGTATTTTATTTATTTTGCAAATAATTATCAGATGCGTACAATACAAATGACAGCGCGCATTGTACAAACATTAATTATGGTAAAAGTGTGTTACGTCTGAAAGAAGTGTTCCATTTTAAGTGCACAATTGAACTGCATGACTGTGCAGTTGTACGTTACTACAATATTAATGATATCAAATTACGGTATCTTAGATTTGGATTACCTGATACACTTCATATCAAAGACAGTCCGTCTGCTTCACGAAACCTGCCCAAATTGTAACGGCTACATAAAACAATGCAAAAACATTTTGTTCGATAATGTTAATTTTATAAAAATTAAGAATGAACTTTCTTTTTTAATTTCGTGAAATTTGAGTCAAATATGATTTTTATTATGAGAAAAGAATTGATTTGTCTATAGGGGGGGGGGGGGGGGAAGGAGGTAGAGGAGCTGTGGTACGAAATAACTAAATAAATAAATTGGAAATTGACTCCGAAACCTGGCTAGATAGATTGGAAACGATCTAACTAAGTAAACACAAGTTACATTTTGAAAATCGGTCAACTATTTCTGAAATTAGAAAAATGTCCCCATGTTAAATCACCATAAGACATCTTCACTGTCTGTGAAGATGTTCTATGGGGATTTTGTGAAAATTATTTTTTCGTAATAAAATCAATATTGGACCAAATTCCACAAAATAAAAAGAAACCTCATCCTTAAATTTTAATAAAATTTAGCATTATCAAAACTAATATTGTTTTTGCGCTGTTTATTAGCCGTAAAATGTGGGCTTCTTTTGTGAAACAGAGTGACCTAGTCGGCTATTCTCTATATATTTGACACCCAGTTTGACAAATGTCCCGCTATTTCTTATTTAATTGCAAACATTGAGACTCAGATCAAACCAGCACATAATGAGGGAACGAGGGTCTACCTTGTTCGCTTCTAATGTTGCACGAAACAGTAAGAAGTTGAACCTAAGACATAAATGATGGGACCGGGTTTCTATGAATATATTTGCAACGGCCCGGGAAATAATATACGATCCCTCATTGTAATCCATAAACCGACAGCGCATTTGTATATACAGATCTACTGTATTCGGTATTCTACAATAAGTCGGCTATAAATAAAACAAGGTGTATGATCACGTGGTTACAACAACAACAACAAGGACTGAATTTTCCAGAAGCCCTCCGATTCAAAGTAAGTAATTATGTATTCTGTCCTTATATGCAACGGATTTCGGTGTAATATGCGCATCAAACGGCGTCTTATTAAGCTGCATTTAGTGGTCCTCTGTACTTTCTCCCAAACTTCTGTCGTTTTTGTGAGAATCGATTCTGTTACTGGCACGGAAATCAATCATCGCAAAAACGACTAATAAGTGCCGAAATCCTTAACTAGCGACCACCATGAGACGCGTTGATGCTCATATTACATCAAAATCCGTTTAATATTAAGGAAAATATCAAATAATACTTTACTTTGGAGTGGCGCGCTTCAAGACTTTCAGCAATTGTTGTATTTGTTGTTGTAACCACGTGGATCATGCACCTTGGACAATGGAAAAAAACAATATTTTTCTCATGTATTGAGGATCTCAAACGAGTTCCATTTTGATACGGTGGGCAATTTTGATAGTTGAAAATCCCACAGAGACTAATAGTTTGTAATCCTCGCATACAAATATTATAAATATGTCATGCAACAGGACCCGTTACACACCTAAACTTCGTACGACTAAAATGTTTCGTAGTCCAAATTTAGGATAGTCTGGGAATTTCAATTGATGGATTTACATTTACTGAGCACAGGCTGCATATGCAGCCTATGCTCACTAATGAAAATCCAATACATGTAATTGTTTAATATGAAACATGTTAATGTGAAATTTACAGACATCATTATTTTTGCAACTTACGAACGTTTTAGTCGTACGAAGTTTAGTGAAACAGCCCCCAGGTTCCTGTTCTTTGTAACCACTTCATACTACCAAACGGGAGCTCATTCTGACAATTACAGCAATTTTAATGAGTCACGAACGAGTCTCATGACGTTTAAAATGTGACCACGTCAACGTAAAAACAATTGCGTTGTCGCACCATTACGGACGTCATTTGGAACGTCTATATTTTATTCATTTGAAACAACGCTGGCGCATAATACGAATAAGTAACTATGGTGATATGGGGCCGGCCAATTAATTGCGCCCCATGTGCTATTACACGTGTGTCATAACGCATTTTTGAAATGGGTTAAAACAGGGCATAACAAGGATTTCATGTGATAAATGTATTTATTTAAAATGGAATATCATTGTTGGTGTAATAATAGGCCTATAAATTAATTATTGCACAGTTTAAATACAGTGTTAAAATGAAAACTATCCAGTATTGTATTCGCGCTATAGGAATAGTTATATATTTAATTAAGTAAAATACATCTATGACCCCATGCATTTTATCATGGTTATAATGTATTTAATTTAAGTTAGTTTTGTATACTTGTTTTCTAATAGTATACATTTCCCTAATACAATGTACTAGGACCAATGGGGGGATCGTACTAGCTATTTCCCTTTGGATTTGTTTATTCGGTCCAATTTTATGGCATAATTGCTTGTAATAAAACAGATATCGCTGATTCGTTGTGTAAAGAAACATTAAAGAGTTTTCGTCTAGTGTTGATCCAGATCAATCCTAAATATCCGCGCAATCTGATCCGAAATTGCATTTATTCCCGGGGGCCGTAAGTGCAATATTAGGGTTCGTCTGGAAACTTTAATTGATGAATAATCAATCCAATAATTTTTACAAGAAAACGTGGTTAATGTGAAATATACAGAATATCATAAATATATTGCCCTTACGAACATTTTATCGTACAAGTTTTATGAAACGGCCCCCTGATTCATATGTTTCACACTTATTTATTGCATTGTAATCAGTGTATACACAGATCAGACTGCACATATGTGATCAGTCTGGATCGTGGGTCTACCAAGTTTCAATCCTTTATGTTGCACGTTATACAGTAAGAAATAAAAGCTAACATAAACCGAAGACCAGAATATTTATAATAAAATAGATTTACAAATGGAAATAACTAGCTACATGTACGATCCCACAATTGTGTATCGATGTATTTTGTCAAAGAATCTGGTTTTAAATTAAGAACATAATTTGCACAAATTGTAGAAGTACTGTACTAAAGCTGTTAAAGCTTTTCACTGAGGTGGAAGAGTTTTGTGTAGGATTTCGATATTTGGTTTTTAATGAGTGATCGTAGCTAGTTATCTCCCGTTATATTTAATTATAATAAATCTGGTACAAATTGTGTAATTTATGACCTTATCGCGTGTAAAAAGAGCAAATGTAGCATTTGTGGCAGTCCCATAAAGTGATTTCATCAAGTGAGGTCCCAAATTATACCTACATATCCTACGCAATCTGATATGTGACTACATTATTTGCCAGATTCATATTTTCACACTATTTATGTTTATGCAATCTGTAAACTCAGACCAACTGCACATCTGATCTGGATCTACAGTGTTCGAAAAAAAATCATTGTGAGCAATTAAGTAAGAAATCAGCGGTGAAATACAGCAGGACCGGATCTCTATAAAATAGATTTGCAAAGGGAAACAGTATGCGATCGCTCACTAAGAATAAACCATGGCTGTGCATTTATTGTAGTATGTAAAACATTTGGTCTGTTAAAGTGCGTGAGTACTATACCAACTGTTTTAATACTAAAGTCCAAAGAAACAGCTCATTTTATATTACTTATACTAATTTACATTGCATGTTCAAACATGTAAATAACCAAATGCAGGTTTAACATTAGGTTATCTTATCGTTTAACGTCATTGTGTCGCAATCATAGAACAGCCATTTTGCCGGTCAATACGTGACGTTAATACAACGACGATGAAACGTCGTGTATGTTTAATGACGTCAAGCAAACTTTAACGAACCAAAAAACGTCGTGCAATGTAATGTACTGGGATATAAACGAAATACATTAATGTAAACAATAGTTTATTTCATATAAAGCAGGTTTTACATATACACAAGACAAGTGATAATAGGATTAGAAAACAAGCTTTATAATAAAAGCTTTTGTGAATCTTCTCATTTACGTTTTATGGACCGCCGGCTGAGATACAGGACCCTTACATCATTGCGTTAATTGGCAATAATTGGAGACATCTTTGTTTGTTGTACCTCACACGTATGATTTGCATGTACTCGTCTTTGCTGGTGGTCATTATTTGCTACACCATTAGCTGAAAACAAAACAGTGTAGGCCCTGAACAACTGCTCTGATGAGCAGCTGATATGGGTCCACGCAGTCGCATATATCGCAAGGTCCTGTTCTCAGCGGATGCCCATATTACAAGATAGTTATTGAACAGTGCATATGGCATAGAAATAGTTTAATATTGTCTACCTTTTGACACAGAAAATAATATACAAAACTTTCTTAGGCTTTGATGTGTGTATCTATCACAATTGTACCACTATACATGATATATTTTGATGTCCTGATATGCAATCGAATTTGTAAACAGCCCTTAGTAATGTAAACGCATATCTGTTTTGTATAGTTTAGATTTTTAATTACTTTAGTCTGGCCTAAAGCGTTTTGAAGATATAATATATTTATGCAATTGCAAAAATGCGGAGATATTCTGGTTCAGATGTTAATCGTTTGTTACCATAATTAAGAGTGTTGGCTATCGGTGGAACACGTAATGCTTGGAAGTAAAAATGTCTTTGACTTTGGTAGTTTTCGCAATATAGTAGAAAATGATGATGTTTCCTACCGCACACAAGTACAATTTGGAGATTCATCCATCGATCTACGATGAAGGTCATAATTCAAGGAACTGCGGTGACAAACGAAGACGGTGTGAATATTTGTCCTTATCTGAAACCTATGTTATGCCCCACCACGATAGTGGAGGGCATTTAGTGTTACCCTTGTCCGTCCGTCCCGTCCCGTCCCGTCCCGTCCTCGGACACGAAAATTTAACGTGAAAATGCTCGTAATTTCTTAATTCTTTGAACCGATTCGCTTCATATTTCATATACACATTGCTCTAATGGGTCCTCCTACCACTCTGTGCCAAATCCACGTCTCATACCTCCGACAAGCCCAGGGTCAAGGTCACAACTTGGTACTACAAAACGTTAACGCTCGGGTAAATATCTTATAATTTATGATTTCTTTCACGGATCAAGCTTCATACTTCATATACGCATTGCTTCATATGGTCCTCTAGTGTCCTATGCCAAAATCCACGTTTTTCTAACCCCGCCAGCCCAGGGTCAAGGTCACATTAACTTAGTGCATCAAAAACTTTAACGCTCTGGTAAATATCTTTATTATTTCTGTTTTCTTTCACGGACAGCTTCATGCTTCATAAACGCATGCCTCTAATGGTCCTCTACCGCCCTGTGCAAATCACGTTTTTGTCCTGCCCCCCGCGCCAAGCCATGGTCAAGGTCACATACTTGGTGCTTCAAAAACTTTAGCACTCGGCAAAAATCTTATAATATCTGTTCCCTTCACTGATTTGCTTCATACTTCATATACACATTGCTCTAATGGTCCTATACCGCCCAGTGCCAAATCCACGTTCGTCCTGTCCCCGCTAAGGCCCATGGTCCAAGGTCCACATTCTTGGTGCTTCAATAACTTTAACGCTCAGGTTAAAACAATTTGTTTACTTCGAATTTGTCCTCATTTATTATCAAAGCGATATTTGGGGCATCTGTTTCTATGAACACATTTTCTAGTATTTATCGTAGCCCTAAGCATTTTTTTCCAATTTATTCCATTCACGATATGTGGGTAGATATGTATTTGCGTACAATTGTGTACGAACATGTCTAATGGTATATTATTAGCGTATCTAAGGGTAAACCCTGCTTGTATCTGTATCAGAATCCAGATCGCTAAGATATTGCCGGGGATAGTTTAAATTTACCATATTAGTAAAAATTGTATAATTTTAATGTTATTTTGGTCTGTTTTATCTAAGAAATCCCACTTTAGATATTGATATAATTTATCAATATAACAAAGTTTAGTAGCGCACACACGAAGCGCAGCTTCTATCTGTACTTAATCGATCAGGTGTTTTAATTCGTCAGTGAAATTACTCCATACAAATATCACCATACTCAAAAAAATGCCATGCGTTAAGAGCCTGACCTTTTAGGGTGAATTTCAGAGATCGTAATATGCCAATTTTCTTGCATGCTTTATTTAGAATGACGATAAGTGCGGACACCATTTTCGCGTTTTTCTGATATAATTATTCCGAGATTTTATTCTTAACAGTTGTACATGTAAGACTGCGATGATAATTTAAGGTACTGGATGCTGTGGTTTATTATTTTTTCTGAATAAAAATTTTTCATTTTTTTGACCATAATTTATAGTTTCTATGTCGAAAGTCGGGGATAGATTTGACACCGAACATCGCCCGCGTCCACGTCCCCGCAGATCACTTTTGTCCTGAGCATAAACTCGAACACCCTTTGAATATTTTCATGAAACTTCCACACATGCATAGAACCACGACCGAAGGTGTGTGGCGCATAAGAATGACAACTCTGCATAGCTCATTTTTTAGTTATCTCCCTTTTTTGTTTTTTGGCGCACTGATTTCGTGTCCGGAGCATAACTCGACCAACCCTTTGGAATATTTTTCATGAAACTTCACACATGTATAGACCACGACCCGAAGGTGTGTGGCACAAAAATGGACAACTCTTGCATAGCTAATTTTCAGTTACTCCTTTTTTGTTTCGCGCAATGATTACGCATAGCCTCGACCACCCTTTGAATATTTAAATGAAACGTCACACATGCAATAGATCATCCGAAGTGTTTCGTGCACAAGAATGAACAACCCCTTGCATAGCAATTTTTTGAGTTATCTCCCTTTCTTGTTTTCGCTCACTGATTTCCCTGTCGGAGCATAACTCGACCTCCCTTTGGAATATTTTCATGAAACTTCACACATGCCATAACCACGAACCCGAAGGTGTTTCGCGCACAAGATGACAACTCTTGCGCGTAGCTAATATGTTAGTTATCTCACTTTTTATGTTTTGCGCACTCTACAAACTGACATTAATTCTGAAGACCCTTTTCTCGGGTGCACTGTACGCTTACCTGTAAGGAAAAAGGGGGGGGGGGGGGGGGGGGGGGGGGGGGGGGGGGGGGGGGGGGGGGGGGGGGGGGGGAAGAGACTAGAGCCTCTCCGGTTGAACAATAGTGACTGTAGAACCATTCACCTGTGCATGTGCTAACATGTGCAAATGTCCGGACTTGACACTAACTTGTGTCGTCCTGATTGTCCCACATTTTAAATCTGGTCATTTTCCATGCGGGACAATCAGGATTTTGTTTACAGGTAATATCATAGCCCTAGGTTATTTGTAGTATGCCTGGTTCCACCTTTCAGTTTGGAGATACATGATTAAGAGAAAAACAGAGTTTGAGAAGACACTTTTAATAGCTATTACAGTTATAGAAGAACAATAAATATTTTTATTTGACAAAACTATACAGTTTCTAATATTTCCATAAAAATTATGTGACAGATAAATGTAATCTAGTCATAGATGCCGTTAACATTTTGTAGGAAACAATCCATTTGTTCAACACTAACCTCTATTTGGTGTCCATGTCTGACGAATCAAATTCGTCTAACTCATTGAAATTCGTTCTAACGCATTCGAATTCGTTCAAACGATATCAATTATTTCTTTCTAACGAATTTGAATCGTAGAACGAAATAAGTGAAATCGTTAGAACGATTACGAATGCGTTTTAGAGCGAATTGCAATGCGGTAGAATGAATTTGAATTCGTTAGAACGAAACAATTGAAATCGTTAGAACGAATTGGAAGCCTTAGAATGGAATTGGAATTGGTTTTAAACAATTGGAATTGGTTTAAAACGAAAATGGAATTGGTTAGAATAGGTGTTGGAATGCGTTAGAACGAAAATAATTGAATTCGTTTAGAAGGAATTGGAATGCGTTAGAAACGAAATAATTGGAATTATTTAGAACGAATTGGAATGCGTTAAGAACGATTCGAATTTGTTATAACGAATTGGAAATCGTTAGAACAAATTGGAAATGCGTAGAACGAATTTGAATGCTTTCTAACGAATTCGAATGGCTAGAAACAATTGGAATGCGTTAGAACGACATTTCAATGAATTAGAACGAAATTTGAATTTATTTCAGAACGAAATAAATTGAAAAAACGAATTGGAAATCGTTTTGAAACCCGAAAAAATTTTTTTTAAAATCTCATATCTAGAACGAATTTGGAATGCGTTAGAACGAATTGGAAAGCGCAGGACAATTTGACTTACGTTAAAACGAATTAGAATTCGTTCTAACGAATTAGAATTCGTTAGAACAAATCACATTTGTCAGAACATTGTTTTCTCTTCTCTGTCCCATAAAGCTCCGTAGTGTCAGCAACAGTCATAGAGGCAATCTTCTGTGTCAGGTCAAGGTATTTTATTTCATCTTAAGGTATGTTTTCTTAAGATTTATGAATGTTTAATGTCTTTTTAATCTTAATGTTAGTTTTCCATATAACCTTGTGGGGGTAGGTGCTTCGAGTCAATTTCCTACCCTTAAATAAAGCAAAATAAATAAGAAATGATACTTATAATTTACGTTGCTGTCATTTTTATAAAACATATACATATTCCATGTTATAGAATTAAATTGATTATACATATAATTTAAAATGATATTCACATGATGTAGGTAAATGACTTCAACAGTTAATTCAACAGAAATGGCCTATAATGTCGATATGAACTATTCTATGTTACAACTGGTGAAGTCCTCAATTAAATAAATTCAAGGAACATAATAGTGTTTTAAAAACCCGTGAGATAAATACAGTGGAATCCCTAACCCGAAACACCAAGATAACATCTGTGATCATCTTTTTATGGGGTTTTCATTGTCATTTACCTAGACGATAAATGTATATTCATGATTGCAAAGCATCCAATTACGTATCAGATAAATTTGGGGGTAAACATGCCTGATTTACAGTGAAAATCCTCCAAACCGGACACCCTGGGGAACCTTTAACAATACACACTTTTGAAACACTAATTTAAAACTAAAACGACTAACAAAATTGTATGCCACTTTAATTTGTATTAAAACATTTATATATTTTATTTTCCAATATGCAAGTATAACTGGCATACAATGTTACTTATGAAAAAAGACTATAGCCGGAAATCTGCAACATCCCAGTTACCTGAAAAACCAAATTGGGACAATCTGGGGCCTGTTTCACAACCCCCCCCCCACGAACTAAGCAAGTACTTTTTCAATAAGTTTTATGAACTTAAGTCCGGAGTACGTGCTTAGTCCGTTTCAAAAAACATCGAACAACAATCGAAATTTTACGATGGAAAACTAAGACAGGTATGCCTAGCAGTCTTAAGCTATAACTAAATATTTAAGTCGGAACTTATGAAATAAACAAAGATGGATGCCCCCATGTGAGCCGAGGTGAGAAAAACAATTCACTACAGCAGGTAAATGTTCAATTCATACGTACTATTTTAGCAATTATCTGCCATAGAAACCATAATATGCTTACAACTAGATAGCCACACCTGTGCTAGTATACCCTTGTATTGCAATTTGTGATTGTAGGTCATTTCGTACGCAGTCATCGTTAAGCCGATTATCGACAACATTTTACAACACTGTAAGCCAAAGAGCCGCCCCCCCCCCCCCCCCTCGTAACGAACCATCTGAATGCTTGTACATGCATGTCTCTTTTGTCGGTTGGTTTCGGTCAGTTGGTCGGTATCAGTTGGTCCGGTGTCCAGTTGGTCAGTGTCGGTCGTGGTCTGGTCATCGGTCGGTCGGTGTCCGGTCAGATGATGGTCGATCATTTGCAATACAATATATCCACATGTATTCAATGGCGTCGAAATATTGAGATAAAGTTGATAAACAACGTAAAAATTATTTATAAAATGAATAATTATTCGACATTAGGCCTTGCAATCCGTTATTTTAGATGTCAAAACACATAAAGGGAAATTCAGTCATCATAAAAATAAAACCCGAGCGGGATTCGACCCGCGCGTCACATACCAAAGCTGTAAACAACAACTAAGTTTATAAATACCGACGATAATAATTGCTTGGAGGTCAATCGATGATTCAAATATAGGTTAGACCAGGTGTATTTATCATATCATACCTCGTTTTCGTGTATACTAACTACATGATAAATGCACGTGCATGCATGTCAATATAATGGTGTATCTTGGTGCGCAAAATAGCCGCCCCCACACAAGTATTGTGGCTCAAGTGGTATCGAAGCGGGAGAATAATTCATACTTAGCAGAACGTTGTCATTTTATCTGCTCGAGAGTTCGAACCTCACAAAACGCATTACTTTTGCATATCATTCTGTTTTTTTATTACTGGTTGCTGGAGAAGGGAATAAGTGAACCGGCGAGGTATCACTATTGTTGTTTGACCTCTAATATGACAATGATCTGCGAGAACATACTCCAAATTATTCATGTATACACATATGTGCATTTAGTTATGAGTTTTTCTTAGTGAGACTAACGTCTACATGTAATCTATATCAGCTTAGTTTTTAATGTAAATTGTAAGAGCAACACACATAACAAAAAAATATATAATCAAACATAAACAAATAAAAATATATGTGTAATACATGTATGAAAACTAAGATTCGAACGCACAACCTACGGCATTGATATCTTCGAGCAGGTACCCCTCGACTACATATACACTTCATGACAAATCTCAAAAATCAATATTGAAAAGGAATATTGCCACGGGTATATTTACATATGGAAGCCCTGGAGGGACTTCCGACTTCTTTACTTCCGACTTCCGACTTCATTACTTTCGACTTCTAAGCTTCATCACTTCTGACTTCATTACTTCCGACTTCAATTACTTCGACTTCCGACTCCATCACTTCTGAAATTCATCACTTCCGACTGTTCATTACTTCCGACTCCCGACTTCATTACTTCCAAGCAGAATTGATTAAGTCGGAAGTAATAAGTCCAGAAGTGATTGAAAGTTCGGAAGTAATGAAGTCTGAAGTAATGGAAGTCGGAAGTAATGAAGTTATGAAGGTCGGAAGTCGGAAGTAATGAAGTCGGAAGTCGGAAGTAATGAAGAATGAATCGAGTCGGAAGTAATGAATCGGAAGTCGGAAGTAATGAAGTATGAAGTCGGAAGTCGAAGTAATGAAGTCCGAAGTTATTATGTCATAAGGATGAAGTCCGGAAGTAATGAAGTAATGAAGTTATGAAGTCCTGAAGTAATGAAGTCGGAAGTGATGAAGTCGGAAGTAATGAAGTCGGAAGTCAAGTAATGAAGTCGAAGTAATGAAGTCAGAATGATGAAGTCGGAAGTCGGAAGTACAGAAGTCCGAAGTCCCTCCAGGGCTTCCATATTTACCATGACTCACCTATTCTATGTTTTGTTTTATGATCGGTTAGTATGTAAACAAGTAGCAGTTATCGTCCCCCCCCCCCCACCCCCCCCCCCCACCCCCCCCCCCCCCCTTGCGGACTATAACTAATACGGACATTGTTATGACCGACTTAAGTTTGTGTGTGAAACCAAATAAGAAAATGACTTAAATCGTCATAACTTCTGACATAAGTTTAACTTTAAGTTCGAACTTATGAACAAACCTAAGAATTGAAAGTGAAACGGGCACCCTGTGCAGAGATGATATTGTAGATAAATATAGGACTTATAAACAAAAATTCTGGGCTCCAGTAGCGAGCATTAATTTTTTTTTAATTTTAAACTTTTCCTTTTCCATTTTTTTTTTTATTTTTCAAATTAATATTTCCAATTTTTGTCTATAGCATAAGGTTCGAAAGTGCTATACACGACTATTATCAATACTAAAACCAATTATTGACTAGTGAGCCATAGAATATAAATCGGATAGTCTATGGCTCACTAGTCAATAATTGTATAATATGTTTCGGGCCAGTAAAAATTCTTTCGGGCCGCGGCTCTAGGTCAAGGCGGGACAAGGTGAGACATTTGAATCTGCAATTCTTCTTACTATCTTTCCCTTTGTTGTTTCATGCCTTATTTCATGCACACATGCAGAGACCACGACCCAAAATGTGTGTAGCTCGCATAATGACAACTAATGTTCCTTATCTGGAAGCCCTGACTCTAATACCTGACATGTTAGTTTTTTCTCTCACATTTGTTGTTGACTGCGTGTAGCAGGGAGGGGGATACACATTCGCTTGTAGACAAGCGTCAATTTCTAGTGCAATCAGTTGGCTGCCGATATTGGTCGTCGACTATATTGACATGCTTGTTTCATCTGTGCAAATAATCTAATAGTGGAGTTATTTCTTGGGACTATGTCCTTTATGTATAGATCAAAAACAATAAAGGTCTTTGACTGGGCGTTTCCATAATGAATGTATGTACATATATTCTTAAATACATTTATCTTCTCGTATTCTGTAATATAATAGAGGATCTTACCTGAGTGATGATTTAACTTGCTATTTATTGCGCGAGCTTACTGATTCCATAAAAACTGGCTATGTCACGAGTTTCCTATGGAAATATTCGACAATTTTAATAAAATATCATAGTAATACATTGAACCTGTATTGGTCACCAAACCTGATTATGTAACTAGCAAATTTGCATATGTCTTTCAACTATACTAAAGTGTATTATGAGCTTTTATTTCACTGTGTTTATCCTACACTGCGAGATCATATGTTATGAAATAAAGACAAGTAAAGAAAACATATCATTCATTTCTACTGTTAATGTTACGCAATTACCTTCGAGACCAACACCGTATTTTTCAAAAAACGTAATCTATATTTAAGGTTTCTAAATACAAACCATACCTATTATAATTAACAACGGCGTATTTTTATGACATTCAGAATGCACACAAGTCATCTGTAGTACAACCACTGCTGATACATAGATTACAATGTAGATGGCAAACTCTTAACATAATTTAACGAACAAATGAACAAATATTCTAACCTCGACCATGTCGCAATATCAATATAAAATATCAGTTGTGAAGGAGGGATCGTTCAAAAGTTAGTTCCCTTTGCAAATAAATTATATAGAGTCGGCCGTCTGCTTTATCTCAGCGTTTATTTCTTACTGAATAGACAAGAAATGAGTTTTGCGAAGAAAAATATATATAAAAGATGGAGGGGGGGGGGGGGGGGGGGGGGGGGGGGGGGGGGGGGGGTATACAAGGCAAAAAAAGTGGAAGGGAAAAATGGGTATGATGGGGGGGGGGGGGGGGGGGGGGGGGGGGGGGGGGGTTGGGGGGGGGTTTTGGATATTATGGGGGATATGTGTAAAATGTTATTAGAATTTGTATAGGAATAATTGTAGTAAAAATAAGTTTGATTTATAGGTTGGGTGATGGTGAAAAAATTAGTTTTTAAATTTTTGTGTATAATGGTCACAACATATCATGCACACTCGCCCTTTTTACAAGCAATAAGGCTCTTAAACACACAAATGGACCGGATTTCTATAATATATGCACGGGAGTTAACTAGCTATGATCCCTTATTGCATGCGCCCATTTTGAAAAGAAACTGAACGTACAATATTATTACATTGTATTGTCCTTGTACGATTACGGCACGCCCCATGCACTACTGTAACTAGCTAGGGCTGTACTTGACGGATCGTAACCAAAGTTGTCATCATTTGTTATCAGGGCAAGAGGAAAATACCGTTACAGTATTGCTTTCAAGAGATTCTGCTGTCTTATCTAATCTTAATTTCTCATTCGTTATCCCTTGTCCCGTCTAAATGACTAGATGAATGGTTTGGCGGATCGTAACCAAATTTTTCTGCATATTTATCGCGGAAATATGAAGAAGTTTATTGATTGTCAAAGTGTGTTGATATCCTCTGGGCGGTTTTTTTAATTTTCGAATTCAACTCAAAACTTAGACTATTGTTGTTGTATAATCATTCAAGTCTGATTCTAAGCACTCGTAGTTTGTGATTATCACCAACATTGTACTATCCTTGTTCACAAACCTACCCGAAATTTTACAGCTGTATAACAAGGCAACAGCGATATTTATTTCGATAATATTGAATTCTATGGAAATTAAAGAATGAGCATAGTAGCTAAATCATTTTGTTTCTTACATATTTTCCCATCTATCTAGCCAGGTTTCGGAGTCAATTCCAAATTTTTTCGTTTTTGAATCCGTTCCCCAGCTTCACTGCCTTCTTTCATCCTTGTTAAATCATATAGACAAATACATTTTTCGAAGATAATATAATCAATCTTTTGATCAACTTTGATAAAATTAATATTATAGAAAAAATAGAAGGTTTTTGCATGATATATAAAGCCCATAACATTGGGCACTGTGTGGAACAGACAGTAAAAAATAAATGCGTTTTCTGCAGCGGTCTTATTTCAAATTCATTACAGTATACGTGTACTTTCAGTTTGATATGCGTATTTTATAGGTGGGTAGCTAAAATGCAAAGTCAATGGGCAAATATGAAGGTATAATTTAACATAATTGTACTTCTTATTTTGCTGCAATAAATTATTGTGCAATCATGCAGGTATTACATTTACTGAATGGCGAACAATGGCCCTATCATATTTTCACATGTGTATTTCCTATATTGGTCCATCATCAAGTAACAAGCTTTGTTATTAGCAGAATACGAAACTGACTGATAACAAATTAATTGCAGGCCAGGTGGGAATTATGTGGTGATAACATTATATATATTATTAACACCATTGTCTAATTTCAAGAATAACTACCTATCGTTTCAGCCAAGCTTACAATGCAATGTTCCCATCCGCGTATTGATTTTCCATTTCCTGTCGAAAAGTTTAATCAATAAAATCGAGTAATATATAACTTATTGAGGTTAAACGTTACAATATGTGAAATATTGTAGCACAATGCTGCCCAGACGATTGACATAGAAAGTTGGCGCACTTTAACAGGTAACCTTGCCCTGTAATAGTCCGAATACGTACTGACTGATAACATATTGTTGTATCAGGCGTTGACCTGAAATCAACATCCTGGTTACAACAAAGTGAAAACTGACGTTTTCCATTGGTCGGATGACGTCACGTACGTTACCGAATGACGTCATGTAATGACTCAACGTAAACAAGTCGCGTTCTGTCCATAACATTAGACGTCTCTAATGTCATTTAGTCTAATGTCTTCTAATGTCGTTTATAGGATCAGGTGTATATAAAGATCAGCATGTGCATTCGCTCATTCAATAAATGAAACACCTGTCAAACAAGGACTATATAGTGTTAATCAGGATACAGGAGTCTGACTATTTGATAAGGTGCTACCCTGGTCACAAATCTCATAAGCACCATTTCTCCAGTCACAGCCACATTTCCGTTTTATTTCTCTTATATTCACTGATGGTACATGTATCAGCATGGGCATGTACTACCTTGGAACCTCCTAAACCGAACACAAATAAAACACATCTTATTTTTGAGATCATCTTTGGTAATTTAATCTCAGTGATACTTGTCGTTCGTGAATCACACAGCACACAACTATGGCTCAGAATGATCAAAAACCAGATATTACAGTGAAAACTCTTCAGCCGGACACCATGGGGACCTCCTCAGCATGTACCGGTTTAATGAGTGGTTTGCTGGTCATTACGTTTTTGAAGTTCAGTTCAATGGAATCAAGACGTAACGGGCCTCCAAACGTGCCCACACGTGGCCCCATTGCGCGTTTCGTATATACTTTATTAACCAATCAAATCCCTATAGTCATCGTTTGCAACACTGTATTCTGACCTTACAAAACTCCCGTACTTTACATGGCGCAACATTTCCTCTAACATACACGACATGCACATTGCTACAAAAGCGCAAAACCGTGTTTTTTAAAACATTAATTGTAATCTAATATTTATGTTTAGCATAAATAAGCACACTGCCGCCTTTGTTATGCGCAGATGTCAACAGTTTGTTGAACATATATTTGCATCTCAAACGGCGATCAAGACGTTTATAGTTGAGCATGAGCTGTGTTATAATAAAGCTCATCCATCCAGCGGCTTGATTTCAGCATATGTCTTCCTAGTATTTTTAAAATAAAAGAATACAATTGTTGCAAGATTAACTCTAGGTGGTGGTGTAAGTAGCACAAAACTATATCTAAACAAAACACGATAATTTGTAATTTGTCCTGAAAACTACTAAAGAGGACATGCGCATGGTGTTACAAGATGGTGCCACAACTCCAAATCATTAGAGTGCGAGGGACTCATTTTCTTTCGTTGGATTAATTTTAAGACGTTCTTGAAGAGAAACATTATGCCGGTGCTAAATTCATCTGAAACTGCATACGTTGTCGATGATTGATTTTGATTCGCCGTAGATCTTTAGTCCTACAATCTATAAATGTATCGGGTTGCGCCCGTCACCCATTCCGCCGTCGACTTTCAGAATATTCATTTGACAAGCATCCGTGTTGGACAAGGAATATGTTTGCGATGGTGTATTATATGAAAATAATTTTCAAGCAATGTTTTTGCTTGTGCTGTTCTGACGTCCAATGGCGCATAAGCTATTGCTACATCAGTTACCTGTCTATGTAATCTAATTTTATATCGTTGTTTACTGATTAACAGTCACGAATTTATGGTACGAAACCTAGAGTTATCTGGGAACACTTGGTGTGCCACAATTGTATACCAGTTGACTCATCGCGTGTCACTACCTTGCACGATTTAAGCATTGTAATACCAAGCAATCGAATTCCGCTTATTCGAATATAATAGAAATGCAATAATAATGATGTATATTGTAATATTATTATTAAAGATATGAAACATAAAATGTACATATTTCTTGCTTAAAAGTGGTCAATTCTATCAGGAAATGGTTACTCTTGTTATTACAAAAGTATAACCTAAATATAGCAAGAAATAAACAAAACTAGTTAGCGTGAGTACCCTGGTGCAAATTAATAGCGCTGCTATTTGATTTAGGCGACAAAAGCTAAATACAATATTAATGACGTATATGTAATAATGGGAAGATACGAACACATACTAGTAGCGTGAGAACTTCTAGTGTAGCCTAGTTATTCCCTTTGCAAATATAAATAAAAGACAACCGGTCCTAAGCTGTAATTCAGCGTTAATTATTATAATATTGAACAATAACTCGCTATGCCAACACTATATTTGTTTCTGAATCGATGCTACTAATTTAAGTTTATATTATTTATGATATTGCATAAACAATTGTCTTTAATGAAACCTTTTCTAATTGTGTATTGGAATAATTAATATCACAATATTGCACAACAAACAAAACCACACAAAAACAATCACTACTCATTCGTGAATTGCTATGTTTAGTCGCCGTGTCATCTGATAGTATCTAGCAGTGTATGAAGAAATAAAACACGCAATTTATTTAAATAGTGGATACACCAATAGTGGCTGGAATGGATAAATGGTGTCTATGGGGATTTTTGACAAGTTAGCTCCTGAACAAACAGTACACATCGGTAGCATCATCACGATATGTGTTGCATGTTAGAAGCTGACATGTGTTTTCTTTGTGATGGAATACGAACAGTGTAGATCCAGATCAGACGGTGCGGATTCACAAGGCTGATCTGGATATACACGGGTCACCACAAAACCCATAAGCCCCATTTATCCTGTCACAGGCCACATTTGACATTGCATTTAAGAAATAAAACTGCTTCAAACAACCACTGTTTAATGTGGTATATTGGGCGATCTGTCTCTAAAATGTATTGACCATAACTACTTGCAATCAAGCACATTGATTTTGACTGTGCCTCAGCTCAGGCTCAGTCAGTCAAGCTGCTTAATTTTGCAAGCACAATAATCAAGTAAAAACAATAAAATCAAATATTGGACAAATTTAGCGCAGACAATGGAGTACAACAAATTTCTTAGCTCCACAAACATTCCACAGATTCAAGTTGCAGAATACCATGAATGAGGCTGACTCCAGAAATGGGTCTTATGGGTAATTACGACCAATGGTAGATCCAATCAGTCATGCATCCGCACAGTCCTGATCGGCGTCTGCACTGTTCATATTCCATAAATTACACACCCGGCAATGCTTCTAATATCGGTTAGCAGATCGATCTGATATCTGGTCAGGAGCAACACTGGTCATAAATTACCATAAACCCCATTTTGTTCGCAGTTCACACCACACATACATTGTATATCCACATTAAAGCATTAGAGGACTATCAAATAGTCAGTTACTATATTACTTTTGTCCATTTGTATTCGCGTTTAAAACTCGGTTTGTACAAGTTTCCTACCTGCGAAATTGGCCCTATATTTGAGAGTGTTTACCTCCTGAACATTTCAGAATCACGTGTTTTTTTTTTAACTATGAATGAAAATTCTTTGTTTCTTAGAACATGACTGTTTGTGGACTGTATACAGCTATGTTAATGTGTACATTGTACAGCTAGGTTGGTTTTAAGCAGTATAGGGTTCCAACGATATAATGCATGTAAAAAAAATATTTAAACATTTAGACAATTTGTGTTTGTTTAACATTGCCTTTTTTATTTGGCCTGACATCTTGCAATCCTAAACATCAATATGGAAGCGTAATCCAGATTACTATCACGCTATGCGTTAATTCATCTGTGCAATAAGTTACAACGCACGCCGTGGATTTCAACTACCTTTGTTTAAACCAGAGATAAAACAAATTATATAATCATAATAATGTTGTTAACGATAGCAATAAATGGTCGCGGTTCAATGCTGAGATGAGACACAAAGTACCTATATCACTGGTAATGACAGACGCATATCATGAAAATTAATACATTTATTGTACAGTGAAACCTCTGTAAACCTACACCCTGTGTCCGGTTTAGAAGGTTTCTCTATAAATCAGCGTTTGAATAATGCTGGAGCCATGGTTGAGTGCTAAGCAACCACCTGAGATAATGATCAAGAAACCCAGAAAAATAAGATTATATTTTGTTAGGTTCTTTTTAGAACAGGTTCCACTGTATTGGCTATGACAGTCGCATCTCACGAAAACGGATACATATAAGTTACATACAATGAAAGGTGTGAGGTGAGGAAGAGATAGAACACAATTAATTAATGTAAAAATATGTTTTGTAAACCGTAATAGATAATTGACAATTTAAACCACAGCAGAAAACGCCATTCCAAAAATTTTAATCTTATCAAAAGTTATGCAAGTTTCCATACTTGTAAATTTTAGCAAATATATGCAAATCATTTCCCAACCCAATCTAAAAATTACAATAAAAAAAATGATGAAAATAAAAAATTATTTTTTTTTACATTGTTTTCCTTACATTTGATAACACATTATTAATTCCATGTCATAAAATAACGAGGAAAAATTATATTAAGAGATTAAAATAAATATTTTAAAAATAATTGATCATAGAAAATACGTCATAGTGGAACGCGCAAATAATTCACTAATTAAAACTTTCAAAACTTTGTAAACATGAAGTATTTGGGCAGTTTTTGTCTGCGGTTTTCAGCCATTCATTTAAAGCCCCAATACGCTCAAGTTGCCGAATTGCCTCCTATTGTGTTGTTCCCCACAATAAACCAACAGGTTTTCTATTTACACACACTTTGAAACGTTTGCATTCACTGTGGTAAAACAATGAGTTTGTAAGTCGATGAAAATATAAATATTTGTTGATAACAAACAGCAGGGTGCGTGTTCAAAGTCCGCTCGATTTTCCGATAGAATCTCGGGTACAACTGCTCAACTCCCAGATTCGCGGCGGATGAATTCCGAAGCCGGAGTTTATCGACGTACCGCTTACGAGCCGAAGGCCGTTGGTTACGGAAATTAATTTTTGTCAATATTGACATTTTGCAACTGATGGTACACAAATACAAGTTTTGTTGTCTTCACAATTGCGGATTAAGATGTTAAATCTCAAGACTTGAGATGTAACTATAAGGCAGTTTATGTTAGTTTTGTGTACTAAATCAAGTTGCCAAACATGTTTTTTCTTTTGAAAAAATCGGAAAAAAATCGAAAATTGTAAATACTGAGCCTTCAGGCCTTTAATATTTCAAATATATCATTTACAAGAAATACACAAATACGTTGTATTGAACTGTAATGTAAGAGAGCAACACTGGAAACTATTATTTGTTTTGTGACTTGCCCATGTTATATATCCTTAAACCCTTTCAACCCTAAATAACTGGAATGGAACTGATGGCAGATTATTTTTAGTGCCGGATAGCTCATCATGTAGAGCCGGACTGCGATTCTGGAGACCCGGGGTTTCGATTGCTACCTCGACCTGCTCTGAATTGCCGATTTGGTTTTTCCTCGGGCAAGAAAACTTCGTGCTAGCCTAATCCAATCGATGGGGACTTAAATAGTCGGTCCCGTCGTTAAATCAAAGCATTTACATAGCTAGTTGCGATCCACCATTGAATGTCCTTGATTTTTAAGGCACATGCCCACACATATCAACATGTTCCTTAAACAAATATAATCATTAGTAATATTTACTTTTACTGATAGTGACTCGCGGTGGTAATCAACTATTTTTATAAGCAAAATGGAAGCTTGACATTTTTTAATTATGTGTACTAATTAAATGCGTCACCTGAATTTCCAGGCGCTGACTTTTTATTTTTCCCATATTTCAGTGGACAAAATAAAACATAGGTAATACATTTTTAATAGCTAGTGAGCGAGAAATTTAACGTATTAAAAATTTCAATATGCTCCACAGGAACGAGTCGGACCTGTGACATAAAACATTGCCCATAGAAAAGAAACCTCATGTTACCTGTCCAATTCTTGTGGTGACAATAAGTAATAGTTATTGTTTATAATATTGACTTGTTAATACATTAATTTCGTAAGCCAGCGCTTGCGAGCGAGAAAATAATTTAGTAAGAAATACAATATGTGAACTATAACGTACTTATTGTTGACACAGCCCACTCGCGAAGCTCCGCCCCTAAACGTGAAATTCGAATCGCAATACTAGTAAACTATGTCATTGGCAGTGGGACACGAAGTGAGCGCGTATGTTTGGGGGGGGGGGGGGGGGGGGGGGGGGGGCGGTAACATGCTTTGCGACTCGTGAATCAGGTGAACTGAAGACAACAAAGCGTAACATCAGTTTCTAATATAACGGCTGAAGCACATATTTAACTTAATTAGATATTGGCGAAAGTTCGCATTATTAATTAGAGAAGTAATGCTGTTTCTTTCATTGGTCAAGAAACTAGGTTAAACAATAATATAGTTTATTATTTCTGGACAGATGAATAAATACATGAAATTATTGTTTTATATCTATATATATTTTATGTACATGTAATTCATACCCTACACATTACATAATTAACGACTCAATATGTGGACCTACTCTGTTCGCTATTCTGTACTGAAGTACATTATAACACCAATAAACGATTAGAATAAAACATACTGTGTGAGTGTGAAAAGAGAACCTATATTTATGCCCCGCCACCGAAGGGTGAGGGGGCGGGCATATAGGTGTATACCGGCGTCCGTACGTATGGCGTCCGTCCGTCGTACGTCCCCGTAAACTTAACGCTCCGCGTAAATAGCTTATTAATTTCTGTTTCCTTGCTCGATCTGCTTCACATTGCACAACCCAGTGCTCCAATGGTCCCTCTACCGTGCTGTGACAAGTCCAGGATCAAGGTCACATACTGGTTGTCGAAACTTAACGCTCGCGTAAATAGCTTACACCGTTCTGTTTACCTTGCTCGGATTCTGCTTCACATTTCAACACACGCCCTGTGACAAAGCCGCATTTTGTCCGCCCCCCGCTAAGCCCAGGGTCAAGGTCCATACGTGGTGTGTTCGAAACCTTAACCTTCCAGTATATGGCTGCTTATAATTTTCTATTACACTCTCGGTGCTGCTTCACATTTCACACACGCAGTGCTCCAATGGTCCTCTACCGCCCTGTGACAAATCCACATTCGTCCCGCCCCGCTAAGCACAGGGTCAATGTCACAGACTTTGTGAAAAGATAACTATATTTATGCCCCCGCCACCGAAGGGTGAGGGGGCGGGCATATAGTGTTACCGGCGTCCGTACGTACGTCCGTCCGTCCGTCCGTACGTCCCGAAATCTTAACGCTCGGGTAAATAGCTTACAATTTATGTTTCCTTGCTCGGATCTGCTTCACATTTCACACACGCATTACTCGAATGGTCCCCTACCGCCCTGTGACAAATCCGCATTTGTCCCGCCCCCGTTAAGCTCAGGGTCAAGGTCACATATTTGGTGTGTTCGAAATCTTAACGCTCGGGTAAATGGCTTGCTTATAATTTATATTTCCTCGCTCGGATCTGCTTCACATTTCACACATGCAGTGCTCCAATGGTCCTCTACCGCCCTGTGAAAAGTCCACATTCGAACCGCCCCGCTAAGCCCAGGGTCAAGGTCACAGACTTGGTGCGTTCGAAATCTTAACGCTCGGGTAAATGGCTTACAATTTCTGTTTCCTTGCTCGGATCTGCTTCGCATTTCACACACGCATTACTCTAATGATCCCCTACCGCCCTGTGCCAAATCCGCATTTGTCCCGCCCCCGATAAGCCGAGGGTACTTGGTGTGTTCAAAACCTTAACGCTCGGGTAAATGGCTCGCTCATAATTTATATTTCCTCGCTCGGATCTGCTTCACATTTCACACACTCAGTGCTCCAATGGTCCTCTACGGCCATGTGACAAGTCCACATTCGTCCCACCCCGCTAAGCCCAGGGTCAGGGTCACATACTTGGTGCGTTCGAAACCTTAACGCTGGGGTAAATGGCTTACAATTTATGTTTCATTGCTCGGATCTGCTTCACATTTAACACACACACAGGTCCTCTACCACCCTGTGACAAATCCACGGTCATCCCACCCCCGATAAGCCCAGGGTCAAGGTTACATACCTGGTGCAATTGAAACCTTAACGCTCAGGTAAATGTCTTATAATTTCTGCTTCCTTCCACGGATCCGCTTGATATATATCACATGCATTGCAGTAATTGTCCTCTATTGCCCTGTAAAAAATCCATGATCGTTCAGCACCTTCTAAGCCCAGGGTCGTCACATACTTGGTGCGTTTGAAACCTTAAAGTTCGGGTAAATGTCTTATTTTGTCTGTTTCCTTGCATGAATCTGGTTGATATTTCACACGCGCAATTGCTCTAATGGTCTTCTACCACCCTGTGACAAATCCAGTATCTTCCCACCCCCGCTAAGCCCAGGGTCAATGTCACATACTTGGTGAGTTCGAAACTCGGGTAAGTGTCTTATAATGTATGTTTCCTTGCATTGATCTGCTTGATATTTCATACACCCATTGCTCTGAAGGTCTGCTATTATGCTGTGACAACAGATCCATGCTTCTCTGACCCTCTGTGTTTGTTTTAAAATATGCCTCGTTTTCATTGGCTCCCAGCGGGGGCATTCGTGGGCCGACAGGCCACATTTCTAGTTTCAGTTATAGCAAAAACAAACATACATTCAATTGGAGACTGTTTGTTGCAGATATAGTTACCTACTGTGCCATTTTGGGCAGTTTATAAATATGCTTTCAACATTGCAAAAATATAAATAATACATGTATATTTAGATGATAAATAGACAGACATTCAATCGGAGACTTTTTGTTTTAGTGTAAGCCTTGTCCGTCCGTCCGTCACAACACGTTAACGCTCGGCTAAATCTTATACTTTCTGTTTCCTTGCACGTATCTGCTTCATATTTCATACACGCATTTGTCTATAATTCTGTAAATAATAAAACATAATTGACCACTTTTATGCTATTTGCCGGTCGTGAAACTTGAAACGTCAGTGTCTGAATGGTAAATTGTGTAGGGTCTGATCTGACAGCGTTGTGCATGCAGATCTGGGACGACTCTGTTGGCACATTTTCGCTACACGGGTGCCAATAAAGATTTATTATTTTGCTGTGAAATGTACATACCGTGGAATTTTAGAAAGAACTTCCATTAGAAACAATAGTTTAACCATTTCAATACTACAGACTTTATAGTGGTATTGGCAAACAGTGTAGATCCAGATGAGCCGACTCGTGATGAGCCGTCTCATCAGGATCTTCACTTTTTGCAAGTCTATTTCATATTTTTTTGAGAGCAAAAACACCCTATTTTCACATATGGACTAGTCTGAAGATCATTTGTGATGATTGGATTGGTTAAAAAAATTAACATTTTGTTCCCTCAATTTAATAATTCGGGAACGAGTAGTTAATTCGAGGGAACGAATTGTTAAATTGAGGGAAAGAATTATCATTTCGTTGGAAGGAATTGTTAATTCGTGGGAACGAATTGCTATATCGTGGGAACGAATTGTTATATCGAGGGAACAAATTGTTAAATTGAGGGAACGAATTGTTATTTTGTGGGAACGAATTAATAAAAAAATCCATGTCCCCTGTGGGGCTCCGTACGATGCAACTATGGCACTAGTGGTGCACCTTTTCATATTATATGTTCAACACATTCTATAATATGTATATAATCTTTATTTCCTCCATATAATCTACGTCTACCAATACTCGCAGGTAATACTTAACAAATACAATGTCTGACAAAGCTGGTCATATAGGAGGCGCCCATTTTCATATATACACTTTATTTCCCCCTTTCGGAGATTACAAAATGAACATGTTACAGAAATGAAATGTGAAACAAAAATGAACATAATTTTATATACATGTACATGATATAGATACATATGAAACAGTCAATACATGAAGTTGTTGTTTTGTATCTTTGTGCATGGTTAATTGTGCACTTTTACACACGGGAAGCAGATCGTATATCAGTAGCTAGTTAGGTGTTCACATGTACATGATATAGATACATATGAAACAGTCAATACATGAAGATGTTGTTTTGTATCTTTGTGCATGGTTAATTGTGAACTTTTACACATGGGAAGCAGATCGTATATCAGTAGCTAGTTAGGTGTGCAGTCTACGGTGTCATATATACATGTATATATAAGAGATTGTCACTGCTCACAAGGCACGCACGGCGTCTGCCACAAACACACAACATAACCTGAAGAAGTTCAACAACATGTCTCTGTTTTCTGTTATATCTGTCACTGTTGATGAGCCTAATAGGACACATGTATAATTGTCTGCATTCAATGTGAGCAGCTGATTTACAAAATTTGCACCCATCAAACCCCCGAGCAGCTGGTGGAAGCACACTCGCTTGTTGCAAATATACGGATTCGTACATTCTGCTAAAATGTGTTTGTATATAACTGTACACTGAATGTTGCATTTATTGCAAGTCATCAGTTGATAAATAACGGCCCGGAATCGAACCAGGGACCTCATGTTTACCGTACCATGCCCATGGCTCTACCGAGCAAGCTAACAAGGCACAGATCATACACACTTCATCCCCATGGTCAGTTGCGTACTGCGACATTCTTCTCCGCCAAATTGAAATTCGTCCTCAAATTCTATGTTTAATTTTTGTCTCCGAATTCCATATGTTTGGGTACAATTTGGGAGTATTTATCAGTCGTGGTCCTTTGTTGGGCAACAGAATACTCAATTATCGTCCGTACCCAGAGTTCCGGTGCTCCATAGGTTTTTCCTGCATTGTACCGGATCGGATCTCGTTCGCGCTTTAGCTGTTAATTGTGACATATTTTTCTGTACTTATTACACAGAAATGAATAATTATAATACTGACATTTCTTTCAATTGAAAAATACAGAAAATATGTCGCAATTAATAGTTGAAGTGCAAATCAGATGTGATTTGGTACTTTGCAGGGGAAACCTACGGAGAGCACCATTATAAACTCTCGGTACGGACGATGCGGGAGTATTCTGCAGAGTTACTTCCCGCAACTACGTTGGGCGTTAAATGTCACAGGGTGAGAAAGATGTGCACCAGCCCGGAATCGAACCGGGGATCTCTGGTTTACCACACCATCGCTCTCCTGCTGAGCAAACCGGGCACAAATACACACTTATTCACCATAGTGATCACTTCATTCAACCAAAAATTCACAAGCTAGAAGTTATGCCAAATTATTACAGTCAACGTCACAGATTATGCTCTTGGCGACATTAGCGGACACAAATTTGTCCATCAATTTGATCAAATAAACAACGGAATCTGACAGATAACACTACGACGGCGCATGGAAACATCATTATTCTGGTACTTGGAATCAAAATGGTGGATATTAAGATCAATATGTGAGGCGCTGACGGAACCTTTAACATTTTTTATCACGATAGCAGCTACAGGGATTGTTGGACGCATTTATTTAGAGAAACAAGAGATTACAATGGATTGGATAATATACTAAGTGACATTTTGTTCTAACGTACACCAACATAGAGGATTAAATTTGCGACAATGTTGGATTTCTGGATTTTGTGGACAGGTGACAGAAATCGGAGCTGGATAAGAACCGACAGACGTGATTCTGAAATATGCGTGCTTGGTCTGTGGTTTTTCTTCCAGATCATGTCATGCATGTTTTAATTTCACGTCATGTCAAAGCAGCACTATTGAATATAATGAATAACTTTAATATTCTACACCAGAATTAAAGTTCATTCATCGTCTGATGTGTAACTGATGAATTAAGGTAAGTTACTTGTATATGACAACTTTTGCCTCACCACGATAGTGGAGGGGGCATTTAGTGTTACCCTTGACCGTGTCCGTTCTTCCGTCCGTCACCAACCTAGTAACTCGAAAAACTTTTAAACCGCAATAGCTACATACCTGAAACTTGGTACATGTATGTTTGATTCGGCCCCATGGTCATGGATTATCTCCCCCTTTTCAAGTTAGAATTTTCCAATTTTGTCTTGTAGCTCGTAAAACTTTTAAACCCTAATAGCTACACACCTGAAACTTGGTATGTTCTTATGATGAGTAGATTTGCAAAGTTTATTTTGATTCGACCCCCGAGTCATGGATTATCTCCCTCTTTTTTAATTAGAATTTGAAAATTTTGCCTTGTAACTCGTAAAACTTTTGTAATAGCTACATGTACAGCACTGAAATTTGATATGTAGCTTCCTTAAATGTATGATGAGTAGATGCGAAAAGTTTATTTCGATTTTTGATTCGAACCCCGTGTCATGGATTATCTCTCCCTTTTGGACACTGGAATTTTGCCTTGTTTACTATCAAAGCGATATGTGGGGTATCCGTGTTCTATGAACACATTTTCTAGTTTAGTTATCTTCCTTTGTTTTTTCACGCACTGATTTGTCCGGAGCATAGCGCGAACACCCTTTGCAATATTTTTTATGAAACTTAACACATGCATAGGTCTCACTGGACAGGGCGGAGCTAGCGTTAAAGGTACATGCCCACTCAGTAGGCACAAAATGTTCTTTATGTCAGACATCATCGGAGACATTTTCTGGCCAGATCATTTACCATTACCCACGTATTGTTTGGCATTATTATACATTTTATATCAGTAGAAAATTTCCACATTGATATCAGGGACGATAACCGTGTTTCCTTAAAATGTTAACGGACATTACTATTTATTCTCTGTATTTATTTTTTGATGTGCAATGATCATACTTTATAATCTGTCAAATTTTTTTTCAGTTGATGCATTTAATTTAATAGTATAAATATTTATAAAATATCATGCCCCATTTGCACATGAAAATACCGATACCACCGCGCGTCACTATCGGTAAAATAAATATTACCAAATGATTATATCTGTATAGCGGGCACTGGTAATTGTTTATAACTAGTGGAATAGTGACAATTATACACTTATTTAATTCCCATATAAAGCATTTTTAGCCTACTGAGTGGGCTTGCACCTTTAAAAAGGGGTTGGACAATTGTTGTCGCGACCGCCTGCGGACAGTGCTTTATAGTCTACACATTGACGTCCATCTGTATTTTTTTTGCCAAGCCTGCTTGCGGAAAGCGAGACTTAGTGATCACAATGACGTCCGTGCGTCAGTCCGTCCGAAATCGGTGTATGTTTTTAAATACCATATCCTAAGTCACATTGACTTGAAACATCAAATGCTTATTAGTCATCATCCATATATTCATTCTGTGTCCCACTCATGCGGCCCCTGTGCCCCAAGGTCAAGGTCAAATGACGTTGACATTTTTGTTAAAGTTTTTGCATACCTTATACTCCACAACACTTACCCAGATTTGCTTCAAACTTCAGATAATTCTTTATATCCTCCTTATTTTCATATTATAGCCCACGCATTGCGACCCACATGCCCAAGATCAAGGTCAAATGACTTTCAATTTGCGTTAAAGCTTTTACATACGTTAATTCAAACTTCAAATAAATATACTCCGACACCATCAAATACCTCGGTGGGCTTAACATGCGGGCCATGGCCATCTGGTTTTTTATTTACCGTAGGTTAAAGTTTTTAAGAACACTATATCCAGAAACAGCTTCGCCAATTCACTCGAAGCTTCACATGTGTGTTTATCATCATCCATATTTTCATTCTATGCTCAACCCCTGCAACCCCAACATCAAGGTCAAATTACTTTGAAAATTTACCTCAAAGTTTTTGACATGCCTTCATGTGGACAGTGCGATATAGTTGTCACATTGGCCTACATACGTACGTACATCCATATGTACGTCACTTCGTGCGTCCGGTTAAATTTTTTTGATTTAAGGTTAAAGTTTTTAAAGGTACATACCCACTCAGTAGGCACAAACTGTTCTTTATAGCAATTAAATAAGTGTATAATTGTGTCACTATTCCACCAGTTCTAAAAATTATGTGTGCCCGCTATCCATATATAATCATTTAGTAATATTTATTTTACTGATAATGATTAGCAGTGGTATGAAGCTATTTTCATATTCAAATGAGGCACGATATTTTTATGCCACCGGGTTTCGAAGAAACGGGTGGCATATAGTGTTTGGACCGTCCTTCCGTCCGTCCGTCTGTCCGTCCGTCACACTTTTCGGTTAACCACTTTGTCACAGTTTCTCAAATATGCTGCAGGTGGCATCCGCGTTCGACAGACGCATTTCTTGTTTCTAATAATTTATGCTAATTAAAGGTACATACCCACTCAGTAGGCACAACAATTAAAGTTATGTGTATTCTCAGTTATTTGTAGGAATTAAATAAGTGTATAATTTTGTCACTATTCCACCAGTTCTAAACATTACAAGTGCCCGTTATATGGATATAATCATTTAGTAATGTTTATTTCACTGATAGTGACACGCGGTGATATCAGGCTATTTTCATAGGCAAATGGGGCATGATATTTTTTAATTACTTATACTAATTAAATGTGTTTCCCTGAAAAAATAATGTTTTCGACAGATTATAAAGTATGATCATTGCACATCAAAAAATAAATAGTAATGTCTTGGTAACATTTTAAGGAAACACGGTTATCGCCCCTGATAGCAGTGTGGAAATTTACGTCTGATATAAAATGTATAATAATGCCAATACATATGTGTATTAATGGTGAATTAATGTTTATTTTGCCCGAAAATGTCTCAGATGATGTCTCTGATATAAAGAACATTTTGTGCTTACTGAGTGGGCATGTACCTTTAAGAACACTATATCTCTGAAACCGCTTCACCAATTCACTTGAAACTTCACATACGGTGTATTTGTCACCCACTTTTATTCATTATTATTTATATGTGCCCAATGTCACGGTCAAATTACTTTGAAATTTCCCTTAAAGTTTTTGTTGGGCCCGCTTGCAGACAGAGCGATATAGTTGGCGCATTGGTGTGCATTCAAGATAAAGTTTTTGGTTAAAGTGTTTTTTAGTTAAAGTTTTTGGGTATACTATCAAAGCCTCGGCGGGTGCGGCACGTTTTTACGTCAACGGGCTAAAGCTTTGTTGCAATAAAAAAAAATGTTTGTACTATCAAATGCCTCGGCGGGCACGACATGCAGGCCATGGCCATCTAGTTATTATGGCATGCGATTTGATCAGTCGGCCATCGCACCATGACTAGTCTAGCACTTGATCAGTCGGCCATCGCACCAGGACTAGTTTAGCACTTGATCAGTAGGCCATCGCACCAGGACTAGTTTAGAACTTGATCAGTCGGCCATCACACCAGGACTAGTTTATCACTTGATCAGTCGGACATCGCTCCAGGACTAGTTTAGAACTTGATCAGTCGGCCATCGCACCAGGACTAGTTTAAAACTTGATCAGTTTACCATCTCACCAGGACTAGTATAGCACTTGACACTTGATCAATCGGCCATCGCACCAGGACTAGTTTAGAACTTGTTCAGTCGGCCATCGCACCAGTACTAGTATAGCACTTGATCAGTCGGCCATCGCACCGGGACTAGTTTAGCCCTTGATCAGTCGGCCATCGCACCAGGACAAGTATAGCACTCGATCAGTCGGCCATCGCACCAGGACTAGTTTAGAACTTGATCAGTCGACCATCGCTCCAGGACTAGTTTAGAACTTGATCAGTCGGCCATTGCTCCAGGACTAGTTTAGAACTTGATCAGTCGGCCATCGCACCAGCCACCAGGACTAGTTTAGCACTTGATCAGTAGGCCATCGCACCAGGACTAGTTTAGAACTTGATCAGTCGGCCATCACACCAGGACTAGTTTAGCACTTGATCAGTCGGACATCGCTCCAGGACTAGTTTAGAACTTGATCAGTCGGCCATCGCTCCAGGACTAGTTTAGAACTTGATCAGTCGGCCATTACTCCAGGACTAGTTTAGAACTTGATCAGTCGGCCATCGCACCAGCCACCAGGACTAGTTTAGCACTTGATCAGTCGGCAATCTCACCATGACTAGTATAGAACTAGATCAGTCGGCCATCGCTCCAGGACTAGTTTAGCCGTTGGTCAGTCGGCCATCACACCAGGACTAGTTTAGCCCTTGATCAGTCGGCCATCGCACCAGGACTAGTTTAGCACTTGATCAGTAGGCCATCGCACCAGGACTAGTTTAGAACTTGATCAGTCGGCCATCACACCAGGACTAGTTTATCACTTGATCAGTCGGACATCGCTCCAGGACTAGTTTAGAACTTGATCAGTCGGCCATCGCACCAGGACTAGTTTAAAACTTGATCAGTTTACCATCTCACCAGGACTAGTATAGCACTTGACACTTGATCAATCGGCCATCGCACCAGGACTAGTTTAGAACTTGTTCAGTCGGCCATCGCACCAGTACTAGTATAGCACTTGATCAGTCGGCCATCGCACCGGGACTAGTTTAGCCCTTGATCAGTCGGCCATCGCACCAGGACAAGTATAGCACTCGATCAGTCGGCCATCGCACCAGGACTAGTTTAGAACTTGATCAGTCGGCCATCGCTCCAGGACTAGTTTAGAACTTGATCAGTCGGCCATTGCTCCAGGACTAGTTTAGAACTTGATCAGTCGGCCATCGCACCAGCCACCAGGACTAGTTTAGCACTTGATCAGTAGGCCATCGCACCAGGACTAGTTTAGAACTTGATCAGTCGGCCATCACACCAGGACTAGTTTAGCACTTGATCAGTCGGACATCGCTCCAGGACTAGTTTAGAACTTGATCAGTCGGCCATCGCTCCAGGACTAGTTTAGAACTTGATCAGTCGGCCATTGCTCCAGGACTAGTTTAGAACTTGATCAGTCGGCCATCGCACCAGCCACCAGGACTAGTTTAGCACTTGATCAGTCGGCAATCTCACCATGACTAGTATAGAACTAGATCAGTCGGCCATCGCTCCAGGACTAGTTTAGCCGTTGGTCAGTCGGCCATCACACCAGGACTAGTTTAGCCCTTGATCAGTCGGCCATCGCACCAGGACTAGTGTAGCCCTTGATCAGTCGGCCATCGCACCAGGACTAGTATATAACTTGATCAGTCGGCCATCGCACCAGGACTAGTTTAGCCCTTGATCAGTCGGTCATCGCACCAGGACTAGTAGAGCACTTGATCAGTCTACCATCGCACCATATGTAGTATAGCGCTTGATTAGTCGCCCATTGCACCATGCTGAGTATGGCACTTGATCAGTTGGCCATCGCACCAGGACTAGTTTAGAACTTGATCAGTCGGCCATCGCTCCAGGACTAGTTTAGAACTTGATCAGTCGGCCATTGCTCCAGGACTAGTTTAGAACTTGATCAGTCGGCCATCGCACCAGCCACCAGGACTAGTTTAGCACTTGATCAGTAGGCCATCGCACCACGACTAGTTTAGAACTTGATCAGTCGGCCATCACACCAGGACTAGTTTAGCACTTGATCAGTCGGACATCGCTCCAGGACTAGTTTAGAACTTGATCAGTCGGCCATCGCTCCAGGACTAGTTTAGAACTTGATCAGTGGGCCATTGCTCCAGGACTAGTTTAGAACTTGATCAGTCGGCTATCGCACAAGCCACCAGGACTAGTTTAGCACTTGATCAGTCGGCAATCTCACCATGACTAGTATAGAACTAGATCAGTCGGCCATCGCTCCAGGACTAGTTTAGCCGTTGGTCAGTCGGCCATCACACCAGGACTAGTTTAGCCCTTGATCAGTCAGCCATCGCACCAGGACTAGTGTAGCCCTTGATCAGTCGGCCATCGCACCAGGACTAGTATAGAACTTGATCAGTCGGCCATCGCACCAGGACTAGTTTAGCCCTTGATCAGTCGGTCATCGCACCAGGACTAGTAGAGCACTTGATCAGTCTACCATCGCACCATATGTAGTATAGCGCTTAATTAGTCGCCCATTGCACCATGCTGAGTATGGCACTTGATCAGTAGGCCATCTCACCATGCCCAGTATAGCACGTGATCAGTCGGCCATGCCGAGTATAGTACTTGATCAGTCGGCCATCGGACCAGGACTAGTAGAGCACTTGATCAGTCTGCCATCGGGTGGGTGGAAGGTGGGTGCAAGCGATGGGTAATTTAACGATCGGGGTTCATCCTTACCCGAATTCCGAATGGAGACCTGGTTTGGCCCTCACATACGTCTTTGGCATTTTGTATGTGACAGTTGAATCTGGTTATACCCCTTATGTGAGTATTACGATTATTCGTAATCCTATTTTAGGGGAAGGGGCCAATTGACTTTGGTGTGGTATGGACCTGCCACAAGGTCAGGTTATTCTAATTTCAGGGCTGAATATATTGTTTCTCGATGTCAATATTCCGTTCTGATTTTGGAATTTTCCCCCCCCCCCCCCCCAATGCAGCAGGTTAAAATGGGATCGAACCCGTTTGCCCGGCCTTACATGACCTTAGCTGTTGATAGGCCATTAAACACCAAGAAACAAACAAACAAACAAACAGTCTGCCATCGCACCATAACTAGTATAGCGCTTGATCAGTCGCCCATTGCACCATGCCCAGCATAGCACTTGATCAATTGGCCATCTCACCATGCCCAGTATAGCACGTGATCAGTCGGCCATGCCGAGTATAGCACTTGATCAGTCGGCCATCACACCAGAACTAGTTTAGAACTTGATCAGTCGACCATCGCACCAGGAATAGTTTAGCCATTGATCAGTCGGCCATCGCACCGAGACTAGTTCAGCCCTTGATCAGTCGGCCATCGCACCAGGACTAGTATAGCACTCGATCAGTTGGCCATCGCACCATGACTGCTATCCCGCGGACGACCCGCAGCAATCCATGCTATCCGACAAGATCTCTTGGTAGCATGAGCTGTTTTCACTGAGGTTGTCCAGTACGGCTTGGAATGTCTGTTGAAATGACTAACAGGCAATGCTTTTTTTGAAGCAATGGTTATGGACTTTACTACATTGTATATGACTGTACAGCGATTCGATGTGGCGATTATTGCTAGTTTGGGTGAGTGTTGCCAAGTCAAATGTTTGGAGTTCATTATTTAAAATGCATTGATACATACTAAAGTTGTCGTGTGTACACTTATTCCACGCAACTTGAGGGTTGTTATCCTGCTGAAACATGATAATTGGTATGAAATTGAAATCACGTATGTATCGGTAAGTGGTCAGATACGTGAAATATGTCATTATCATAAACTCGACTGGAACGGATAAGATTGTTTTGAATTCGGGGTAATATAACATAATCAAGGGTCTTTTCCGTAGGACGAAATGTATATTGCGGTCCAGCATTTTCGACTATAGACAAATCATTTTGATTGATAAAGCTCGAAAACAGCATATTTCTATCATTCGATGGATTTGTGGTAAGCATTGCGTTAAAATCGCCACATATAATTAATGTACCAATCGAGGAATACGAGTCATATAAGCCTTGCAGCGTGTTCAGACCGTCAACATAGTCAGTGATGGGATAGTTAACAGACGGCATATACACAGACAATGCATACAACGGACATGCGTTAGGTTGTGCAATACATATACCACATATTCGATCACTTTGCACACCCTCAATTGGAGTTATCTGAAATGCGCATTGATTTTTGTACAGTATACATGACCCGCCTTTGCCACATCCTAGGCCTGTGACGTCAGAGGTCTCAAATACCGCATGAGATGTGTAATTGGAATGCAAAGAGTTTAGGACGTGATTGTATTGAGCTTTAAGCTTATGCTCAGATATAAAAGCTACATCAATGTTCATGTCATCTAGTGTTTGACCGAGTGAGCCAGCACTAGAAAAAATACCTCTGACATTCCAGGTTAGGATGTTGCAATTAGGCAGTGCATTTGTATTCACCATGAGGGTTATGAAGAACAGCACAAATAGTACACAGTAATTTGCGATGGGCTTAGTCCACATGAGTGGATAGATACTGGTCATAGCCATTATAATTGGTCCCATCGTCAATGTTTGTAGCTACAATTTTTTCATTCCATGCATTGTTGCTATACCAGCGGCGACAGTAAAATTTACCCGGCCAGAAGGATTTGTTTTCCATCCATGGTATAGCCGTCAGACTGGTTTACCGTTACTTTCGCGGCCAATGATCCCCGATTAATGTTTATCATGCGGAGTCCAGTCGGGTGGATACATCGCTGCTCCAGAAATCTGAGAAACCCGTCTTAGAGGCTTTTCGGGAGATTCTGAAGGATATTGTCCAATTCAGGGAACATTTGCTGATTGGGGATAGGTTGGCTACACATATTATCAGATTCCGGACATGGATTGTCGTCAAGGTTAATGTAGGTGCGCATTTGCGAATCATTTTGGTTCCGGTAGAAATTGTCATTATCATAGTAATCTGGTGTCTGATCATTGGGACAATCAATCACCGCCGATACACTAACGGCGACGCCGGGGCCGCCAGGGCTTAGGGGATCATAATAGTCCGTTATCTTGAATGCCATAAACTGGTCATCGGACGAGCAAGAGTCGCACCTTTCGCCTTGAGGCGCCTCAATAGGGCTTTCACAGTAATTGGTTGCCATTATATGTGTAGATCAATTGGCTGGACGTGAGCTTATGCTCAGTGCGTGTAAGAAGTGACCATCCCACAGCTACACGGTGTGCTGAATGTTATCGCCCGGGGCATAAAAATTCCACGACAGACAATATAATTGAGGAAGAATGTAAATATCTAAGCAATGTACCTATTTTGGCTGCTTCTTTTCTGGTCACTTTTAAACCATCACTTTATACGTCACCAAACACAGTTTTGACATTTTAGTCCACATTAATCACTCTTAATATCCACAAATATGGTCCACGAAATGAAAACAAACAAACTATATCCCACGCATGCGCAATCGCATTACCTGCGTAATCGTATTACCATATTTTTTTGAGAGCAAAAACACCCCATTTTCACATATGGACTAGTCTGAAGATCATTTGTGATGATTGGATTGGTTGAAAAAATTAACATTTTGTTCCCTCAATTTAACAATTCGTTCCCACGAATTAATAATTCGTTCCCTCAATTTAACAATTCGTTTCCACCGAAAGGAATTGTTAATTCGTGGGAACGAATTGCTATATCGTGGGAACGAATTGTTAATTCGAGGGAACGAATTGTTAAATTGAGGGAACGAATTATCATTTCGTTGGAAGGAATTGTTAATTCGTGGGAACGAATTGCTATATCGTGGGAACGAATTGTTATATCGAGGGAACAAATTGTTAAATTGAGGGAACGAATTGTTATTTTGTGGGAATGAATTAATAAACACAATCCATGTCCCCCCCCCTGTGGGGCTCCGTACGATGCAACTATGGCACTAGTAGTGCACCTGTTCATAGTATATGTTCAACACATTCTATAATTATTATATGTATATACTATTTATTTCCTCTATATAATCTACGTCTACCAATACTCGCAGGTAATACTTAACAAATACAATGTCTGACAAAGCTGGTCATATAGGAGGCGCCCGTTTTCATATTAACATTTCGCAAATTATAAATACTAACATGATGGTCAAATAATTAATGATTAATGAGCAGACTTTAATTACCTGTTCTTACATTTAATTAAATGTGTTGGTCGGGGATTTCTGCTGATCAGTACACCCAACATACAAAGCAAAGGTGTGCACATTTCAAGTTGGGACAGTGAGACTGTCTAGACAGATCGAAAATAAAAAGAAGTTGGGAAAGTGAGATACACCCCACAAATCAAATGTCCTTAAATCGTCGTCCCATTGAATTAGCACTTGAAATTTGTCTGTCATGTTTGCTCTAAGTTTGTAAACGTCTCATTTGAGACACGTCATGTGATTTTGTACCTTCGGACATCTGCGTAATTTCATGAAATACGTTTACAAAATTTACAATATTTTTCATAAATAAAATTAAAAGTTGACAACATGTTCAGAGTACATGCGGAATATATAGAGGATATTCCATCTTACATTTGGAATAGCGAAAAATAATACACGAGTGTGCGTCGGCTTCCGCGCAAGCAAATAGTGAGCGTAGCGAACGAGTTGCTTGCACGGAAGTCGACGGACACGAGTGTATTCTTTCTGATATTCAAACATGTACGATGGAATGTCCAATTAATTACACTTCACGGTTGATATATATACATATTGTTGAGACTGTAAGCAAAACAATTGTGGTGTGCGTATGAATATTTGTCTGACGTCAAACGTGAAATCCAAATTACGCAGCTGTTTCTATAAACTAGATATATTTCAGTGCATATTTGGAAACTTTATTTTGACTGTAATAAATGAGGGTGCAATTACAAATCACATGACGTGTCTCATAGTTATGTTGTGTGTGGTGAAATGGGGCTTTGTTTATGGGAATTTATCATCGAGGAAAAGGAAGTAGAGGAGCTCCGGGAGGAGCAAACAAAAAGAAAAGGAAATTTACTCTGAAACCTGGCTAGATACGTGGTGATTGATGATTTATTTATTGGTGTTTAACGGCATATCAACATATAAGGTCATGTAAAGCCGAGGGCTAGATACATATAGCTTGTAAATTATCTAACTAAGACAATCAGTTAAATTTCTGAAAATCCGTAAACTATTTCTGTAATTAGACAAAAGTCCCCATATAACATGGGATTTTAACATGGCGAACATAATGGTTTTTTTTCGAAATAAAATCAATATTGGACCAGATGTCACGAAATAAAAAGAAGTCTCACTTTTAATGTAATATTATCGAAAATAATATTGTGTTTCCATTGTTTATATGACCGTGACATTTGGGCAGGTTTCGTGAAACAGACAGTAGGCAGAAATGCCATAAGCCCCATTTCCCCAGTCACGGCGCATATGTGGCTTTGGAGAAATTTTATGTAGCTGAACAAATAGCGAACTCCTGTAGTCTGATAACGATCTATTTTGCTTCTTAGAAGAATGACGGGTGTTTCATTGGTGGAATTGCGAACAGTGAAGATCCTGATCAGACTGTGCGGATGCACAGGCTGATTTGGATCTACACTGGTCGCAAAATCAATCAACCCCATTTCTCCAGTCCCAGGCACTTAAACAAATGTGTTTAGTTTTCCCTTTTTTATGATTTATGTATGTGTTCAGGATTACTGTAGTGAGACCTGGTACATTGTATATTAGTTCTGTCATCGGCATGTGTCACAACAATATGATAAATACTTTGCACGAATATATGTTTAAAGGTAGATAATGTATCAGGATTTATTGAAAGAAATAATATAAAACTAAAAATGTGTTTTCATCATGGCCCTGTGTAAAGTGGTTTAATTGAAGATGTATGACGATACTATAGGACTGCTGGGCTCTTTCAATTTTCAGCGATATCGGTACTTACGTATTGTTGAACGCTACAAGATAGGAAATTCGATATTTATTTACCTATATGGGTGAAAATGGAAACAACCCAGAGGCCCTATCGTCATGATATATCTTTAATTAAACCACTTTTCACAGGACCATGATGAAAACACGTTTTTAATTTTCAAATTATATTTTGTCTCCAAAAATCGTGATATGCCCCTTTAAACAGTACTATCTATTTTGCGATGAAAATGCACAATAATGATATATAAATTTTGTCAACGGGCAACAACATGCAGGTTTTACAAGACGGCAGTCAGACAACAAAGTACGAAGTTTGAAACAATTACAGACCGTTAGTATAGACATTTGTATACATTTCCTTATTTGAGACACGCCACGGGATTCGGACATATGCGTAATTTCATAAAATACGTTTAAAATATTTACAATATTTTCCGTAAATGGCGTCAAAAGTTGATAACATTTTCAGAGTACATGCATCATTTTTTTTACTTTATTTATAAAATATGTTGTAAATTTTGTAAACGTATTCAATGAAATTACGCAGATGTCCGAAGGTACAATATCGCATTATCTCATTTGTACCGAAGACTTGCGTATTATCGCATCCATCGCCATGTGTCACATCGGTAAGATAATTACAACAGAGATTCTACTTTCACTTTCAAAAGTTGCAATAAAACATATTTCCGATAGGTTTTTGTTCCGTTCCAACCATGGATTGAAATACGTATTGTTTATTTGATATGATTTGCCAATTTGTATATTTCTGTCGTGAGACTTCAATTTCCAAGCAGCTCCGTACACCCAGATTATAACACTAGTTTCGTTAACGCTTCAATGATTGAATAATGTCAGAATAATGACATGCCTGTAAATGAGTACGAGTGCGAGTATGTATTCGTCTTTATACATGCTCATTTCGTGGCCACAAAAACGTTAGTTGATAAATAGAATACAAGTCTAGTGTCTGGTGATATTAAAGGTACATGCCCACTCAGTAGGCACGCAATGTTCGTTATATGAGAGACATCATCTGATACATTTTCTGGCAAAATAAACATTCATTCACCATTACCCCACTTATTGAATGGCATTATTATATATTTTATATCAGACGTAAATTTCCAGACGGATATTAGGGGCGATAACCGTGTTTTCTTAAGCATTAAATTAGTATAAATAAAGATCATGCCTCATTTGCATATGGAAATAGCCTGATACCACCGCCAGTCAATTAGTATATAAGTCAAATACTAAAATTACTAAATGATTATATTTGTGTAGCGGGAACTCGTAATTTTTAGAACTGGTGAAATAGTGCCACAACTATACACTTATTTAATTCCTTTAAAAACAGTTTGAGCCTACTGAGTGGGCATTTGCCTTTATTTAGGTTCATCAGACTCGTATCGGAAACGGTAGGAAGCCTCAAAATTCCTACGAATTTCCAAGACGTGTCGAATGATCTTGAAACACGAGCCGAGTAATCTCTATTGTTTAACGACTGTACACAACCGCCTGCGTTAATCTTGCCCATATGTCAAAGTTTCTGAAATTCTATTGGTAATCTCAATTCGCAATCAAGCAGCTTGATTGGCTGGGCCTGAGCTGTGCTCAAGCAATCAACCAATCAGCCAATCAAGCAGCTATATTTCAAACACAAGATTCAAGTATTTTGAAATAAGCACATTTACATATATTGAGAAGATTAGTGCAGGCGGTGGTGTATGGTGACTTAACATGTAGTTTTTGTTGCTTTTTTGTCCCGCCTGCTTTAGCAGAAGCGGGACATAGGTATAGCTTTTCCGTCGGCGTCGTCGTCGTCGGCGGCAGCGGTGGCAGTGGCGGCGTCAACATTTCACGTTAAGTTTTTGCATTTAGCTCAGTTTCCAGAAAACTATATTTCCGTGTTTGGAAAAGTTAACGCTCAGTTTATGCTTTAATATTCCATACATGCATTTGTAACAACATCCTGCATCATTCTACAGAAAGCCCATGGTGCCCGCTAACCCCAGAGGTCAAGGTCACTGACTTAGAAATTTCCGTGTTTGGAAAAGTTAACGCTCAGTTTATGCTTTGATATTCCATACATGCATTTGTAAGAACATCCCGCATCATTCTACAGAAAGCCCATGTTGCCCGCTAACCCCAAAGGTCAAGGTCACTGACTTACAAATTTCCGTGTTTGGAAAAGTTAATGCTCAGTTTATGCTTTAATAATCCATACATGTACATGCATTTGTAACAACAACCTGCATCATTCTACAGAAAGCCCATGGTGCCCAGAAACCCCAAATGTCAAGGTCGCTGACCTAGAAATGTCCGTGTTTGGAAAAGTTAACGCTCAGTTTATGCTTTAATATTCCATACATGCATTTGTAGCAACATCCCGCATCATTCTACAGAAAGCCCATGGTGCCCGCTAACTCCAAAGGTCAAGGTCACTGACTTACAAATGTCCGTGTTTGGAAAAGTTAATGCTCAGTTTATGCTTTAATAGTCCATACATGCATTTGTAACAACAACCTGCATCATTCTACAGAAAGCCCATGGTGCCCGCTAACCCCAATGGTCAAGGTCACTGACTTAGAAATTTCCGTGTTTGGAAAAGTTAACGCTCAGTTTATGCTTTAATATTCCATACATGCATTTGTAACAACATCCCGCATCATTCTACAGAAAGCCCATGTTGCTCACTAACCCCAAGGTTATTACAAGCTCCATATATACTATCAAACTGCGCCAGGCGGGACATTTTGTTCGTTGTTTGTATATGTAAATATCCAAAAGCACATTTTCTGCAATAATTTAAACCACATTTTGCCATGGTAACTCTCATTATATTGTTCTTGGAGATCAAATATCTGCATATTACACAATGACAGAGATAAGAATCAAAGTAATGAAATAACTGAAACTGTATCACCAGAAACAAAAAGTAGGAACGTGTGCCTGCCTTACACTGGTAATGCCCCAATTTGCAGCCTTTATAACAATTTTGATCTTCTGTGGGGTGCATTAATTACACCCGTCGTAGACATACATGTACATACTATATACATACATACTATATACAAAATTGGAGCAAAAAGGCACATTCACCATCAAAATAGTTATCATAAAATATGAATTATAACCGTTCATAAATGTTCCGTTTTTTTACCACATAATAAGTATACGGGTTCCGGCGAATAAACCAGTCCCCGAAAATGGCGACTGACAGCCATAGATAATTATACTAAAAATAGATAAATAGAATGGCGATACCTAAAAGTAGTAACACACATCTGACGCTGACATAACTGCATCTGACGATACATGGCGCAGCAAACGCGTCTTCATGAACTGCATTTCTAAATATATATTGGCAATGCCAACACGGAATCAAGCAATTTAATTGTCCGAGTCACAGTTCCGGCTCAGTCAATCAATCTGCTCGATTTCAAACACAGTATTCAAATATTTTTAATTAAAGAAGTTGACAAATATTAACAATATTAGACGGTGGTGTATGTACATGTACATTTAGTGATACATGAATTGCAACATACCATTTTGAAAGACAAGCATGATTTTCGATATCTCCTTCTAACATCTCGCGCTACATCGGTAGTTGTATTTGATCAGGAGCTAAACACAGGAATACATAATGTATGGCCATTTGTCTAACAGACATGATTAACAAATGTTAACGTATTCACACAGAGTTATGTTTATAGCCATTCCTTTATTTATCACGATGACACATGCTATATTACCGGTTATGTTTTAATAGTGCAATATATTTTATCATAGAATACTGAAAGCAAAGAGCTATGCTTTGCTCGATTTGATTAATAAACTGATACACTGAACCAATTAATGTCGGGTGGAGGAAAAAACGACGACAACTGTTACATTGTATACGTGAACAAGAAACAATAATTAAGACAGAATGTTAAAAATATCTGCATATTAAAATGTGACAGAGATGGAATAAATGCATGCGTTTTTAACATTTGTGTGTGACATTTTTGTGTGATTTTCAAGTACTATAATGTGCATATTAAACACAACTGCATCCCAGAGGCCCTTTAATTATTATACCGAATATTTAATTATGAACACGATTCCACTCCAGATGCTATTTCAGAAACATGTATCGCCCGCCATCTTTTCATTTACTTGACATGTTTCTATGTTAGATAGAGGCTGAAACAGTCCGATCAGAATTCGGCTATTTCCGTAATGACGGTTAATTTCGAGAAGGAGGACTGTAGTATTGTAATATTCCCCTCTCATGATTCCCACTGCATTGTGGAGCGGGTGACACGATATACTATTTTTATCACGTGATATGAAATTGCAAAATGAGGTATAATAACATACTGCACAATCTCTCTCTAGTGGTCGGATTAGCTCAGTAGATAGACCGTCGGACTGCGGATCGGGAGAGCATTGGTCCGATTCCCACCTCGACCCGCTGGCCGATTCAGCTTATCCTTGGACAACTTAGACAACTGCGTGCTAGCCTACATGTCGTCCTATCGGACGGGGACTTAAATAGTCGGTCCCGTCATGCAAGGTCATCGAGCCGTCATTAGATCAAAGCATTTACATTTAGACTTCAATACTCTCTATTCCGGTTATCCAGATGTGTCCATTGAATCATTGACTGATTGCATAAGAAGCTCTGCATAACCTCGTTTCTTATGAAATCAGTAAACTAGTTTGCCGAGTTTCTTATGCAAGTAGTTAAAGCCCCTATACGGCTCAAGTTGCCGAATTTGGCCTCCTATTGGGTTTTCCCACACATAAATCCAACAGGTTTCTATTTACACACACTTTGAAACTGTTTGCATTCATTTTGGTACAAAAATGAGTTTGTAGTCGATGAAAATATCAATATGTGTTGATAAACAAACAACAGTCCGATCGATTTTCCGATAGACGCTCGGGTCAACTGCTCAACTCCCTGATTCGCGGCCGATGAATTTCGATAGCCGGAGTTTATCGACTCGCTTCCGAACCGAAGCCGTTGGGTTACGAAAATTAATTTGTCAATATTGACATTTTGCACTGAGTGGTACACAAAACAAGTTTTTGTTGTCTTCACATTGCGATTAAGATGTAAATCTCAAGACTTGAGATGTATCTATTAGGCAGTATATTTTAGTTTTGTGTACTAAATCAGTTGCCAAACATGTTTTTGTGTTTGAAAAAGTCGGAAAATTGTAATGCTGAGACGTTCAGGGCCTTTAACGAGTTTAATAAATACCATATTAAATGAACACAGACGTTAGATTATAGTTATTGCATAAGCATAAGACCACAATTTGTAGTTGTGCTTATTACATAATATGTTTTCTGTAGCGGGTATATTTATTACACTATTGCATTATGATTGTTTACACAGTGTTATTAAACTGTGAAAGTCCATTTCATGCAATAAATGCAATAAATGTATCTATGATGATATTGACAGTTTGTGAGTGTAATTTTCTCAGACATGTGAATGCAATTTTCGTATTCATGTACAATGCTATTCAAAATAAAGTAGACGTTCTCCCCCAGATGTATATTATTTAAACTATGACCATGGAATATACAATGTACGTGTACGTCACTGGAAGCCGCTATTTGTCTTGCCCGCGAATGCGGAAAGCGAAACTAAGGTTTTGCTTTTCCGGAGTCGTCGTCGTCGGCGTTGGCGTCGTCGTCATCATTCAATGTTAAGTTTTCGTGTTACGGTCATTACTGATCAGCTACGTCATCAAACTTTATACATACATGATGTGTACATGAATATAGGACTATTATCGGGGCACCAGGGTCAATGTCAAGGCCTCAGGGTCAAGGTCAAGGCGGAACAAGGCGAGACATTTGATTCCGCGGAATTCTTGTTATGTTAAATAAACGATAATCGCTTCTATGTACTAAACGATAATCGCTTCTATGTACATCCTTGTAGAAAACGATCGTTTTCACTGCGATGGAAAAATCGTTTTCGTATCTATGATGATATTGACATATTGGAAAAATCGTTTTCGTTTGTGTCGTTTGGGAACTTTCAACAAATCTTCGCTGTACTGAAACGCTGCAGTGGTCCACTTCCAAGGTATAAGTAAATAGTGTTGACAGGGTTGATTATGTGATGACAGAACACATTGCTCAATTAAAGTATGTATTTTGACCACTCATTTGAACCGTCTCGAAGAGGCGGTTCAAATGGTCGTTGCGACATATACTTCTGAGTGCATAGAAGGAAAATATTTGGGATTGTCCGCAAACATGAATAGGGTTAACAATCATGACGTGTTGGTTTGACCCACGTGTGGTTCATGTTTGCGCTTCGCTTGCCCGAAATCCGTTCTATCATCGCTACGTTTGATTTGAACCACGATTGCCCCACATTTGGACCACGTTTACGTTTGGTTTCCAATGGGAACACAAACGCGACTGTGTTTATCAACATAATATATATCAAACGTGCAACGAGCACTGAAATAGCTACATGCCAGCTGGAAACAATGTAATGTCTAAATCCTTGCTCTATTGCCGACAGTTTCGGTGCAGCTTGTAACGATAAGAAATTACCGTCCGTACGATGAGACCGTCCAACATGTTACGGCTATATAAGCAATATGTGCATTATTGTAACAATTAGGACAACTATGTTCTGGAGACCTAATCTCGTAAGTAATATTAGACGAGAATATAACGATCAGCTTCCGCATTCAGTCAGTGAAATCCAGCAGAATTTACAAATGTACGCAACTCGCGTTTGAGGTAAATATGAATCGTCGTAGACATTCTATCAGCGGCCGAAATAAACATTATACTATTGTATCATATACATTGTTTATAATGGCTAGAAGGTGTAATACACAATATATTTGTCGTTAACACACAGTGTGCTTTGCGTATTTTTCTGTGGACTGTACATGCTTTGGTGTGACTCGGTGATTGCTTTCAAGGAGGATTGTCTTTATATTAGGGTATATTGTACCACGTGTATTTCCAGATTGTTTCGTCACATGAATTGCAATACTTAATATTTACACGTCATCTGGTCATATTGAGCACGAACAAAAGTAATGAAATGAACACAATTAATATGACAAACATCAAGTTTAACCAACTTAACAGCGTACCATAATATAGCATACAACATGTATGCATTCTCAACATCATTGTCATTGTCTATGCAACCGACTTGGGCCATGAGTGTATTGTAATAATTGTATGCGTGTGAAATACATGTATACGGCAATACATTAGCTTGGTGGTTAGAGTAGCATACCAAGAGGATTTCATGATGATTGCACATCTGAGCATATAGTGAACATTGTGTAAGACTTTATTAATTTATATTAACTTGTTGTCTTTACGCATTCCTAGATTTGGGTTGAGTACAGCCAAACATAACGGCAAGGTAAAAACCGGGATTATGGTTTTAACCCACCAGTGGGTGCGTTTAGCGATTCACTTTTCGAAGAAGGTATGTTTACTTATTATGTATCAGGGTTACTTGTGTTAAAGTTTTACTTGCTGGAATGTTGTTGTCGTTGGGAACGCATTCATGTCTTGATTTATAACAATTTAGATTAATTCTGGAAATTCGAACACTGCACAGTTCCCAATTCATCCAGTGAGAGTAAGTCGTGGCTGAGTCCCTGTTTGGGAAAAGGTACATCGCGACGTGCTTGACCAGCATAGGCCAAGATCAGCATCTGCACTTGCGCATTCCGATCGTGGTATATGCTGTTCGCCGTTAATTCTCTCGCTACTTTTAAAGTATCGACAAGACCATCGAACCAACATCGGGTTGTGTAGTTGTAGCATGTGTCGCAATGTCCCGTTTCTCTACAGGCGGTCCAATTTACAGTATGCATGTAGATACAAGGAACCTCGGCCAAGTGTGATCACGAGCAAGGAGCAAGTACTGGCAAAATGTGACATAGGCTTCATTCTCACAGACTGTCATATATTACCCATCCATTAGATATACTGTTGATTAAATTAAAACGTGCTGAGTACGTGAAATCATACACTGGACTATTTATAAGGGACACGTTTTGTGGTGGCATAGTTGGTGTCTCTGACACGCTCAAGTATGATAATGGACACACTAGAGAGTGTGTGGAGTTCATTGCTAAAGTGCTATACTGGCGTGCGTTGGCATAGGCATGTTTTTGTTGTGAGATATTTAGTCTGTCGGACGTGCACAATTGTCACAATGGGCATTGTTCGGACTGTGTTGAGTTCTAGGCTGGAATGTATTACGCTTGTTGCTTCTTACTATGTGAAATGTATTAGTATGTGTATATTTAAACATGCACAAATAGTTGCGTGAGAACATTGCTGCATAATATCACAAAGTACGAGTATATGGGGTCGGGTGAACTCGATCAAACACGTGGTAGCTCCTACAGCTGGCTGAGCGAAGGGGGCTTTCCGTCTCTGATTTGGGCAATATCGTCAATGTTTTGGATTTGGATTTTCACGTCATTGCGAGTGGCGAAAACTTTGGAGCCTGCAACCCATATTTTGTCAAGCTTCTTGTCGCGAACCAGCTGGTTGGCTTCGTATGCCAGTTTCCCCCTGAGTTTGGTTAGGTGGTCTTGAACAAAGATGCCGTCCTCAAGAGTTATCTTGGCCTCGTAGAGCCGCTGTCGGGCCTTGGAATTCGTGAATTTTATAATCACTCGCCTGTTGACACTCAATGTAGACTGAAACCGGCCCATCCTATGGCATCGGTCGATATCGGACGCCGATAATGGAACATTGTGCTTTTCGGCTAAATACAGGATTTTTGTTTCGACATTTTTAGTGGCGTCGCCCGAGTCTCCGGGAATGTTAGACACTTCTAAACACATGCGTCGTCCATATTGCTGTAACTCGTCGAGCTGCATATTTGTGGCTATCAGTGACTCCTTCAGCGATTTGTTCTCGTCGCGGAGCTGGACTATTTCTGTTTTAAATTTGGACGTCTAGAGTTCGGCGAGGGCCTTTTGTACCGTTTTTAGTTCAATTATCAAACTGACCTTTAGGTGCTGTGATACGGCAATCGCTAGCTCCGCGATGTCATCTTTGGAGAATTTCGGCATGTTGGTATTTGACGAAATAAATGAACTGTCACTGTCACTGTCTATATCGGATTCCTCGGTTAGGATAGGGTGAAGTCGCTTAGAGGCTGTAGATGATGACTGTAGTGGAGATGACTTATTCCTCTTCTTGCGACCAATGGTGGCACGGTGGGAGGGGTGACATAATCGTGGAGTTTTCAAAATTTACATAAATTTCGAGTCACTAGCGGTCTAGCTCTACATATATGTGATGTTGGTTTTAATTCACTATATATGGCACATGCTAATCCATTCTCCGATCTCTGAATTACCTTCAAAACACAATTTTTGAGAAATTTTTCTTCGGCGCGAAAACTGAAAATCAGTATTGTTCCTCAACCGGAAGCGGAAGATCGTTCCCATCAGATAGGATCTCGTTACCACGAGTTAGCTATGTCGTTCCCACGAGATAGCATCTCGTTACCACGACATAGCATCTTGTTCCCACGACATAGCATCTCGTTCCCACGAGATAGCATCCCGTTACCACGAGTTAGCTATGTCGTTCACACGACATAGCATCTTGGTTCTTTTAAGGCATCACGGGACGGTTGAAAATAGCCAAAATTGACTGCTTTTCTGAGGGCGGCGGGTGACTTATAAAAATCACCGCCTCTCACAATCAGTTAAGGAGGCTCTTGCGACAAGTATTGAAAAATACTCGCAAATGAAGTACAAATTGCGCCACAATAAAAATTCAGTAACCGCATCAGATGTGTTCAATTAATTTTTTACAAAGTTACCCCACCCACCTATTTTTGGCCAAAAGGTTCAACACAACTGAATTTATCGGAATTGTTTTCATGAAAATATGAGGCACAGATACTTTGTTATGTCTTGTTCTATCACTTGTAACACCACACCATTTTCTGAAAATGATTTCAAAGCGGGGTCATAACCAGCTCAAATTTTCGCTACAAATGCCCGAAAAATGCCTTAAATTCTGACGCGAAACCGTACCGGCGAGACAGCATAGCAGGCGACATTTTCCAAGATGTCAAAATCAACTGGAGCTAACATTCAGTTTCGTAGAATTATGAAATACAAGCCTCCCAAAGTCAAGAAATATTCATAAACCTATTTTTCTAGACACACTGGTGTAACTTACTGGGTCGGTAGTGAAGTATATAGAAAATCGTCCACCCCCTTTTTAAAGCTAGATGCCCACTGTCCCGTGAGACCATAGCATATTGTTTCTTCGAGATAGGTAGCCAACGAAAATGAAGCATAATTACCGCCATATTAGTCCGACAGCCGGGAGCTTAACCTTGTTTTGATTAACATATTTTTTTATTGGCGACTTTGCTTGTCCATGCCATCCACATAAAAAAATGACGCTCTGTCATCCTTGAGCGTTTTGAGAAATTTGCATGAATTAAAAATGGCCGCCAAACAGTTATAGTATGCCGTGTGAGATATTGAAGTAATTTAAGAGCGTAAATTGGATTTACTTGACTTATCAGATAAGCGGTTAACATTTTAAATATTCAATTCAATTCACTGTGACATGGAAAACATCCAAAATGGCCGCCAAATGTGACATATTTTACATATAACTACTCTCACACTATATATCAAAGCAAACATGATACTGATATTGGATATATTGACACAATAAACGCTTTCAGTACGTTCGATATGTTCTTACAAGTTGATGAACAGGGGTAGTCCAAGATGGCCGCCACATATACATAATAATTACTGGGGCTATTGATTATATATATATCTCAGCTTTATGGACACATTGGACGTGTTATATAACTTTCAAATGCAAGCCTTAGATGGCCGCCAGATATAAATTACCTTGCAATGACAATCATATTGTGTAATGATTAAAATATGAAATGTCACGTGGACCTATTTCAAAGAAAACACACATATTTATGTCAATCTTGTGTTATTTTGTTACATTGCTATGTAATTAGACACGTTTTCCAATTGCAGAAATCCAAGACGGCTGCAAATATAAATTATAGCAATCATCGTTTAATAATTAAGTTATATACTTTGTAATTAAGTTCAGTACAGCTCCATAGGGAGCACACTGTTATAGCAATATTTACTTGTGATAAAGTAACATGTTCTATAACTTCTTTATACATGTACGCTCACACATGTGTCACTACATGTAGCAGACTTCCAAGTTGGTATTCCAATATAACTAGAATACCTTATAGTAACAATCAAATCGTTTATAACAGCTATTTTTCTTTTCATTATTTTTGTTTTTGCAAATAATGCTTTTCTTAAGCAAATATATTAGTTATCATACCGATGAACCTGTCAGCCAATATAACCATGCAATAACAAATGCAGAGCAAGCAAAACAACAACTATTGCTCAATGAACTACTGGTAAAGAAACATGAAAATCAAATTCCAATGAAGTACAGTACACGGAGACATGACAAGAACGATGCCACATTGGACAGGACAGTGCATAAAACAGACCACTTGGATGGTTGAACCTGTTTAACAAACCTCTCGCTTACCTCGCCATCATGCTTCAACGGACAGCAACATACAAGACAATCAAAAAAGAATAATATATCATACGATAAAGACAAACTAATCACAACGAAATACACAGTATACATGAAATGAAAGTTAATATTGTAGATATGACTATAAGAAAAACTGACACAAAAACTCTAGCCGCAAGGAATGACAGTTACGTTGTTCCGCATTGTCATTTAAGTATAGTAAATTTCGTGCTTACTGCACTCCTTATATCCATTGTATTTTACCTTGAAGGCTGTCATGTTGTATATATTGTTGTGTACTATGTGTATTGCTGTCTGCAATGACTATGACACAGGTGTATGGAGAATAAAGAAACAGTCCACACTGTGGGTTCAGTCCTGGTTATGTATTTGTATATATATATATGAATATATATTTACAGTATATTATTGGTGACCGAAAGTATATATTGTATAATATTGTATGTAAATAAATATTATAAGCATGCACTAGCTATGGCTACGACTAGTTGATTTCATGTATCGGTGTCGAATCACCGGCTGAAGGCTAATTCGCGCACTTGTGCGGAGAATTACAGTTTACGCACGCATGACTACATCCTATCAACATACATACAGGCTATGACGTCACAGTACGGGAAATAAACATACAACGAGATGTAACACATGACATGCGTGGAAAAATGAAATAAAGACATGCAACAAAATGGACGACAAGAACAATACGTAATGATTCACGTGACATAGACGTAAAGTGAACGTTATATATTAATAGGGGCGCATGCTGAATTACCATATAGCCACAGGTAAACATATCTGACCCTGTGACATTCTTCCCCTCCAAGTAAGAATGTCTCCGGCATTCGTCAGTTTCCGAAGCTATATGTAAACTTTATTATAAAACAAATATTAATGGACTGAAAATATACATAAAAGTGACAAATATTAATGACTAATATGACTTATGGAGTCATCGTATCTCTGGCATGCAAGCAGCCTCCGTAGTCCTACAACAATGATAATTAGTGTACCTGAAATGTGACACATGAGATAGTGATTAGTGTGTTTTACTGACATTCAGTACTAGAGAATGCAACTAAACGTAGTATTAAATACTTACGTAAACACTATTACACAATCACACAATCTACATTCTCTACCACCATTATCTATCAAAGGAGCATCACTCGCTACTAGTCTATTTCATACATACAGTGTGAAATGCATGAAATACTAAGTCTTACTGACCCATGAGTTGTCTACATTCATTTAGCGTCACGTTATCTCTGCTTTCACAGTACGATTATGCTCAATTGGTCATTTAGTCTTAGTCAAGTCGTCACTTTCTGAACTGTGATGTATCCTATGCACACAATTATACATAAAGTTCTCCGTCATGTGTAGCTATTAGTGGCATTACCCACTACTGTAGGGGAAGGTGGTCGGAAGTTGAAATGAATTGCTAATGTTCGCCTCTGCTTTCAATGTAGGTTATCTGTACATAATACTGACGCCTCATTTACCACACCTCGCTCTACTGTATGGGTCGGTGTCACTATTGACGACAGTGTAACAGTCATATTCACTATGTATACTGTTCATAAAGTGTTTAGAATGCGGCATCAGGTTGTGTTCGCTTACAAGTTAATATGTGAACAATACATAACTTATAGTTCAGCCAAGTGTACATGTCCCATCTGATTATTGATTTTCCATTTCCCGTAGAACAGTTAAACTATAAACGAACTTGCTAACGGGTTATTACTTTGCACATTATGGGAATACATGTGTATGCCACATTTGGTATTATGTAGATTTATGTTCTCGACAGTGATATACACAAATAAGTGAGTAAAAGTTTAATTTGGATAGAATGCTTAAACATACATGAGTTTGACTCCGACATAGGAAGAGTCATTTTAGGAAGTGGTGAAAAATGTTTGAAATGGAAGATGGCGTCCAAGATGGCCGCTACTTTTAAGCACCTGAACGAGCATTAAACAATTGTTTTTTTACACAATAATCTTTCTTGTCGCATCTTACTTTCTTTAGCATTCAATGCTATGTATTGTATAACATCACATGTATTCCATTAATATTAATTCTAGACAATTGTGGTAAGGATAAATGGCGCTCATATTGACATCATTAAAATATAAAGCTGATGGTTGTATTCAATCGATATATACCTGTTATATAGACCTTATCAAACAGAGCTAAATAAGCTGGGACCCGTTTCACTAAACTTCGTACGACTAAAATGTTCGTAAGTGCAAATTTAGCATCATCTGGAAATTTCAATTGATGGATTTACAATTATTGAGCATACGCTGCATGCAGCCTATGCTTAATAAATGTAAATACAATTATTGTTTACAAGAAAACATTGTTAATGTAAAATTGAATGTGAATTTTGGACTTACGAACATTTTAGTCGTACGAAGTTTAGTGAAATAGACCACAGGCTCGTGTTGAGCCGGGTCATCAGGATCTGCAGTTTTTGAAAGGAATTTCCATATCTTATAAATGGACTCGTCTGAAAATCATTTTGTGACGGTTGGATTGGTCAGAAAATTAACAAATCAACATGCATTCCAGTTATTTAGGGCTGAAAGGGTTAATGTTTAAATCCGAACCCATTGAATATTGACGATGATATTATTCATGATAAAACTCTCTCGGAATTTAAAAAATTCGTTGGCTCAGTTGTACATGCTTTATTTCGTTACATTATCCTATATTCGTGTGGAGTGTAGGTACATGTATTATCTGTGCAGAATTACTAAACGACAATTTGATAAAAATGTAAAATGTATTATCCTGTTTAAGGGAAATAAGGTTCGTGCCATGACGGCGGACCGCTCACGCATTATACATATATATATATAGTTTATTCACCTACCATTTTAAATACTGGATTTAGTTCCCGAGACATCTGGAAATCAGTAAGAAACGAGTGCTCTCCGATATATGTGAAATTTGCTCTTCTACAAGCTTGTAACGTTGTCAAAATTGACAATTTTGACGTTAGCATATGAATTGTGTAGTCAATTACGTCTCTCGAACGTCTAGGAGGAAATATTTCCTTCAAGGAAATAAATCCTTCCAGAATAACGGTAAATCACTGGGTAGCATGTAATATATATATTTCGCAATTATTGTAATAAATTATGTGAGCTACGTGTAACACTCAGTACTCACTGTAATCTGCCAGCGACTATTGTGTGATATAAATAAGTGAATGCTAAAAGTAAATATACATGTACATGTATTTGTGGCCGTGGCTTGGTCTGAAATGTATTCGAATATTTGTCACCATTGTCGTGCTTCTGTACGGAGCTTTATAAGGGACATAAGAAGAGAAACACATTTTTCTGACCAATTTGATTGTTTCGTTTTAACGCATTCGAATGAGTTGTAACGCATTCAAATGAGTTCTATTCAAATTCGTTCTAACGATTTCAATTGTTTCGTTATAACGCATTCAAATTCGTACTAACGCCTTCGAATTCGTTCTAACGCATTCAAATTGAATTTGATTATTGCGTTCGAACGAATTGATTTATTTCGAATTCAGATTCGTTCTAAACAATGACTGAATTAGTTAGAACTAATCATTGTAATGCGTTACAATGAATTCGAATGTGTTAGAACGAATTAGAAACGCGTTACAGCGAAATAAGTTAATTCGTTAGAATGCAATATTAATCAAATTGAATTTTGATGCGTTAGAACGAAGTCGAATGCGCTACAACGAAATCATTTGAATCGCTATCATAACGAATTTGAATGCGTTAGAACGAATTATAATGCGTCAGAACGAATTCGAATGCCTTATAACGATATAATTGAAATCGTTATACATGTAACGTATTATAATGTGTTAGAACGAATATAATAGAAATCGTTAGAACGAATTCGAATGCACTACAACGAATTCGAATGCGTTACAACGAATTATAATCGTTAGAACGAAATAATTTAAACTATTAGAACAAGTTTGAATTGGAATGCGTTAGAACGAATTGGAATGCGTTGGAACGAAATAATGAAATTGGCGAGAACATGACTGTGTTTTTTTCTCATGTCCCTAATACAGCTCCGTACTTCTATTCTGCGTTTAGTACATTACATGATGTTGTGTGTACCCCATCTTGCAGTGTACGTGTATTAAATAATAACCATGCATGTATGCTCATGATTACTTTATTCAGCTGCTGTAGGCGAAGCCTGTACAGCTGACGGGGAGTGTGAAGCTGGGGAAATATGTGACTCAGCCGCATGCGGTGAGTGAAGTGCAGACGCCCCAATGTTGGTCGGCAAGGTGATACACAACCGGCCGCATTAATCTTGCCAGTATTTGTCATTTGATTTATTTCAAAATACTTGTTTGAAAAACAGCTTGATTTTCTTAGCCTGAGTTACCCGGATTTTCTGTTTGGAACGCAGGGCAGTTACAGAAGTCGCCCTGTGGTACAGCCATAAATGTCCGGTTAGCGCCTGAGCTGCGCTACGGCAATATTAAAGAAGGTGGTTGTACAGAATGGTATAAGCCACCGTTATAGACCACGGTTCATCCGCCTTACGGGGCTTCATGGATACGTCGATTATCTTCTCGTACTTGCTGACCAACGCGATCTACATGTATACGTTATTGTTCACATATTGGATTTTTAAGGAATTAAAAGCGAGACGTTAGCGGCTGCAGCATTTATTTCCTTGAAAATGAAATGTGTATAATGTATTGTTTTAAGACTGATGTTTTGTTCTAAATTATAACTTGATATTTACCGCAATATTATAACATCCCGAGTCGTGTCATTTCCCTAAAATAGTTGGTAGTCTCCAGATCCAGATGTGGGTTTGCACTGGGTACTCCAATTTCCTCCAACATTAAGTGAACAGTATCATCCTTAGGTCTTCATATGTACCAACTAAAGTATGTACCGTGTATATGTGTGCTCGTGCTTGTTGCAACCGGTTTAAAAACAAAGTTTGAATTTACACCGATTTAATTCGGTAAACAATTGTGACGTCACTCGTGAGTTTTAGATTATTCAGTAACCGCGATGTATTGTGTCACACGGACTTTTAGCAGCATGTGAGTCTAGTGTATATTCGATCAATATATAGCTTGCCTAGGTACTGTACATGTACCTGATAAGTAATACTAACTGTTATATTATTCACAAATTGAATGTTTAATACAGTAATGTTTGGCCCACCCCTTCGCGGCTACACGTCTGCACATAAACGTGTTTTCGACTTGCGATACTACGTGCATGTCCATACTGCATACATGTATATGCTCAACTTGCATGATAGTTCCGACGGAAATATATCAATAACGTTCGTCCATGTCCAGCCGTTGGTAAACGTTTGCAGTGGCACGAGGGAACTGTTTGAACCCCAAGGCCGTAGGCCGCGAGTAAAAACAGTTTCCTATTGCCACGGCAAACGTTTACCCACAGCTGGACACGGTCGAATGTTACTGTCACATTTCCGTCGGAAGTATCGTGTAATTTGAGCATATATGCAGTACTTTCGGTACTTTCATAATCTGATCCATTCAAACAGCTGATTTACACATACATGTACATATTCACGTAATTTCACGTTCTAGTAACGTGAAACACATGCATTACGTAGGTGTTGGCTTGACCCTGTATTTTATACAGCCATGGTCAAAGAGCACGCCTTGTACGTTTGAACACGGCTGTGAGCGTTGTAAAATAAAGGCAGTCATGTAACAATAGCCGATTGATACTGATGCGCAAATGTCCACATTTGAACCGGATGCGCATCGCTCGAATTTCTTATAAGAAACCTGGTTCTAAATATAACTCTTTGCCTATTGTAACATTCAATGAATACAGTTAATGGATATTGGCAAACAAAAGTCTCAATATGTGATTTATTGAGAATAACAGATATTTTTTTATCGGTCAAGAAACTAGGACAAACAATACATGTTTATACCAAGTAACGCTGTTTGCAATGACCATGATGGTGCATGATCATGTGGTTACAACAACAACAACGTCGCCCACTCCAAAGTAAGTATTATTTGATATTTTTCTTAATATGCAACGGATTATGATGAAATATGGCGCAGCAAACGCGTCTTCATGAGCTCGATTGGTGGTCCATGGAGTTCGGCACAGACATATGTCGTTTTTGCGAAAGATTATTCGCAAAAACGACAACAGTTTGGGCAAAAATACAAAGACCACCAAATGTAGATTAAGAAGACGCGTTTGATGCGCCATATTTCATCAAAATATGTTATGTAATAAGGACAATATAAAATAATACGTACTTTGAATCGGATGGATTCTGGAAGTTTCAGTATTTGTTGTTGTTGTTAGTACCACATGATCATTGACCTTGTAATACATACTACTTGAGAAAGAAATTGTCGCGCCCTGCATTAAATAGCCATGTATATCGGGGTCACTATGAATTCAAAACTACGTTTCATTTGTTTAGAAACGTCACATGACGTTACCAAATTACGTCATTGACGTCATCTTCAAATGACACCACGTCATTTTTGCCCATTCCGCCGCATAATACGTTATCATACAATACCATACCAGTGAAATCAAGTTTAAATTATCAGAGTCCGCTCGGAAACGGTAGGAATTCCGTTGCTAGGAATTGCTTGCCGAGCATAGGAATTCCTGCACGTTTATGATCTCCTGATAAACGTGATATGAAACAACACTACATTTAGCCTGATATTCTATATGTAATGTTAATCTAGCTCTGCTAGGAAACGGTATTAATTCCTCGGCGACCATCGGATTTTCCTACGCATTTACTAGCCTTGCCTGATAAAAGGGATTCAGTCAAACATATCTAAACCGGGCACCCTGGGAGATTCCCAAGGTGTCCAGCTTAGAGATGTTTCACTGTAAATTAGGCATGTAGGGGATAACCATGCTTTGTTTTTCGATTTGGAGCGGTATGTGGGAGGTTTTATGGTCTGTGAATAAGTTTTACGGCGACGAATTAGCGGAGCCTTAAAACTGATTCACAGACCATAAAACCTCACACATACCGCACCAAATCGAAAAATAAAGCATGGTTATCCCCTTTATAATGCACCTAGTGTGCTCCCCGCTTTCTGCAACGTCGTAGCATATCACGAACAGTGATATTTTTCATTACGTCAGCAGGTTGTTGTCGTCATCGATAACCGCCTCACACCAAATGAATTTAATGAAATGTAACTCCGCCGAAGAATATTCCGATTTCAAATAGAGATTAACGGGACTTTTTCTAAGACATCTATACATTTATTCAACTGTAATGTTTATTTTAACAATTGCATTGTTTGTATATGTGTAGTTGCAAAAGTTATTTGCTTTTATTCATTTAAAGAAATGCCAACATTTCTGCATTGGGTTCGTGTGATTTTAACAAAGGAAATGTCAACAACTTGTTGTGTAAACAGGCCTAGGATTTCCCTGGATTTACGCCTAATTCAGGTGATTACCCATCTGCAATACAGATTATTATATAGTCATGTATGTGCACATTGGAATTCGTAAAGATATAGGCTGGTACTGGCATATTGAGTTTGCATTTGAGCACTTTATTAAATTCTTCTGTATTTTGGGCGAGTGGGGTAATATTTTTGGGAATTTGTTGAAGGGCCACCACACTGAAGTCACGTTTGTCAGACGTTGTTAGATTTTTTCTTTTCCTGTTTGGGTTGTACAGGACTACAGGTCAATATGGCAGAATGGATAACCGAAAATGTACCTGAAATTAATTTGGAAATATTTGCATTCCACACCGCTGGCCATTGTTTACAAAAGCGCGTAGGGTTACATAAATCTGTCAAGTTGTAAAACACAGACTGGTAAAACGGAGATTTTATATGCTGTGATTTTTCATATGTTATAGGTTTCAGTTGACCAATCAGATGCGTACTTTCTATTTTGGGTGCATTAGAATTGATCATTATGAGCCATAGTTGTGTGCTATATGCGATCACAGACACACATTATCACCTGACATAAATGACCAAGAAAATCGTCAAACATAAGATTACATGTGCTTCCTTGGTGGCCGGTTTAGAGAGGTTATTGCTGTATCAAAACACACTTGTCTCTATATTATAGGCATTCTCTATAATGTCGGCGCTGTATATTTTTCAGCTGCAACTGATATCACACAGACCGTAGGAAATGACGTTACAGTAACAACGGCACTCGGTGTCATCACGAACAAGGAAGGCACAACAACCCTCACGCTGAAAGAAGATTACGCCACTACAATTACGACGTTCACGTTAAGCAGCCCAGAATTCGGTTCTTCTACCACATGGAGCAGCGACAATACAAATGTAGCGGTATGCACCGCCCTCCCACGCCCGGCCTTACCCACGCAAAGCCCCTGTACAGCCACCGCCCGTGCATCCGAATCCGCCAAACCCACCGCCCGACCACGCCAAAACAACACATCCCCGAGTTACGGTGTCCGATTTAGGACATTGTAATACCGATATCTGCTCGGTACATGTAATAAGATATCACGATACTACAATCACGATATAATTATGCCACCATGGATATAGTACGATAACACGATAACGATACTACGGTATAATATCGTAGTATCGTCATCGTGCTATCGTAATACTGTATCGCGTTATCGTGCTATGGTCATCATGGCTTCGTGTTATCGAGATCGTAGTAACGTTATATCGTACTCTCTTTATCGTGCTATCATAAAACAAGGTAAGGGATCACACGGTCTATTGCTTACACTGGACTAATGGCGGCGGCGCCCATGAGGTCTCGGGTTAATCTCATTATTCATCAATACGACTGCGGTTTCTTCCTTTTAATGATAATCATGTTCCGGTCGTTAACACTACGATTCAGCCAGTAGCAAATTTAGCAGCATTACTTATGCTCTTATTCTGGACCTTCTGCAGAGAAATTTGAATCGGACGGAACCGAACCGAACGTTGCTTAAAGCTGAAATTCGAACCCCTTTTCAGAAAGTCTGATGCCGTCCATGGTGCCAATACGCGTTGGTCATTACGACAGTTACGCACAGTACATGTACATGTATGCCTATTTGTGTTAGATCACGGATCGTCCGCATGTAGGAGGAGATAATCAGCGAGCTTTAGCGAGTGGATTAACGATCGTACATGCGGACGAACGTGATCTAACTGTGTTATCACATCCTCTTGTCTATATATTGCCCACGTGCTGCATAAATGCAGAAACAAAACTCGAAAATGTACCAAATATGTGATTATGTTTCTTATCAGGTCTGCCCCATTTACGTTGAGTTTCGCTGTAGCAGGCGTGAGGAAGCGTATTTACTGTGTTTTGAGACTGAGAGTACACTTTGCATGTACATGTACATGCACTGTTTGGTGTGGTGATATATTAGTTTTATTATTTCTTTTTGCGTAGAGCATTCTTTTGTCTATTTACATAGCTTACATGCTTAAATAGGTCCAGACTTAGAACTACACGTGTCAAATACAGGTGTCAAACCACCAAATGTTTGAGTTTCAAACATCATATTTTTTATACTATATTATCATTACCTACATGTATACAAATAATTTCCATGTTTATGTCACCGAATAAATAAAACATTTGTCTAATGATCGTATGAATAGATATGATGATCGGAATTTACGCTGGTCACACAATCCATCTTAGGCCCCTTTTATTATGATCAGATGACCCAAATTTTGTTTATGCTGTAGGTGTTCAACGCAGGTGCTGTGACCATTGTGTCTGCCGATACACTGGATTTCGAGACAGACCCCGTTGTGACGGCTGTGCTGACGTAAGATTTCATTTGCATTCATGTTATTCCCTTATCTACGGAGCCTCGCACGGAACATGGATTTATATTTTATTATTTCGTTCCCATGAAATAACAAGTCGTTCCCTCAATTTCACAATTCGTTCTCTCGAAATAACAATTCGTTCCCACGAAATGACAATTCGTTCCCTCAATTTAACAATTCGCTCCCTCGAATTAACAATTCGCTCCCATGACATAACAAACAATTCGTTCCCGTGGGAATGAATTGTTATTTCGTGAGAACCAATTGTTAAATTGAGGGAACGAACTGTTATTTCGTGGGAACTACTGTCTGTTTCACGTTAACCTGCCCAACTTTTACACCTATTTAAACACCCTACAACTTTTTTGGCATTACATCATTTTTCAGCAAAAGTTAGCAATGAGCCATATTTTTATTTTTTTAAATTCGGTCCTATAATGAAGTAATAGCCATAAATCAAGAATTGAATGCAGGGTTGCAATGTTAAAATGTCACGTGCGATCAGATTTTTAACAATTTTCTAGCATCGAACTGCTTGCTGGATTTCATCATTAAAACAAGACACTAACCTTGCATTTATGAGAGCAAATCTTGCCAGTTTGAAAAATAAAGGAATCGAGCCTCCATTTCTCGGTGTTCGTACAAGAATTACAGAAGAAAATGCCGAGAATTTGGTCAAAATACAACATGATGTCATTATCATCTGCTACTGTAACAGCTTTCGTATCTATTGACAACGCCAAGTTAAGGTTGGCACGCTGTTCTGACCACGCAAAATTAATTGCACGTATCCTCGCACATCGACACCGGTGTAAATCTACATTCTCTAATGGTATGACTTGGGAACACCATATATACGTCATTTCCGGCGGAAGTATACAGTCACTTCCTGTGAGCCAGTTTCTTTGCCGGACGAATTTCCGGCGGAAAACTTGGTTTACTAAATGCTGATTGATTGGTGAAGGTCACGAGTTTAATCGAATCAAGTTCGTTAGCATTCACAATTTACAATACATTAGGACGTATTAGCAATAATAGTATCAGATCGACTTGGAACCTTATGGATGAATGATATTCGCTAAATATATGAATATTAAATGATTAATTGATATATTTTAATGCAAATTGTTTAAATTATATGCCAGAAAATGATGTTAATAAACAAATTTATTAAGAATTTGTGTTCAGTTCGCAATAATAGTTGTTGTTGTTGTTTACCGGAAGTGATTATTGCAATAGTAGTTTCTTATTTTATTGTCAACAACTGAAATTCGGTGAACTGAATTTATAAGGCAAAAGCCCATCCATGACTTTGTTATTAGACGGATTTTCTTGAAATAAAAAGTACGACTAAAATGTTCGTAAGTGCAAATTTAGGATCGAAGTTTAGTGAAACGGGCCCCTGGACTCCCACATCCCGTGTTGTAATATAGGGAGATCTATTGTGTTCGTCCATTCTTTAGATATGACATGTTTCGGTCAAAATAAAGATCAATTTACTATTACCGAACGTGTTACTTGGCATTATTATACTTCTCATATCAAACATGAATTGCAACTCTTGATATCAGGGGCGATAACCATATTTAACGGAAATAATTATTTATCTCTCTAGACTCTGTTTATATTTTGATGTGCAATGATCATGCTTTATAAAGTGTCGATAAGAATATTTATGCAGCTGACGCATTTAATTGATATAAACTATTTAAAAATGTCCTGCTCATTTTGCATATCAAAATAGTCTGATTTAAACGTTCGTGTCTATCGTAATTTAAGGATTAATTCATGCGTTATAACTAACATTCTGTGTAGCGGAAACTCGTAATGTTTAAAACTGGTGGAATATTTACACAATTATACACGTATTCAATTCCTGTAGAGAACAGTTTGTGCCTATCAGATGGGATCCAAAATTAAAACTGGTTGAATAGTTACACAATTATACAGTTATATAAAATGTTTCTATTTATATGGGACACCAACTTTAAGGTTAAACGTTACGGACGAATGGAATGGCGTTCGCTTATCTCTTAGTATAATACACGTATAGGCAGACGAACGGCGTACTACACTACGCCTGTGCTAATCTTGCCAATATTTGTTAATTTCAAAATACTTGAATACTGTGCTTGGATCCAAATCTCCGGCTCAGACAATGAACAAAGTGCTTGACTGCGAGTTGGCATTGCCAATACATGTAGATGTTCAGACACGTCGATAATCTGGGCAAGATTAACGCTGGTGGTTGTGTACTTACAGTGTTTGTACCGACGTAGGTTTACACTATATTACATATATGTGGCTGTGACTGGAGAAATGGGGCTTATTTCATTTGTGACCAGTATAGCTCCAGGTCAAATAGCACATTCTTGAACATGTAGCCTGATAACGGTCTATATTGTTGCTAAGAACGTGACGAGTGTTTCATTGATGGAATGTCGAACAGTGCAGATCCTTATCATCTGTGCGAATGCATAGGCTTATCTAGTATCTACACTTGTCGCACTTTCTCCAATCAAAGCCACATTCAATATAATCTCTCCAAACCGGACACCCTGGCGACCCCATTTCACTGTACATGTAATTTAGTTCATTGTCGTGTCTGTTCATGATTGAAAATGACAAAATGGTGTGATTAATTATAGAGGAGCAGAGGGTTTTCGGTTTAGAGAGGATCCACTGTATATATTACATAGTGATTATGCTTCACACAACATTCTTCTGAATTATTGATATTTTCTCTGCTACAGGGCCATAGATTCGACCCCGACAACGCCAATCACCGCCACAGTGTCCTTGACATTGAGTCTGACGGACGTCAATGACAACACACCTATATTTAGTCCAGCCACTTATACCGACAAGGTGGCTAACGGCGCAACTGAGGGTAAATACACGAGAGGATGACTGGGACCTAGGACCCAGTAAATGAAATAACCCATTCGAAATACATTACCCCACCCACACATTTATGTTGACTTTCCAGTTTTATACCGTTTTAAAGCTGTGTAGTCTAACATAAATGTGTAGGTGGACTAACGCAATTCAAATGGGTCATTTACTGGGTCGTAGGTCCGAGTCTTCTGCCTGTGGGTAAATAGACAGTAGACATATGTCGGGGAATTTACAAAGATTTGTGTCTGTGACTGGAGCAATGGGTCTTACGGGTTTTGCGACTATTTTTGATCTAGATCAGCCCGTGCATCCTTACGTGATCAGGATCTGCACTGTTCGCAAGTACATCAATGAAACACCCACCATGCTTCCATGAAGTTGCATAGGTCGTTATCAGGCAACAAGAGTGTGCTATTTCATCTGGATCAATGTTTTTGTTTGACCTTGTGTCGTCACTATAATAATAAAGCCACCATACTTGCATTATATCATGAGCCAGTGATGTGTACCGTAGAACCATTCTAATAAATAGAGAATAGTAGATTAGTGCCATTAATAGGAAACAATATCTGGCAAGGCTTAGGAAACGGGATGGGCGAGTGATGTGTATGGCGAGCCCATCCCGTTTCCATGCCGCGCCAGATATTTTTTCCATTCACGGCACTAACATGCTATTCAATTTATCTCGTCAACACCTACAAAATAACCCCAGCCGTATCCTCAAAATCGGAGAATCGACTAGTATGACAACCACACATATGTATACGCAGTGATTAGGTCGCATTGACAGGATATCAAAAATGTGTCACGGCACATAGTTATTTCTCTTGATTAAAGTGTTTGTTTGGGGCTTATATTTTCAATGCTATTGCATGTAGGTGGGGCATCCGCGTTATATGAAAATATTTTATAGTTTCAACGGTATGTAACATCCGGATGAATTCGAGTTCACGAGCCGTGCTCTTCACTTACATATAACTTGATTGGTCAGTTACATCGACGAATCTTGGAAATATTTCCGATCGAAACAATTACAATAATTGTTAGTTGCAGAACTATATTTTCTAAAAGACTATCATTTGCATGTACGTATTTATAAATTATCTCTACAGTTAAATGATTTTGTGTATGTTTACTTATTCATTTAATGTGTTTAATAGCCATAAGTTGCTGGAGAAACATGTGGAACAAACAGTAGTCAATACATGTATCTCTATTTCTAACTAGGCACCGTAGCCACCACGGTTACCGCCACAGACGCCGACAGAACGGCTCCAAATAACGACATCGCCTACTCCATAACCGGTAGGACCATTAATCGACAATGCCGTCGTTCATACAGTGGAACCTCTCTAAATCAGACACCCTGGGAGGTCCCAAGGGTGTCCGTTTTAGACACGCGTATTTGCTTTGTGATCATGAACATACATTATCATCGGAGATAAAGGGCAATGTAAACTATCAAAATTGAACACAACTAACATTTTCCTTTGTCCAGTTTAGAGAGAGACTACAGGGGGCCGTTTCACTAAACTTCGTACAACTAAAATGTTCGTAAGTGCAAAATTATGATAGTCAGTAAAGTTCATATTAACAAAGTTTGCTAAAAAACAATTATTGGAATTAAATTTATTGAGCATATGCAGACATTATGGGCAGAATCATGGCTCAATACATGTAAAAAGCCATCAAATTGAAATTTTACAGACCGATTCCGAAAATTTGCACGTTACAAACAAAATTTTAGTCGTTACGAACTTTAGTGAAACGACCCCCTGCTTCCTACCCCTTGGCGCTTTACACTAGTGGGCGTATTACACCACCGCCTGTGCTAATCTTGCCAATATTTGTCAATTTCTTTATTTTGAAAATACTTGAATATTGTCCTTGAAATCAAGCAGCTTCATTGGCTGAGTCTGAACTTTTCTACGTTCTTAGGGTCTCCAATCAAGTTACTTTTTTGCTAGTGTAGATTGCCAATAGATGTACAGAAACGTTGATATCTGGGCAAGATTAACGCCCGAGGCTATGTACGCGTACAACGGCAATCACTCGGTAGTCAACACCGACGTACAGTCTATGACTAGCGGTGTACGGTCCCACAATAAAATAATAACTGCAGTAAATCGATAACAAATAACTACATGTACACTTATTTATATTTACATCAACCAGGTTATGGGATCACTTGCCATGGTCTATTGTTTTTGCTGGAGTAATGACGGCGCCCATGAGATCTCCGGTAAATCTTATTTTTAATTATTATGACTATGGTTACTTGCGATTAATGATGACCATATTCTAGCCGTTCACACTACCAGTCCGCCAATACCAACTTCATGGGGTTTTCTGCATGCCGTTTGTATAGTCAATATCTACCAGGTTACAAACATTATTTTAAGATTTATTTTCTATTCATATTACCTTTAACACCAAAACAATAGACCACGTGATCCATACCTGATCATCGATTCATTTACATGTATGCAGGTGGAAACGATCCAGCGGATTGGAAGATAGACGCGACAACTGGCGTTATCAGCGTCGCTGTCGGCAAAACTATGGCCAGTGCAACGACGTTGTCATATACCCTGACAGTCACTGCTACGGATTCCGGCGCTGCGCCAGAGACTCGAACTGTCACCGTCGTCATAAGTGTCGGTAAGCAGGGGCGGATCCAGGATTTAGGTCCTGGGTGGTGGGGGGGGGGGGTTGTGTGCGGGGGTAGTGGATTCTCAATTGTAATTGAGACACACAGAGATGATCGGCAACATTCCTAAAATACTTTTCTTCTGTAGTTATTGTCATTTTTAATCAAACGTATACATTGTGTGTTGTTACAAGTTGAACCGTCTGATCTTTCCATGTACAAACTTTAAGCTCGGCAAAGCGAGTTTTTCTTTCTTTTTTTAATATAAAAAGTGCAAAAGGTGCAAATCCTGGTGAGACGGTTCATATCACGGTATTTATTATACCTGGAGTCTGGGTTTATAGCAATTGAACTGTTTGTCCATCCGTGTGTCGGGTTAAGAAGTTTGTCGGCGTTCCTCCCAGCTGCCACCGGGGGGGGGGGGGGGGGGCATTTGTGTGCCGACCTTGGCTTGCAATAAATTCAATAGTGGAGTGAATTCTTCACATAAAGAAATAAGGAAGGAAACATTTGCATTATTCCGAATTGCGTTCTTGTGTTTGGATAATAGTTAAGGAAAAGAATATGGGCTGCTGCGTTTACTGTGGTATAAACATATTGGGTCTGTTTAAAGTGCATCGAGGCCGAAGAACTCCTCGCAGAATTTAAACAGACCAAATGTATTCCGTACTACAGAAAACGCAACTTCTGATTGTTTCAGAAATGTAAGTTACAACATATGGCGTTCAAATTACGAATATTATCGTTTCACATCATGTTGTTGTACATAGAAAAGCGACGGTGCCGGTCAAGAGTGTGACGTTATTGACAACGATGATGAACGTAATGTGTATGGGCCGTTCTCTGTGAAATATTATTTAATCAACAACGTCACGCGACGTCAGGTGGGACTAATGTAATGGGATATGAACACAATACGTTTAATGGGCGACAGTTATAGGCAGGTTAAAAATAACAGCACTTGTCAATTTGGTATATATAACATATCGGCTGTCACAGAGAGGGTGTTGTTGCAGCGAGGTGACTGTTAACGGCAGGTTAAATATAGTGGCAATTGTCCATTTGGGATATAACAGATCGGCTGTCACAGAGAGTGTGTTGTTACAGAGAGGTGACTGTTAACGGCATGTTAAATATAGTGGCAATTGTCCATTTGGGACATAACAGATCGGCTGTCACAGAGAGTGTGTTGTTACAGAGAGGTGACTGTTAACGGCATGTTAAATATAGAGGCAATTGTCCATTTGGTATATAAAATATTGGCTGTCACAGAGACGGTGTAACATAGAGGGTATTGTTGTGGAGAGGCGGCCTTTCGCGGAGCTTTGTTTGTAAATTTAGCCTCTAAACTTTGTTGTTGTTTTTATTCATTATTAAATACAAGTTTTGTTTGTTTATTTACAGCTACGGCGTGCACGTCTGACACACAATGCAACAGTGATTCTGAAGACTGTAGTACCGTGAATAGTGCCAATGTCTGTAAATGCAAAACTGGATATACCGACAATGCTGGGACATGCGATGCCAGTAAGTTTAATTAATGTTTACCCTAGCTTCTCGATTACCTATATAATTGATCACTAAATGTTCAGCCGCTATACTTAGAACTGATTGTACACCTTATCATCAGTTCACGAGACGCAAAGCATATTACCGCCCACAAACGCGCTCACTTCGTGTCACACCAGCAATGACATGCTAGTATCACGATTCGAAATCACGTTTAGGGGCGGAGCTTCGCGAGTGGGCTGGTAAACAATAAGTACGTTATAGTTCACATATTGAATTTTTAATAAATTAATGTATCGCTCGCTAGCGCTCGCTGCAAAATTAATTTATTAAAATTTAATATATGAACTATAACTGTTACTTATATTGTTCACGCCAAGTGGACGGGTACATGGGTTTATTTCAATGAGCAATGTGTTATGTCACAGGTCTGACTCTTCCACATGTGGAGCGTATATGTAGAAGTTATTTTTCAAATATTTGATTTCTAGGGAATTAAATGCAAGGGAGCGCTTGCAACCGCAACATTTAGTTCCTTAAAACTCCAATATTTGAACAATAAAATACTTATAATTAGCCAGGTTTATAATGCAGTCTCCTATCGAAGTATTGGTTTTCCATTTCCTGTGAAAAAGGTAGTCATTACATCTGGTAATATGTAACGTATTGGTGTTAATTATTGTAATATGTGAAATAAGTGGAGCACGTTAATGGCCAGCGATTGGCTTGTTGTTTGCCATATTTTCTGACGTTACGTAACTTTCAAATGCAAGCCTTAGATGGCCGCCAGATATAAATTACCTTGCAATGACAATCATATTGTGTAATGATTAAAATATGAAATGTCACCTTGTCTATTTGAAAGAAAACACACATATTTATGTCAATCTTGTGTTCTTTTGTTACATTGCTATGTAATTAGACACGTGTTCCAATTGCAGAAATCCAAGACGGCTGCAAATATAAATTATAGCAATCATCGTTTAATAATTAAGTCATATACATTGTAATTAAGTTCATTAAAGCTCCATAGGGAGCACACTGTTATAGCAATATTTACTTGTGATAAAGTAACATGTTCTATAACTTCTTTATACATGTACGCTCACACATGTGTCACTACATGTAGCAGACTTCCAAGATGGTATTCCAATATAACTATATTACCATAATTTTTATAGTAACAATCAAATCGTTTATAATAGCTATTTTTCTTTTTATAATTTTTGTTTTTGCAAAGAATGCTTTTCTTAAGCAAATATATTAGTTATCATACGGATGAACCTGTCAGCCAATATAACCATGCAATAACAAATGCAGAGCAAGCACAACAACTATTGCTCAATGAACTACTGGTAAAGAAACAGGAAAATCAAATTCCAATGAAGTACAATACACGGAGACATGACAAGAACGATGCCACATTGGACTGGACAGTGCATAAAACAGACCACTTGGATGGTTGAACCTGTTTAACAAACCTCTCTCTTACCTTGCCATCATGCTTCAAAGGACAGCAACATAAAAAAAAATCAAAAAATAATAATATATCATACGACAAACACAAACTAATCACAACGAAAATACATGAAATGAAAGTTAATATTGTAGATATGACTATAAGAAAAGCTGACACAAAAACTCTAGCCGCAAGGGATGACAGTTACATTGTTCCGCATTGTCATATAAGTATAGTAAATTTCGTGCTTACTGCACTCCTTATATCCATTGTATTGTACCTTGAAGGCTGTCATGTTGTATATATTGTTGTGTACTATGTGTATTGCTGTCTGCAATGACCATGCCACAGGTGTATGGAGAATAAAGAAACTGTCCACACTGTGGGTTCAGTCCTGGTTGTGTATTTGTATATATATATATGAATATATATTTACAGTATATTATTGGTGACCGAAAAGTATATATATTTTAATAATTGTATGTAAATAAAAAATATTATAAGCATGCACTAGCTGTGGCTACGACTAGTTGATTTCATGTATCGGTGTCGAATCACCGGCTGAAGGCTAATTCGCGCGCTTTCGCGGAGAATTACAGTTTACGCATGCATGGCTACATCCAATCAACATACATACAGGCTATGACGTCACAGTATGGGAAATAAACATACAACTTGATGTAACACATGACATGTGTGGACAAATGAAATACAGACACGCAACAAAATGGACGACAAGAACAATACGTAACGATTCACGTGACATAGACGTAAAGTGAACGTTATATATTAATAGGGGCGCATGTTGAATTACCATATAGCCACAGGTAAACATATCTGACCCTGTGACATTCTTCCCCTCCAAGAAAGAATGTCTCCGGCATTCATCAGTTTCCGAAGCTATATGTAAACTTTATTATAAAACAAATATTAATGGACTGAAAATATACATAAAAGTAACAAATATTAATGACTAATATGACTTATGGAGTCATCGTATCTCTGGCATGCAAGCAGCCTCCATAGTCCTACAACAATGATAATTAGTGTACCTGAAATGTGATACATGAGATAGTGATTAGTGTGTTTTACTGACATTCCGCACTAGAGAATGCAACTAAACGTAGTATTAAATACTTACGTAAACACTATTACACAATCACACAATCTACATTCTCTACCACCATTATCTATCAAAGGAGCATCACTCGCTACTAGTCTATTTCATACATACAGTGTGAAATGCATGAAATACTAAGTCTTACTGACCCATGAGTTGTCTACATTCATTTAGCGTCACGTTATCTCTGCTTTCAGAGTACGATTATGCTCAATTGGTCATTTAGTCTTAGTCAAGTGTTCACTTTCTGAACTGTGATGTATCCTATGTACACACCTATACATAAAGTTCTCCGTCAGGTGTAGCTGTTAGTGGCATTACCCACTACTGTAGGGGAAGGTGGTCGGAAGTTGAAATGAATTGCTAATTTTCACATCTGCTTTCGATGTAGGTTATCTGTACATAATACTGACGCTTCATTTACCATACCTCGCTCTACTGTATGGGTCGGTCTCACTATTGACGACAGTATAATATTCACTATTCACATATTCACTATGTATGCTGTTCATAAAGTGTTTAGAATGCGGCATCAAGTTGTGTTCGCTTACAAGTTAACATGTGAACAATACATAACTTATAGTTCAGCCAAGTGTACATGTCCCATCTGATTATTGATTTTCCATTTCCCGTCGAACAGTTAATCATTAAATCTGGTAATATGTGACTTATTTGGGTTAAACGTTGCAATATGTGAAAAAATGGAGCACAATGCTGCCCAGCGATTGGCTTAGAAAGTAGGGCAAACTATGAACGAACTTGCTAACGGGTTATTACTTTGCACATTATGGGAATACATGTGTATGCCACATTTGGTATTATGTAGATTTATGTTCTCGACAATGACATACAATATCGTCCGATATACACAAATAAGAAATTAAAAGTTTAATTTGGATAGAATGCTTAAACATACATGATTTTGACTCTGACATAGGAAGAGTCATTTTGGGAAGTGGTGAAAAATGTTTGAAATGGAAGATGGCGTCCATTTTAAGCACCTGAACGAGAATTACAAATTATTTTTTTACACAGTAATCTTGCTTGTTGCATCTTACTTTCTTTACCATTCAATGCTATGTATTGTATAACATCACATGTATTCCATTAATATTAATTCTAGACAATTGTGGTAAGGATAAATGGCGCTTTTATGGACATCATTAAAATATAAAGCTGATGGTTGTATGCAATCGATATATACCTGTTATATAGACCTCTTATCAAACAGAGCTAAATAAGCTGGGACCCGTTTCACTAAACTTCGTACGACTAAAATGTTCGTAAGTGAAAATTTAGGATCATCTGGAAATTTCAATTGATGGATTTACAATTATTGAGCATAGTCTGCATGCAGCCTATGCTTAACAAATGTAGATACAATAATTGTTTACAAGAAAACATTGTTAATGTAAAATTGAATGTGAATTTTACACTTACGAACATTTTAGTCGTACGAAGTTTAGTGAAATAGACCACAGGCTCGTGATGAGCCGGGTCATCAGGATCTGCAATTTTTGAAAGGAATTTCCATATCTTATAAATGGACTCGTCTGAAAATCATTTTGTGACGGTTGGATTGGTCAGGAAATTAACAAATCAACATGAATTCCAGTTATTTAGGGCTGAAAGGGTTAATGTTTTCATCCGAACCCATTGAATATTGACGATGATATTATTCATGATAAAACTCTCTCGGAATTTAAAAAATTCGTTGACTCAGTTGTACATGCTTTATTTCGTTACATTATCCTATACTCGTGTGGAACGTGGGTACATGTATTATCTGTGCAGAATTACTAAACGACAATTTGATGAAAATATAAAATGTATTATCCTGTTTAAGGAAAATAAGGTTCGTGCCATGACGGCGGACCGCTCACGCATTATACATATATATATATAGTTTATTCACCTACCAATACCGGATTTAGTTCCCGAGACATCTGGAAATCATTAAGAAACGAGTGCTCTCCGATAGATGTGAAATTTGCTCTTATACAAGCTTGTAACGTTGTCAAAATTGACAATGTTGACGTTAGCATATGAATTGTGAAGTCAATTACGTCTCTCGAATTATTGTAATGTATTCGTGGCCGTGGCTTGGTCTGAAATGTATTCGAATATTTGTCACCATTGTCGTGCTTCTGTACGGAGCTTTATAAGGGACATGAGAAGAGAAACACATTTTCTGACCAATTTGATTATTTCGTTCTAACGCATTTGAATGAGCTGTAACGCATTCAAATTCGTTCTATTAAAATTCGTTCTAACGATTTCAATTGTTTCGTTCTAACGCATTCGAATTCGTACTAACACATTCGAAGTCGTTGTAACGCATTCAAATTTAATTTGATTATTGCGTTCAAATTCAGATTCGTTCTAAACAATGATTGAATTGGTTAGAACGTATTGTAATGCGTTACAATGAATTCGAATGTGTGAGAACGAATTAGAAACGCGTTATAGCAAAATAAGTTAATTTGTTAGAATACAATAATAAAATTGAATTTTGATGCGTTAGAACGAAGTCGAATGGGCTACAACGAAATAATTTAAATCGCTATAACGAATTCGAATGCGTTAGAACGAATTTAAATTCGTTAGAACGAAATAATTGAAATCGTTAGAACGAATTTGAATGCGTTAGAACGAATTATAATGCGTCAGAACGAATGCGAATGGCTTATAACGATATAATTGAAATATTTATAGCGTATTATAATGTGTTAGAACGAAATAATTGAAACTATTAGAACAAGTTTGAATTGGAATGCGTTGGAACGAAATAATTAAATTGGTGAGAACATGTGTTTCTCTTCTCATGTCCCTAATAAAGCTCCGTACTTCTATTCTGCGTTTAGTACATTATATTATTTGGTGTGTACCCCATCTTACAGTGTACGTGCATTAAATAATAACCATGAATGTATGCTCATGATTACTTTATTCAGCTGCCGTAGCCTGTACAGTTGACGGGGAGTGTGCCACTGGGGAAATATGTGACTCAGACACATGCGGTGAGTGAAGTGCAGACGCCCCAACGTTGGTCGGCAAGGTGATACACAACCGGCCGCGTTAATCTTGCTAGTATTTGTCATTTGATTTATTTAAAAATACTTGTTGTTTGAAAAACAGCTTGATTTTCTTAGCCTGAATAACCCGAATGTTCTGTTTGTAACGCATGGTCGTTACTTAAGTCGCCCTGCGTTACAGACGAAAATTTCTGGTTAGAGCCTGAACTCCGCTACAGCAAGATTACATGTATAGAAGGTGGTTGTGCAGAATGGTATAAGCCACAGTTATAAACCACGATTCTTCCGCCTTACGGTGCTTCATGGATATGTCAATTATCTCCTAGTACATGCTGACCAACGCGATCTACATGTATACGTTATTGTTCACATATTTTATTTTTCAGGAATTAAAAGCGGGACATTAGCGGCCGCAGCCTTTAGTTCCATAACAATCAAATGTGTATAATGTATTGTTCACATATTAAGACTGACCTCTTGTTCTACATTACAACCCCGTGCAGGCACCGGGGCGGGATCAACTGATCCTGAGAATAGTTCTGCAGTAGCCATTGCTTGTCGTAAAAGGCGACTAAACTGGCTTAACGATTGGGTTCATACTTTCCGGAACCCACTATACCGGATTTGGCCCTCATGTACATTTTTGGCTTTCTTGTATGTGAGAGTTGAGTCGGGCTATGCCCCATATATAAAAGTAAGATTAGCGCTAATCCTATTACTTTTAGGGGATGGGATAAATGATGCTGGTGTGGCGAGGGCCTGGCACCAGATCAGGTTGTTCTAATTTCAGGACTGAATATATATTTTGATTGTAAATATTGAGTTCTGAAGTTGGGATTTACCCCCCTCGGACAGGTGGAACGGGACACGACCCCGTTGGCCCGTCTGCGTGTAGACTCCCTGAGGCTTGTACCTCTATGTCAGAAAAGCGGACGTTAAACCCTATTCACTCACTCACTCACTCTACATTACAACGTTGTACCTACCGCAACATTATAACATCCCAAGTCGTGTCATTGCACTGACATAGTATGGTAGTCTCCAGATCCCGATGTGGGTTTGCACCGGGTACTCCGATTTTCTCCAACATTAAGTGAACAGTATCATCTTTAGGTCTGCATCTGTGCCAACTAAAGTATGTACCGTGCATACGTGTTCTCGTGCTTGTTACAATCGGTTTACAAACAATGTTTGAATTTACACTGATTTCATTCTGTAAAAAAGTGTGACGTTACTCTTCTTGAGTAACCGCGATGTATTGTGTCACACGGACTTTATCAGCATGTGAGTCTAGTGCATATTCGATCAATATACAGCTTGTCTAGGTACTGTACATGTACCTGATAGGTAATACTAACTGTTATAGTATTCAAACATTGAATGTTTAATACAGTAATGTTTGCCCCGCCCCTCCGCGGCCACACGTCTGCCCATAAACGTGCTTTCGACTTGCAATACTACGTCCATGTCCATACTGCATATCTGCTAAAATTGCATGATATTTCCGACGGAAATGTAACAATAACGTTTGTCCATGTCCAGCCGTTGGTAAACGTTTGCCGTGCCACGAGGGAACTGGTTGAACCACAAGGCCGTAGGTCGCGGGTTCAAACAGTTTCCTAGTGCCATGGCAAACGTTTACCCACAGCTGGACATGGTCGAATGTTATTGTTAAATTTCCGTCGGAAATATCATGTAATTTGAGCATATACGCAGTACTTTCGGTACTTTGATAATCTGATCCATTCAAACAGCTGATTTACACATACATGTACATATTCCGGGGTCTGGTGACGTAATTGCACGTTCTAGTAACGTGAAACACATGCATTACGTAGGTTTTGGCTTGACCCTGGATTTTATACAGCCATGGTCAAAGAGCACTCGTTGTACGTTCGAACACGACTGTGAGCGGTGTCAAATAACGGCAGTCATGTAACAATATTAATAGCCGTTTGATACTGATGCGCATATGTCCACATCTGAACAGGATGCGCGTCGCTCGAATTTCTCATAAGAAGTCTGGTTCTAAATATAACTCTTTGCCTATTGTAACATTCAATGAATACAGTTAATGGACATTGGCAAACAGAAGTCTCAATATGTGATCCATTGAGACGAACAGATATTCTTTTATCGGTCAAGAAACTAGGACAAACAATATATGTTTATACCAAGTAACGCTGTTTGCAATGACATAATACAAGGTGCATGATCATGTGGTTACAACAACAACAACGTCGCCCACTCCAAAGTAAGTAGTATTTTATATTTTCCTTAATATGCAACGGATTATGATGAAATATGGCGCAGCAAACGCGTCTTCATGAGCTGGATTTGGTGGTCCATGGAGTTCGGCACAGACTTATGTCGTTTTTGCGATTTGTTTTCCACAAAAACGACAACAGTTTGGGCGAAAATACAAAGACCACCAAATGCAGCTTAACAAGACGCGTTTGATGCGCCATATTTCAACAAAATCCGTTACGCAATAAGGACAATATAAAAGAATAGTATTACGTACTTTGAAGCGGATGGATTCTGGAAGTTTCAGTACTTGTTGTTGTTGTTAGTACCACGTGACCATACACCTTGTAATACATACTACTTGAGAAAGAAAATGTCGCGCCCTGCATTAAATAGCCATGTATATCGGGGTCACTATTAATTCAAAACTACGTTTCATTTGTTTAGAAACGTCACATGACGCTACCAAATGATGTCGGTGTAATGAAGCAACGCAAACAAGTCTTCAAATGACACCACGTCATTTTTGCCCATTCCGCCGCATAATACTTTACCATACAATACCATACCTGGTCCATTGAAATCAAGTTTAAATTATCAGAGTCCGCTCGGAAACGGTTGGAATTACGTTGCTAGGAATTGCTCGCCGAGCATAGGAATTCCTGCACGTGTATGGTCTCCTGATAAACGTGATACGAAACGACACTACATTTAGCCTTACATTCTATATGTAATGTTAATCTGGCTCTGCTAGGAAACGGTATGAATTCCTCGGCGACCATCTGAATTCCTACTCATTTACTAGCCTTGCCTGATAAAAGGGAATCAGTCAAACATCTCTAAACCGGGCACCCTGGGAGATTCCCAAGGTGCCCGGCTTAGAGAGGTTTCACTGTAAATTAGGCATTTGATCATTATGAGCCATAGTTGTGTGCTATGCAATAACAGACACACATTATCACCTGAGATAAATGACCAAGAAAATCGTCAAACATAAGATCACATGTGCTTCCTTGGTGGCCGGTTTAGAGAGGTTCTTACTGTATCAAAACACACTTGTCTCTATATTATCATGATTATAGGCATTCTCTATAAAGTTGGCGCTGTATTTATTTCAGCTGTAACTGATATCACACAGACCGTAGGAACTGACGTTACAGTATCGACGGCACTCGGTGTCATCACGGACAAGGAAGGCACAACAACCCTCACGCTGAAAGAAGACTACGCCCCTACAATTACGACGTTCACGTTAAGCAGCCCAAAATTCGGTTCTTCTATCACATGGAACAGCGACAATACCAATGTAGCGGTATGCACCGCCCTCCCACTCCCGCCCTCACCCACGCAAAGCCCCCGTACAGCCACCGCCCGTGCACCCGAATCGGCCAAACCCACCGCTCGATCACGCCAAAACAACACATCCCCGAGTTACGGTGTCCGATTTAGGCCATTGTAATACCGATATCTGCCCCCCCCCCTCGGTACATGTAATACGATATCACGGATACTACAATCACGATATAATGATGCCACCATGGAAACTCTAAACCCCCTTTTCAAAAATTCCGATGCCGTCCATGGTGCGAATACGCGTTGGTCGTTGCGACAGTTACGCATAGTACATGTACATGTATGCCTATTTTTGTTACATCACGGATCGTCCGTATGTACGAGGAGATAATCTGTGAGCTTTAGCGAGTGGATTAACGATCGTACATGCGGACGAACGTGATCTAACTGTGTTATCACATCATCTTGTCCATATATTGCCCACGTGCTGTATAAATGCAGAAACAAAACTCGAAAATGTACCGAATATGTCATTATGTTTGTTATCAGGTCTGCTCCATTTACGTTGAATTTCGCTGTAGCAGGCGCGAGGAGGCGTCTATACTGTGTTTTGAGACTGAGAGTACACTTGACATGTACATGCACTGTCTGGTGAGGGGATATATTATTAGCAGAAATGATATTGTCACAGTCCATGACAGATGGGAAATAAAATTGTATTCGTTTTATTTTTGCGTATAGCATTTTTTCTCTATTTACATAGCTTACATGCTTATCTGGGTCAAGACTTAGAACTACACGTGTCAAATACAGCTGTCAAACCACCAAATGTTTGAGTTTCAAACATCATATTGTTATACTATATTATCATTACCTACATGTATACAAATAATTTCCATGTTTATGTCACCGAATAAATAAAACATTTGTCTAATGATCGTATGAATAGATATGATGATCGGGATTTACGCTGGTCACACAATCCATCTTAGGCCCCTTTTATTATGATCAGATGATCCAAATTGTGTTTATGCTGTAGGTGTCCAACGCAGGTGCTGTGACCATTGTGTCTGCCGATACACTGGATTTCGAGACAGAACCCGTTGTGACGGCTGTGCTGATGTAAGATTTCATTTATCTACGGAGCCTCGCACGGAACATGGATTTATATTTTATTATTTCGTTCCCATGAAATAACAAGTCGTTCCCTCAATTTCACAATTCGTTCTCTCGAAATAACAATTCGTTCCCACGAAATGACAATTCGTTCCCACGAAATGACAATTCGTTCCCTCAATTTAACAATTCGTTCCCTCGAATTAACAATTCGCTCCCATGACATAACAAACAATTCGTTCCCGTGGGAATGAATTGTTATTTCGTGAGAACCAATTGTTAAATTGAGGGAACGAATTGTTATTTCGTGGGAACTACTGTCTGTTTCACGTTAACCTTCCCAACTTTTACACCTATTTAAACACCCTAAAACTCTTATTTTCTGGCATAAAATCATTTTTCAGCAAAAGTTAGCAATGAGCCATCTTTTTATTTTTTTAAATTCGGTCCTATAATGAAGTAATAGCCATAAATCAAGAATTGAATGCAGGGTTGCAATGTTAAAATGTCACGTGCGATCAGATTTTTAACATTTTTCTAGCATCGAACTACTTGCTTGGCTGGATTTCATCATTAAAAACAAGACACTAACCTTGCATTTATGAGAGCAAATCTTGCCAGTTTGAAAAATAAAGGAATCGAGCCTCCATTTCTCGGTGTTCGTACAAGAATTACAGAATAAAATGCCGAGAATTTGGTCAAAATACAACATGATGTCATCATCATCTGCTACAGCTTTCGTATCTATTGACAACGCCAAGCTGAGGTTGGCACGCTGTTCCGACCACGCAAAATTAATTGCACGTATACTCGCATATCGACACCGGTGTAAATCTACATTCTCTAATGGTATGACTTGGGAACACCATATATACGTCATTTCCGGCGGAAGTATACAGTCACTTCCTGTGAGCCAGTTTCTTTGCCCGACGAATTTCCGGCGGACAACTTGGTTTACTAAATGCTGATTGGTTGGTGAAGGTCACGAGTTTAATCGAATCAAGTTCGTTATAGCATTCACAATTTACAATCCATTAGGACGTATTAGCAATAGTATCAGAACGACTTGGAACCTTATGGATGAATGATATTCGCTAAATATATGAAGATTAAATGATTAATTGATATATTTTAATGCAAATTGTTTAAATTATATGCCAGAAAATGATGTTAATAAACAAATTTATTAATAATTTGTGTTCAGTTCGCAATAATAGTTGTTGTTGTTGTTTACCGGAAGTGATTATTGCAATAGTAGTTTCTTGTTTTATTGTCAACAACTGAAATTCGGTGAAATGAATTTATAAGGCAAAAGCCCATCCATGACTGTTTATTCGAAATAACTTTGTTATTAGACGGATTTTCTTGAAATAAAAAGTACGACTAAAATGTTCGTATTAACTAAGTGCAAATTTAGGATCATCTGGAAATTTAAATTGATGGATTTTCATTTATTGAGCATAGGCTGCATATGTAGCCTATGCTCAATAAATGTAAATCCAATAACAAGAAAACGTTGTTAATGTGGAATTTACAGACTATGATAATGTTGCACTTACGAACATTTTAGTCTTACGAAGTTTAGTGAAACGGGCAACTGGACTCCCACATCCTGTGTTGTAATATAGGGAGATCTATTGTGTTCGTCCATTCTTTAGATATGACATTTTTCGGTCAAAATAAAGATCAATTTACTATTACCGGACGTGTTACTTGGCATTATTATACTTCTCATATCAAACATGAATTGCAACTCTTGATATCAGGGGCGATAACCATATTTAACGGAAATAATTATTTATCTCTCTAGACTCAGTTCCTATAGAGAACAGTTTGTGCCTATCAGATGGGATCCAAAATTAAAACTGGTTGAATAGTTACACAATTATACAGTTATATAAAATGTTTCTATTTAGATGGGACACCAACTTTAAGGTTAAACGTTACGGACGAATGGAATGGCGTTCGCTTATCTCTTAGTATAATACACGTATAGGCAGACGAACGGCGTACTACACTACGTCTGCGCTAATCTTGCCAATATTTGTTAATTTCAAAATACTTGAATACTGTGCTTGGAACCAAATCTCCGGCTCAGACAATGAACAAAGTGCTTGACTGCGAGTTGGCATTGCCAATACATGTAGATGTTCAGAAACGTCGATAATCTCGACAAGATTAACGCTGGTGGTTGTGTACTTACAGTGTTTGTACCGACGTAGGTTTACACTATATTACATATATGTGGCTGTGACTGGAGAAATGGGGCTTACGCTATTTGTGACCAGTATAGCTCCAGGTCAAATAGCACATTCTTGAACATGTAGCCTGTATTGTTGTTAAGAACATGACGAGTGTTTCATTGATGGAATGTCGAACAGTGCAGATCCTTATCATCTCTGCGAATGCACAGGCTTATCTAGGATCTACACTTGTCGCACTTTCTCCAGTCAAAGCCACATTCAATATAATCTATCCAAACCGGACACCCTGGCGACCCCATTTCACTGTACATGTAATGTATTTCATTGTCGTGTGTTCATGATTGAAAATGACAAAATGGTGTGATTAATTACAGAGGATCCGAGGGTTTCCGGTTTAGAGAGGATCCACTGTATATACATAGTGATTATGCTTACACAACATTCTTCTGAATTATTGATATTTTTCTCTGCTACAGGGCCATAGATTCGACCCCAACGACAAGCCAATCACCGCCACAGTGTCCTTGACATTGAGTCTGACGGACGTCAATGACAACACACCTATATTCAGTCCAGCCACTTATACCGACAGGGTGGCTAACGGCGCAACTGAGGGTAAATACACGAGAGGATGACTGGGACCTAGGACCCAGTAAATGAAATAACCCATTCGAAATACATTACCCCACCCACACAGTTCTGTTGACTTTCCAGTTTTATACCGTTTTAAAACTGTATACATGTAGTCTAACATAAATGTGTGGGTGGACCAATGCAATTCAAATGGGTCATTTACTGGGTCGTAGGTCCGAGTCTTATACAGTAGATATATGTCGGGGAATTTACAAAGATTTTTGTCTGTGACTGGAGCAATGGGGCTTACGGGTTTTGCTACTATTTTAGACCTAGATCAGCCTGTGCATCCGCACGTGATCAGGATCTGCATTGTTCGCAAGTACATCAATGAAACACCCACCATGCTTCTATGGAGTTGCATAGGTCGTTACCAGCCAATAGTGTGCTATTTGATCTGGATCAATGTTTTTGTTTGACCTTGTGTCGTCACTAGTATTATGTATAAAGCCACCATACTTGCATACTGTCATGAGCCAGTGATTTTGTCCATTCACTGCACTAACCTACTATTCTTTTATCTCGTCAACACCTACACATACCTTTGAAATGCAAAAAAAATAACCCCAGCCGCATCCTCAAAATCAGAGAATCTACTTGTATGACAGCCACACATATTCATACGCAGTGATTAGGTCGTTTGTATTGATATAATGATTTATTTGCATGCGACCTTGGCCTACAATTGCCATATTTACAGTTCTTTCTCTTGATTAAAGTTGTTGTTTCAACTTATATGTTCAATGCTATTACATGTAGGTGGGGCATCCGCCTTATATGAAAAACATTTTATAGTTGTAACGGTATGTAACATCCGGATGAATTCGAGTACACGAGCCGTGTTCTTCACTTACATATAACTTGATTGGTCGGTTACATAGACGAATCTTGGAAATATTTGCGATGGAATAATTGTTAGTTGCAGAACTATATTTTCTAAAAGACTATCATTGCATGTACGTATTTATAAATGATCTCTACAGTTAAATGATTTGTTTGTATATTTGATTATTCATTTAATGTGTTTGATAGCCATAAGTTGCTGGAGAAAGATGTGGAACAAACAGTAGTCAATACATGTATCTCTGTTTCTAACTAGGCACCGTAGCCACCACGGTTACCGCCACAGACGCCGACGGAACGGCTCCAAATAACGTCATCACCTACTCCATTACTGGTAAGACCATCAGTCGACACTGTTGTGTCCTATATGTGTATATGTGTATATGTGGCCGAGACCGGATTATTACTGTTAATACTGCGGAACCTCTTTAAACCGGACACCTTGGGAGGTACCCAGGGTGTCCGTTTTAGAGATGTTCCATTGTAAAACAGGAAGTTGACTACTTCAAGACACGCGTATTTGCTTTGTGATCATGAACATACATTATCATCGGAGATAAAGGGCAATGTAAACTATCAAAAGTGAGCACAACTAACATTGTTCTTTGTCCGGTTTAGGGTCCAATGTACTTGACTACAGGGGGCCGTTTGACTAAACTTCGTACAACTAAAATGTTCGTAAGTGCAAAATTATGATGGTCAGTAAAGTTCACATTAACAATTTTTTCTTAAAAAACAGTTATTGGAATTACATTTATTGAGCATATGCAGCCTATGCTCAATAAATGTAAAGCCATCAATTGAAATTTACAGACGATCAGAAATTTGCACTTACGAACATTTTAGTCTTACGAACTTTAGTGAAACGGCCCTCTGCTTCCTACCCCTTGGCGCTTTACACTAGTTGGCGTATTACACCACCGCCTGCGCTAATCTTGCCAATATTTGTAAATTTCTTTAATTTGGAAATACTTGAATATTGTGCTTGAAATCAAGCAGCTTCATTGGCTGAGTCTGAACTGTTCTACGTTCTTAGGGTCTCCAATCAAGCTACTTTTTTGCTAGTGTAGTTTGCCAATAGATGTAGAGAAACGTTGATATCTGGGCAAGATTAACGCAGGCGGCTATGTACGCGTACCACGGCAATCACTCGGTAGTCAACACCGATGTACAGTCTATGACTAGCGGTGTACGGTCCCACATTAAAATAATAACTACAATAAATCGATAACAAATAACTACATGTACACTTATTTATATTTACATCAACCAGGTTATGGGATCACTTGGTCTATTGTTTTTGCTGGAGTAATGGCGGCGCCCATGAGGTCTACGGTAAATCTTATTGTTCATTAATATGACTACGGTTACTTGCGATTAATGATGACCATATTCCAGCCGTTCACACTACCAGTCCGCCAATACCAACGTTAGCAGCATTACTGAATGTTAGTGTAGTTCTATTGAACATTCTGCAGAGAAATGCACGGAAACGGACTGAATCAAAAGTTGTTTAAACATGGTCCAATTCAAATTTATCTGCATAATGTTCAGACTTAACTACATGCACATAAGCAATGCTGATGAATCTGGTAGTGGCTGGCTCGTAGTATTAGAGGCTGGAACATGGTCACCATTAAAAGGTGACGAAAATTAATGGAAAATGAGATTTACCTGAGACATCATGGGCGCCGCCATTACTGCAGACACATTAACACCAAAACAATAGACCACGTGATCCATATCTGATCAGTGATTCATTTGCATGTATGCAGGTGTAAACACGGGAGTGGTTTGGGAGATAGACACGACAACTGGCGTTATCAGCGTCGCTGTCAGCATAACTATTGGCAGTACGCCGTCGTCATATAGCCTGGAAGTCACGGCAACGGATTCTGGCTCTACGCCAAAGTCTGCAGCCGTCACGGTCGTCATAACTGTCGGTAAGCAGGGGCGGATCCAGGATTTAGGTCCTGGGTGGGGGCTGGGGTGGTAGTTCTCAAGTGTAATTGAGACACACAGAGATGATCGGCAACATTCTTAAAATAGTTTTCTTCTGTCATTTGTATACGACCATTTTTAAAAAACGGTACGTACATGTATTATGTTTTACCGTGGGGATGGCGGGCGGCTGACAGAAACAGTGCATAGTTCGTGTACACAACACCTCCGAAACCGTTCAGTCGATCGATCTGAAACTATACGCACGTCTTCTACACATATTGAAGATGTGCACCTTCATGCTTTTATGCCGAAAAAATATTTTTTTAACAAAAATATCATTTTTTTAACTTAGCCATTTTTTCTACATATTTCTATACAATTCTATATACAGTACAGTGTTCGTGTACACATCTCCTCCGAAACCGTTCAGTCGATCGATCTGAAACTATACACACGTCTTCTACACATATTGACGATGTGCACCTGGGTGTTTTTATACCGAAAACAATATTTTTTAACAAAAATATCACCGTCCGTCCGTCCGGGCACACATTAGGGTACTTATGTGGCTAGCCCCACAGGGTTATGGACTTGGTAAAGGATAGGGTTGGTTACAATTAGCCACCTAAAAAATCCTTTTATGTGGCTAAAAATCGTTTTATGTGGCTAATATTTAACATGTGATAAGCCGCATAAGTATAGTACTGTAAGAACGTCCGTCCGTCCGTCCATCCGGGCACACATTAGGGTACTTATGTGGCTAGCCCCACAGGTTATGGACTTGGTAAAGGATAGGGTTGGTTACAATTTACCACCAAAAAATCCTTTTATGTGGCTACAAATCGTTTTATGTGGCTAATATTTAACATGTGATAAGCCACATAAGTATAGTAATGTAAGAACGTCCGTCCGTCCGTCTCGGACGTCCGTCCGTCCGTCCGTCCGTCCGTCCGGGCAGACATTCGGGTACTTATGTGGCTAGCCCCACAGGGTTATGGACTTGTTAAAGGATAGGGTTGGTTACAATTAGCCACCTAAAAAATCGTTTTATGTGGCTAAAAATCGTTTTATGTGGCTAATATTTAACATGTGATAAGCCACATAGTTACCTGAAAGTAAAGACGTCCGTCCGTCCGTCCGTCCGTCAGTACGTCCGGGCACACGTACAGGGTCTTAGGTGGTTAGAGGCGTGGCCTATTCCTTTGATCTTTACAAGAATACAATAGATTTATTCCGTTGACCACTTAAGCCTATTGTTCCTTAGGTGGTCATTCCTTTGATCTTTTATATAGTAAAAACCACCTAAGGGATGTCACGTAAGTACGTCCGTCCGTCCGTCCGTCCGTCCGTCTGTCCGTTATCATCGTGTGAAGTTGCGCACCTGGGGTTTTTAGATGCGGATTCATCCTGTATTTAAGGAGTTATGGCCCTTGACTTAGCGAAAATTGGGGATTTTCAACTTGTGTCGTGCGTATCTCCAAAATAATTTCAGTTAGTCGCGAAACTTTACAGGATACTGCTCATCGTGTGATGTTGCGCACCTGGATTTTTTTTTAGATGCGGATTCATCCAGTATTCACGGAGTTATGGCCCTTGACTTAGCGAAAAGTTGGGATTTTCACCTTGTGTCGTGCGTATCTCCAAAAGTATTTCAGGTCGAGTCGCGAAACTTTACAGGAATACTGGTTATCGTGTGAAGTTGCGCACCTGGGGTTTTAGATGCGGATTCATCCAGTATTTACGGAGTTATGGCCCTTGACTTAGCGAAAAGTGGGGATTTTGAACTTGTGTCGCGCATATCTCAAATGTATTTCAGTTCAGAGTCGTGAAACTTTACAGGAATACTGGTCATCGTGTGAAGTTGCGAACCTGGGGTTTTAGATGCGGATTCATCCTGTATTCATGGAGTTATGACACTTGTCTTAGTGAAAAGTGGGGATTTTCAACTTGTGTCGCGCGTATCTCCAAAAGTATATCAATTAGAGTCACGACACTTTACAGGAATACTGGTCATCATGTGAAGTTGCGCACCTGGGGTTTTAGATGCGGATTCATCCAGTATTCATGGAGTTATGGCCCTTGACTTAGTGCAAAGTTGGGATTTTGAACTTGTGTCACGCGTATCCAAAACTATTTCAGTTAGTCGCGAAACTTTACAGGAATACTGGTCATCGTGTGAAGTTGCGCACCTGGGGCCCGTTTCAATAAACTTATTACGACTAAAATGTTCGTAAGTCCAAATTTAAGATCGTCTGTAAATTTCAATTTATGGATTTACATTTATTGAGCATAGGCTGCATATGCAGCCTATGCTCAATAAATGTAAATCCATCAATTGTTTACAAGAAAACATTGCTAATGTGAAATTTACAGACTATCATAATTTTGCACTTACGAACATTTTAGTCGTACGAAGTTTAGTGAAACGGCCCCCTGATGTTTTAGATGCGTATTCATCCTGTATTTACGGAGCTATAGCCCTTGACTTAGCGAAAAGTGGGGATTTTCAACTTGTGTCGCGCGTATCTCCAAATGTATTTCAGTTAGAGTCGTGAAACTTTAAAGGAATACTGGTCATCGTGTGTTTTAGATGCGGATTCATCCAGTAATCACGGAGTTATGGCCCTTGACTTAGTGACAAGTTGGGATTTTCAAATGTGCCACGCGTATCCAAAAGTATTTCAGTTAGAGTCGCGAAACTTTACAGGAATACTGGTCATCGTGTGAAGTTGCGCACCTGGTGTTTTAGATGCGGATTCATCCTGTATTTATGGAGTTATAGCCCTTGACTTAGCGAGAAGTGGGGATTTTCAACTTGTGTCGCGCGTATCTCCAAATGTATTTCAGTTAGAGTCGTGAAACTTTAAAGGAATACTGGTAATCGTGTGAAGTTGCCCACCTGGGGTTTTAGATGCGGATTCATCCAGTATTTACGGAGTTATGACTCTTGACTTAGCGAAAAGTGGGGATTTTCAACTTGTGTCGCGCGTATCTCAAATGTATTTCAGTTAAGAGTCGTGCAACTTTACAGGAATACTGGTCATCGTGTGACGTTGCGCACCTGGTGTTTTAGATGCGGATTCATCCAGTATTCACATAGTTATGGCCCTTCACTTACTGAAAAGTGGGGATATTCAACTTGTGTCACACGTATCTTTAAAAGTCTGCAGAAAATACAAGGTAGCTACATATATGCTGTTGCTGCCTTAAATTCTACTTTTCGAAGTCCTGATAACATGCAGTGGTGGTATTGGGGGAGACATATGTTTTTGTCTGAAAAACAATCCTCTAGTTCTATATAGGGTATAGAGTTTGTGTACACAACTCCTCTGAAACCGTTCAGTCGATCGATCTGAAACTATACACACGTCTTCTACACATATTGAAGATGTGCACCTTGGTTTTTTTATACGGAAAAAGTATTTTTGTAACAAAATGTCACCTTTTTAACTTAGCCATTTTTTCTACATTTTTGTATCAAATTCTATACCATTTCTACTTTACATATCTCTGCCTAAATTAGTATACATGTTTAGCACAACGAGATGGAAGAAATAATGCTATATAGTTTCAAATTCTCATTAATGTTTCTTGCCTTTGTGGTGACAGCTTCACATTTCTGCATCTTCGTTGTCTGGCCCATATTCGACGGGCGTATTTTGTGGCTTACGGCGCTCTTGTTTCTAATTTCTCATCAAAAGCATACATTATGTGTTGTTACAAGTTGAACCGTCGTTGAAGTTGCAGATCCTGGTGTGACGGCTCGTTACGAGCCGACTCATCTGGATCTGCACTATTAGAAAGCACTGTTACACTGTTACCCGGGGCCCTTTTCACTAAACTCCGTACGATTAAAATGTTCGTATAAAGATTTTTTATTAATTTTCTTCACTCTTTAACATGGCTAACTAATAGTACTATTTTCCGCCTACTTGTGCATATCATTACATGTTAAAGGTACATGCCCACTCAGGCACACCATTTTCTTTATATCAGAGACATCATCTGAGACATTTTTTCGCAAAACAAACACTCATTCACCATTACCCTACATATTGATTTGAATTATTATACAGTTTATATCAGACGTGTAAATGTCCACACTGATATCAGGGGCGATAACCGTGTTTCCTCAAAATGCTAACGGACATTAATATTTATTCTCTGTATATATGTTTTCGTGTGCAATGATCATACTTTATAATCTGTCAAACATATTATTTTTTCAGGTGACGCATTTAATTAGTATAAATAATTAAAAAAAATAGCATGCCTCATTTGAATATGAAAATAGCCAGATACCATCGCGCGTCACTATCAGTGAAATAAATATTACTAAATGATTATATCTGTATACGGGGCACTCGTAGGTTTTAGAACTGGTGGAATAGTGACACAATTACATTTACACACTTATTTACTTCCTACAAAGAACATTTGTGCCTGAGTGGTCATGTACCTTTAACACATCCAGTAAAGATTTACCAGCATCGCCTTTCAGTGTAAATATTATTCTAATTTCCTATTTCGCACTTACGAACTTCTTAGTATTACGAAGTGTAGTGAAACCGGCCCCAGGTTTATACGGGAAATACATTCAGTAACTTATCATGCTTATTTCCAAAATAATTTGTATTAAACTGGTACGGAGCCCCGCAGGGGACATGGACTATTTTTCAATTCGTTCTCACGAAGTAACAATTCGTTCCCTCAATTTAACAAGTCGTTCCCTAGAATTAACAATTCGTTCTCATGATATAACAATTTATTCCCACGAAATAACAATTTGTTTCCACGAAATAACAATTTGTTCCTTCAATTTAACTGTTTTGGTGCCCAGCTGCGCGAACAAAATGTGTTGAGCGCGCAGCTGGGCGCCAAAACAATTTGAGGGAACGAATTGTTATTTCGTGGGAACGAATTAATAAAAAAGGAATCCTACGTCCCCTGCGGGGCTCCGTAAACTGGAAACCAGCGGGTACAGTAAACACAAAACTGATCTGAAGCGTTCAGTACTCCAGTTTTATATCAGCAATATCGGTAGAATAGGGGGTATATAATGACACGTATTATAGTGTGTCGGGTTAAGACGTTTGTCGGCATTTCTTCACTCTGCCGACAGGCCACGTTTTCTTGATTGCAATGAAATAATGTTTTGAATGAATTCTTCAAATAAATAAATAAGGAAGGAAACATTAATTTTGCATCATTCAGAATTGTGTTCTTGTGATTTGATAATATTTAGTAATATGTTTATTTGTAGAAAATCCGGATTTTCCTTGGAAGGGACAGTAGTCCGTGTACTAGATGCACGTATTCCGCTTTATATGTAATAGGTTGCACTATATCGCTACACCACGGTCAGCGGTATACATTTGCGGAACAACATTTCAATTTCGTGCACTAAATATAACAATAATATGCAGGGCCTTGACGTTAATACTTCGCTATATCGTTATTGAGAGACAAATTCTAGAATATTAGATACACATAATGCTATCATAAACGTACCTAATCAAGTATTAGCACATTTTTAGATCACTCTCCACGAAGTAGAAAGTACACAACGACCGCTTCAAACGCAACTTTTGAAATACTACTCCCGTCAAAACGCTTATTTCATGCAATGTAATGCATTAGAGTTATGTACTCATAACTACATGTAGCAATATACATACTGTATAATTGGCGTTTAATGTAACAACGCTGTCAATACAATGTAACCTCTCTACAATAGCCACCCATGGGAAGACACCAAACTGGCTGTTGTAGAGAGGTGACTGCTGTAGCCACGTTAAATATAACGGCAATTGTCCATTTGGGGTATACTATATGGCTGTTGCTGTAACAGAGAGTGTGTTGTTGTGGAGAGGCGGCCGTTCGCGGTGGTTTGATTGTACATGCAGCCTCCATAATTTATAATTTTGTTAATTTATTCATTGTGTAAAAAAAGTATTGTTTGTTTATTTACAGCTACGGCGTGTACGTCTAACTCAGACTGCAATACAGTTTCTGAAGAATGTAATACAGCGAATGGCGCCAATGTCTGTGTATGCAAAGCGGGATATGTCGACAACTCTGGGACATGCCAGGCCGGTAAGGGTAAGGTTCAACAATGCCCAGATGTGGGTAATCGTTTGCTGCGGCACGAGGGAACTGTTTTAACCACAAGGCCGTAGGCCGCCGGTTCAAACAATCACCGAGTGCCACGACAAACATTTACCCACAGCTTGACATGGTCGAACGTTATTGCTACATTTCCGTCTGAAATATCGTGTAGTTTGAGCATATATGCAGCACTTTCGGTACTTTGATAACCTGTTCCATTCAAACATCTGATTTACACATACATATTCTGGGGCCGCAGTAAACGTCGCGTGATGCAGCCAAATCAATTTCAAAATGTCAGTGTGACCATTGTGAACTGGTCTGGTGACGTAATGGTGCGTTCTAGTAACGTCATGAGACACATACAATACGTAAGTGTTGGCTTCGCCCCGGACTGAGCATTGCCTACAGCTGTTGTCAAACAGGGCGCTCTGTACGTTTGGACCGTGACAGCTGTGGGCTGTTCAAACCTGAAATTAAAATAACCTGATCTGGTGCCAGGTCCTCGCCATGCCAGTCACTTAGCTCCAAACTCATACACCTAATAGGATTATTTAGGTTTAGTACTAATCCTACAACATTCATAATGGGTATCTGTCAAATAACAAGAAAGCCTAAACGTATCTGAGGGCCAGTGAAACGAGCGATATTGGGATTCCGGATGAAATACATCGTTAAATTACCATTCACATGCTCCCAATATACCGCGCTTAGCAGACGATTCAGACTCTTCATAACATCATATAACGAAAATACATGTATTACCCAAACATGTTGCAATTAGTGTTATACATATAGATTCAGGACACCGTGCATATAACGGTGATGAAATTGATAGATTTAAAGGTAGATACCCAATCAGTAGGCACAAAATAGTTGATATAGGAATTAAATAAGTGTATACTTGTGTCACTATTCCACTGGTTCTAAAAAGTACGAGTGCCCGATATACAGATATAATAATTGAGTAATATGTATTTTACTGATAGTGACTCGCGGTGGTATCAGGCTATTTTTTATGCAAATGAGGCATGCTAATTTTAATTATATGGAAACTAAATAGTAACGTCCGTAAGCATTTTAAGGAAACACGGTTATCGCCCCTGATAACAGTGTCAAAATTTACGTCTGAAATAAAATGTATAATAATGTCAATCAATACGTAGGGTAATGGGGAATGAATGTTTATTTCGCCAGGAACTGTCTCCTATGAAGTGTCTGATATAAAGAACATGCGCCTACTGAGTGGGCATGTACCTTTAATAGCGTGATACAGCAACTATATACGTTTTGATTCTGTTTAATCCAGAGTATTGGTCATTGACAGAGTATTGGTCATTGACAGATTATTGGTCATTGACACATAGGTGATAAACTCCACATTGGAAAAGATTTGTTGGTCATTTATGAGTTCGACATACTATGCCAATAACTTTAGAATTTGGAAGATGAGCATATGCCTATATTTATTTGCTTAAACTGAGGAATTAAATAACTGCATTGGCAGTTTGTATGTGGTGGCAGATGCTTATGCTAACGTAACCTATGCGAAGGTATTGAAAGTTAATCTACACACAGAAGAAGTTCCGTCGTTGACCCTGTCCTGAGATGTTTAAAGTTTGATAGGAACACCGACCCATACATTAGAGCGAGGTGTGGTTAATGAGGCGTCAGTATTATGTACAGATAACCTACATTGAATATATGACCATACTTTATAATCTGTCGAAAATATTATTTTTTCAGGTGACGCATTTAATGAGTATAAATAATTAAATACATCATGCTTCAGTTGCATATGAAAATAGCCTGATACCACGGCGGGTAATTATCAGTAAAATAAACATTACTAAATGATTATATCTGTATTACAGGCACTCGTAACTTTTCGAACTGGTGGAATAGTGACATAATTATGCACTTATTTAATTTCTATAAAGAACACTTTGTGCCTACTGAGTGGGCATGTACCTTTAATGTGTGAACAATAACTTATACACATTTGTCAGCAAGTACGAGGAGATAATCCACGTATCCATGAAACCTCGTAAGGCGGACGAACCGTGGTCTATAACTGTGCCTTATACCACCTGCGTCAATCTTGCTGTAGCGTAGCTCAGGCTCTAACACGAAATTTCTGTTGTAACACAGGGCGACTTCCTGCGTTACAGACAGAAATTTCCGGTTACTCAGGCTGATGAACTGTTTTGTAATAAATCAAATGACAAATATTGGCAATATTAACGCAGCCGGTTGTGTATCACCTTGCCGACAGCCTTTGTGGCGTCTGCACTTCACTAACCGCATGTTGCGCTGGGCTACATATTTCCCCAGGCGTGACGCAATCCGCGTCTAGTCGGTGTCAAAAAGTGAAAAAATATGCATTTGCTGAATTTTTTTGCTATAGTCTTGCATTTTGTGTTTATTTTCATTCTGAGACACAGTTTTTTTCCATCGCTATCTTGGCCGCCATCTTGAATTCAAAATGGCTACCATTACTGTCAATAATACTGCATAGGTGTGTATTTTTGCTAGATAATTTCGTTATAATCATGTTTGTATCTGTCAATCTCTCCAGTCACAGCACTTAAATGTACACCATCGCCTGCGTTAATATTGCAAAGATGACAACGTTTCTGAACATCTATTGGTAATATCAACTCGCAATCAAACAGTTTCATTGGTTGTGTCAGTGCTGTAGCACAGCTCAGGCTCAGCCATTAAGCTGCAAACTTTCAAACACAATACAATTCCAGTATTTTGTAATAAATATATTTACATATATTGGCAAGATTAGCGCAGGCGGTGGTGTACATGTATCACAGTCACTCGCGCGTCTATGGCAGATTGTCCGAGCGTACCAACCCAACAGAACGGTGTAATAGGCGCAGGATTGAACAGTGTGGGATCCACTAGGACGGTGACATGTGACTCGGATTATACATTGACGGGATTAGCCACCATCACATGCCAAACAGATAGTACCTGGGAAACACCCGGCACGTGCAATGGTAAGATGGTTTTTATTCGAGGATATTACAAGAGTGTCGATTTAATATGATATTTATTAAATGGGATTACTGATTTCTTAAAGTTGGGATCCCGTCTACCAGGCACAAAATGTTCTTTATAGGAATTAAGTAAGTGGGTAATTGCGTAACTATTCCATCAGTTGTCATGGTTGTATTCATTGCAACTCCCGGGTTAAACTCGAATAACCCGAGTAGCACCGGAACAAGCAGACTCGCTGTTCGATACCAACTCGAGTTGGAACACTAATAACCCACCACACGGCGGGGTTCGAATCGAGTTACTCGAGGAAGGTTTAAAGGTCAAATTCTTAACTCGAGTTGGAACTCTGCTTGTTCCCTTGATACTCGTGTTACTCGAGTTGCTACCCGCGAGTTACCATGAAAATCACGCTACGAATGCCCACTATGCAGATGTGTTTATTTACATGTACTAGTCCGTAAATTACTGATAGAGACGCGCGTTTGTATCAGGTTAGTTTGATATTCAGATGAGAGGACATTTTAAATATAGATATCAATAAAATGCGACACGTGAGTAAATATTGTTATCGACATATTACACAGTATGATGAATCCACGTCCGTAGCGGTCTGAACAAATGTCATAATCTAAAATACTAAAGAATGGAAGAAAACACATGTCTCCCTAGATTGCAACCTGAGATGTGGGAATTCAGGTTTAAAGGGGCATATCCGGATCTTTTGATAACATAGAATACAATTCTCCAATACTGTGCTTGAAATAAAGGAGTTTAATTCGTTGAGCCTGAGTTGTATAATAGCTCAGACTCAGCGAATCATAATTCTTGATTGCCAGAAACGTTTACATCTTGGCTCGAATGCTGTGTTGGAAATCAAGCAGTTTGATAGGTTGAACATCAGCTGTGATACAGCAAATGAAACTGCTTGATTGCGAGTTGAAATCACCAATAGATATTCAGAAACGTTGAGATCTGGGCGAGATTCACGCAGGCGGTTGGGTGTCAGCGTCAATGCCTCATTCAGCATACAATCAGTTGGTATTTGATCAATGTACAGCTAGGTACCTTGTGGCCGTTTCAATAAAATGTGTTCCACTAAAATGTTCGTAAAATTATGATAGCCTATGTTCAATAAATGTACATGTAAATCCAACAATAGAGATTTCCAGACGATCCTAAATTTTCACTTACGAACATTTTAGTCGTGGAAAGTGTAATGATGGATGTTGATTATTTACAATTTATCTTATAGTAAACGGTGGGAATTGGCTCTAAAAAGCCTTCCATTCCTGGATGTTGATTATTAGCCAGAATACAAAGATAAGCTACCGGTTTCTGGCACAGAACGCATGTGAATGTTAGGACACTCACCGAGTTCATACACACAGAGAATAAATGACAGTCTTTAGTTTGAGTCTGTATGATGTATCAGCGATGTACAGTTTTGATGGCATGTTTACGTTCAATTGAGGACGTTGGTGAATACACATACATACTTACAATACTTAATTTTGAAACGTGTCAGTCGTGCTGTGTACATTGGGAATGTGGCATTCGATACCACGTGTTTATATAACGGACGAAGGTATACAAATGCATTAAATACGCGTAAACGTATCAGTCAGTGAAAACAAATATAAGTCAATGAATGTTTTAATTCCCTGTTATAACACATATAACACATTGCATTGCAATGTGTAATGCGTAAAATTAACAACTTACATTAAGTCAGTTTGTAATGTGTTATATTAGAGTGGAAAACACATCCATTAACTTATTTGTGTTCACTTATTTTCGGAACTGTAACATATGTCGTAACTGTGACGTCACTTCTGTACATTATAACCTGCTGCTGACAACCATAATCAACACAAGATTGCATGCCGTCTGTTTCAGTTAAAGCTGTCCATTCGGTATCATGGATATATGGACAATATTGCAATTGATTGTTAAGGAATATTTAAGAATAAGTCTATTTTTTTTTATTAATTCTATTAATTCCGTCACATATTTATACTATTACAAACATGTATGCTTTCCCTATCATTGAAAACTGTTACAGGCATGTGAGGAATGTCATTGCTGGTTCAGCAAAAAGAAACTCCTACATATATGACCAATAAATTTCCTGATTTCGGAGTTAGTGGAAAGATTTTAAAAAACTTTTTTTCGAAACAACACCACTCTTCCAATCTCATTTTCCCCATGCTAATATCCAATAGGGAAATTGTTTACTTTTGGCCGACTGTGAAAGATGACAAAGAATGCTACTTCTTAATTGTGCTTAAAAGTAATAATCATGAGAAAAATCATGAGTTTGCAATGTTTAGTTACATATAGGACTTGTGTAAATATTGGACAAGTTTTAAGAAACAGACAGTATTACATGTATTGCGTTGTACGTTTATGCTCTGGTGTGCATGTGTGGCGAGTATTGCAAGTGTACGTGTGTTGCCGTGGAACAGGGACGCATTTTTCTTTTATTACTACCCATTGGGCTTGACATTAGAATCTGGCCGTCATTTTTCCGACCTGCACTATTGCCTGCGCTAATATTGCCAATATATGTCTGTTTTTATTTCAAATTGCATACCTATCTTTTCCTGAATAGTGTGATGATTCAAATGAAGCAGCTTGATTGACTTAGCCTGAGCATAGCATGAACATATCATGTCATTTACAGTTTTCATGAGATATCGCTTGCACATTTTATCATACTATTATTAGGATTTACATTGTCACTAAAGTGGTGGACAAATTGTTATGTGCTCCATGCTTTGTACATTCAGTTGTGTGTAATGTATTTCGATAGCCTATGTATTTGCTGTTATTCTTGCCTTGTTATTATATGGTATCTCACTTGAGATAGAATATTATGTCACACACATTTCTATGGGGTCAGCCATATTGTCGTGCTACGCATAAACGGCGAGTACGACCCAGAAAATAGCGCCCTGTGCCAACATATCCTATGGCGTGTTTTGGTCTATCTTGCTTTGTATCTAAAACTCTACATACCGGTACATATACTATTCTCTATATTTTCACAGTTGTGGGCTCAGTTTATCAGTTAAATTTTGGAAACTACGAATCAAGATATTTCGTGCGTATGAATACAGCAGCTATATTTTTAAATTGCCTGATGATCTGCCGGACACCACGCATCACATCTGTCATACCGATGCTGTGATTAATGAATCGATTTCATAAACAGAGCCACGCACCATTCCTGACACACCGATGCTATCACGGTGTATTGAGAGATTATTATTTCCTGCGCTGTTGATTATATCCAGCCGCTACTTTTTCAGCTCTTTCTCTCCCAAGCCCAAAGAGTATGATTGCAATGTTGGTTTATTGTCGTCTGTGTGATGGTGTGAGTGTTTAGTCAATAATAGTAACTTTGTTGTTTTCATACACGATGAAACAAACGTTTGAATTGTCTGTTGATGTAGCTGGGTGACATACATTACCAGTGTGTGTGTTTTCATAAATATGTATTATTTGAACATATAATTGATTGATGCTGAACATAAATTATAATTATTAGTATAATTTAGATCGGAAGAGTTTCCGGTGTGCGAGGCCATGTACACGCCCATGCGTTTTCAAATTGATTCATGTAGTACAACAACAATGGCGGATCCCTGATCTCGCATGAACTGTCTGACATGTGATACACATATTTCCTGTGTTGAGTGTCATATCTGTCACAATACAAACAAAGGCGAACTTTATTGGTATACTTGTTTCTGACTATTATTAAAATGCATGTAAAGTGTGCGAAGGCATGAACACTGACTAATGTATATTTATTTTATGTACATATTCTGTTCTGCTTTTTGGATTAACCTTCCATACATATGTAATATGGGATTTGACCCTGATAACCGACCTAAAATGACTTTAACTGATAATTAGCCATTACACATAAGTATATAAATACATAATAAGTGTTAGTAATCTTGTCGAGCTAACCTGGTGTCAGAACATTCAGTACTTTGATTATATGTTATCTCCTTTGAGATAGCATATTATGTCACGCAAATTTCTATGGAGGGCAGCCATATTGTCGTGCTGCGCCTAAACGACGAGTACGACCAAGAAGATAGTGCCCTCTGCCAATGGCGTTTTGGTCTGTCTTGAGCTGTATCTAAAACTGTACATATTCTATTCTCTATAGATTTCACAGTTTTTGGGATCAGTTTATCAGTTAAATTTTGGGAAATACGAAGCAAGACATTTCGTGTGTATGAATACAGCAGCTATTATCTTTAGTTCTCACAGTTAGTTAGCAGTGACCAGTTAGCCGCCAATTTCTTACATTTACAAACAGAAATTTATTTTAGAGAACACGTGTGTATGGGAATGGGTTTAACCAGCACAGTACATTTGCCTCTGGATGATGATTGAGAAAATTTGCAACTTTCAGTTTCTAGTTCCGTAAGTGATCATTTTTTGTTGAGACAACATATTTCAGTACTCTCAGCACTTTGATATATATCGATTGTATTTATGTTACTTGATTTGTGTGGTAAAGTATCGTTTCCGTGTGTTCCACCAGGAAACCGGAAATGTGCTAGTTACGGGAAGTAACTGCCAGGACGATACGGGAGTATTCTGCAGAGTTACTTCCCGCAATTAAAAGTGAACGTGGTCCAAACGCTTGGCACCGCACATTTCTTGTGCTCTTATTAGCCAATTAAATAGAAGTCGTTGTTAGGCAGTTAACACAAAGAAAGAAAGAAACAAACAAATAAACAAGTCATAGTCAATAGACCAAGGTCACATACATGTAGACGACCATGCCGGTGTGTCTTGTTGTCAATTGCAATGCTACATGTAGTTTAAACATATGTTATTGTTGATTGTACAATACATGCAGGTTTGCACTACAATTTCTACCATCTTGCATGTACCAAGGGCGGATTCATGTAGGGGAAAATCCGTGAAGGAAATCCGAGACGAGCCTCTGAATTCCTACGCATGTAGCATGAGGATATATTTGTCAGGTGAAAATGTATGGAACATAATTGCAAAAATATATTAAACTGTGAAAAGATCGCTAAAGATGAGCTATAGCATTCAATATTCAGAGCTAGCACCAAATTATTTGATTCATTTCGAGCTAGCTTAAATGAACATTAATTATACGGGTTTTTAGAGCTAGCTCCAATTGATTTAAAGCTAGCCCCAAATGTTTAGAGAACTCGTCAAATGAATTGCAGCTAGCTCTAAATTATTTAGAGAGCTCTTCAAATGATTTGGAGCTAGCTCTACATATTTAATGCTACTTCTAATTGTATCCCCCGGGCGAAAGTCTGGGGACACTATGGATTTGACAACGAACACTTCTTGTCCGGAGCATAACTCGAACACCCTTTGGAATATTTTCATGAAACTTCACACATGCATAGACCACGACACGAAGGTGTGTCACGCATAAGAATGATAACTCTTGCATAGCTATTTTTTTAGTTATCTCCCTTTTTTGTTTTGCTCACTGATTTCGTGTCCGGAGCATAACTCGACCACCCTTTGGAATATGTTCATGAAACTTCACACATGCATAGACCACGACCCGAAAGTGTGTCGCGCACAAGAATGACAACTCTTGCATAGCTAATTTTTTAGTTATCTCCCTTTTTTGTTTCGCGCACTGATTGAGCATAATTCGACCACCCTTTGGAATATGTTCATGAAACTTCACACATGCATAGACCACGACCCGAAGGCGTGTCGCGCACAAGAATAACAACTCTTGCATAGCTCATTTTCGAGTTATCTTCCTTTTTTGTTTCGCGAACTGATTGAGCATAACTCGACCACCCTTTGGAATATTTTCATGAAACTTCACACATGCATATACCACGACCCGAAGGTGTGTCGCGCACAAGAATGACAACTCTTGCGTAGCTAATTTTTTAGTTATCTCCATTTTTGGCTTTGCGCACTCTACAAACTGGACAATAATGCATGAAGATCCGTTTTCTTGTGTGCTCTGTACACCTTACCTGTAGAGAGAACAATAGCATTCTCCGGTTGAACAATAGTGTCTGGGAGAACCAATCACCTGAGCATGTGCTAGCATGTGCAAATGTCCCGACTGACCACTAACTGACCACTAACGTATTACAGGTAATTTATACAGGTAAATTATTATATTACATTTCCGTAAACTGTGTTGACAATATTGTGACAATATGTGGACCTGTGCAGATATGATATGTAGATACATATGTCATATTGGACTATTAAACAAAATTCTGGGCTCCAGTAGCGAGCATTATTATTTTTAATTTTTAAACTTTTTTTTTACATTTTGTTTTTCAAATTCTTTTTCAATTTGTGTCTAGTAGCATAAAGTCGTAAGTGCTATATACAGACTATTATCATATAATAAAAAAAATATTGACTAGTGAGCCATACAATATAATTGATATTCTATGGCTCACTAGTCAATAATTGTATAATATGTTCGGGCCAGTAAAAATTGCTTTCGGGCCCAGGCTGGAGGTCAAAGCTGGACAAGGCGAAGCATTTGATTCCGCTGAATTCTTGTTTACTTATCTCCCTTTGTTGTTTCATACACTGATTTCGTGTCCGGAGCATAACTCGAACACCTTTTAGAATATGTTCATTAAACCTCACACATGCATAGACCACGACCCAAAGGTGTGTCGCGCGCAAGAATGACAACTCTTGCATCGTTAATTTGTTTTACTTATCTCCCTTTGCTGTTTCATGCACTGATTTCGTGTCCGGAGCATAACTCGAACACCCTTTGGAATATTTGTTATTAAACTTCACACATGCATATAAGATGACCCAAAGGTGTGTCGCGCGCAATAATGAAAACTCCTCGTTAATTTCACGTGACTTGTATTTCACACGACTGAAACATCGTCACACATTTATCTACACCACCGCCTGCGTTAATGTGTGTCTATTTTGTTATCACAAGACACTTAAATATTGTATTTGAAGGCAAGCAGCTTGATTGGCTGAGCCTGAGCTGTGCTACAGCTCATACACAGCCAATACAACTGCTTGACTGCGAGTTGATATTAATGGTTGTTCAGAAACTGATTAACGCAGACGCTGGTGTATGGATGTTAAAGAATAAACGATAGTTTAAGCTGAGTCGGTGTGGTGTATACAATGAAAACCTTCAGCCGGTAGTGTGGAACTACACACGGTACATGCTAAAAAAATCCGTTTATTTCTTATAATTCCCACCATATTATATTTTCAAGCGAATACAATTATTTTAAATTAATATTTGCTTCGTAGCATTTGTTCAGACGCCATTAAAAATGCGCCCCTTAAGATGGAAACAGAAACGTTAGGTAGTAGCCGTTGAAAGCGGAAACGTGGTCTGGACACAAATACCGTTCCTTTAAAGGGACATATGAAGATTTATTGGGAATAAAATAATATATTAACACGTGTTTTCATCATGGCCCTACGTAATGTGGTTCAATTGAAGACATACAGTAGCGCTTTTCTGCTCCTTACCTATTTGTATACAGTATTACTAATATCGTATACATATCGTACTCGTATAGTATTGGTATATTTAATGAGCATATCGTATGATCATATAATATTGGTATGTTTGTACCGTATCATCGTATAGTACAAAGTTTTTTTAACGTACTATACAAATATTATACAAACATACGATATCCGTTCGTATATACGATATATCCGTACGGATATGGTATGAATATACCATAATCTGGTATGTTTGTACGATACAAACGTACCAGAATTATACACATGTATAAAAATCGTATAAACGTATGATTTGAATGGTATATCTATACGATATTGGTTTGTATGTACGGTACAAACATACCGTACGTTTATATTATATGCATATCGTATAGAAAACATATCGTATTGGTATAGTATACGTTTAGTATTGGTATAGTACATGTACGTATAGTTGACCTGCAGAAAAGCGCTACTGTATGACATTACTAGGGATGCTGCTATTTGAGTGAAAACAAGCCAGCAGTCCTAACATCGTCATATGTCTTCACGGCCATGATAAACACACGTTTTAGCTCGCCTGCACGAATTGGAGAAGAGCTTATGGCATACCCCCGGCGTCGTCGGCGTCGGCGTCCACAAACTTAACGTTGGGGTAAATGTCTTATAACTTATGTTTCCTTTCATGGCACACCTTGTTATTTCATACATGCATTCCTCCGATGACCCTCTATCATGCTGTAGCAAATCCATGACCCACCACCGAACCCTTACCACAACTGACCTTGTCACAAACTTAGCACATTCATAAACTGGCGTAGTCGGCGTCGGCGTCGGCGTCCACAAACTTAACGTTGGGGTAAATGTCTTATAACTTATGTTTCCTTTCATGGAACACCTTGTTATTTCATACATGCATTCCTCCGATGACCCTCTATCATGCTGTAGCAAATCCATGACCCACCACCGAACCCATACCACAATTGACCTTGTCACAAACTTAGCACATTCATAAACTTAACGTTGGGGTAAATGTTTTATAAAATATGTTTCCTTTCATGCAACGTCTTGATATTGCATACATGCATTCCTCAGGTGACCCTCTATCATGCTGTAGAAAATCCACGACCCACCTCCCAACCCTTACCCAAAGGTCAAGGTCACAACATAGCATGTTCATAAACATAACGTTGAGGCAAATGTTGTGTAACTTCTGCTTATTTACAGAGAACGCCTTCATATTTTATACATGCATTCATATGATAATACTCTATCGTGCAATAGCAAATCCACAACCCACCCCCACCCCTTTCCCAAGGTCAAGGTCACAAACCTAGCGCATTTATAAACTTAACGTTGGGGTAAATGTCTTATAACATTTATTTCCTTTCATGGAACGCCTTGATATTTCATACATGCATTCATCTGATGATACTCTATCGTGCTATAGCAAAATCCATGACCCACCACCTATCCCTTATACAAGGTCAAGGTCACAAACATGGCACTTTTAAATAAACCATAAATGTTGGGTAAATGTCTTATAACATCTGTTTTCCTTTCATGGAACGCCTTTATATTTCATACATGCATTCCTCTGATGACCCTCTATGATGCTGTAGCAAATCCACAGACCCACACCGAACCCTTACCCCAAGGTCTAAGGTTACAAACTTAGCACATTCATAAACTTACCGTTGGGGTAAATGTCTTATAACATCTGTTTCCTTTCATGGAACGCCTTGATATTTCATACATGCATTCCTCATATGACCCTCTATCCTATTGTAGAAACTGTTGTAGAAACTTCATAACCCACCACCCGATCCTTACCCCAAGGTCAAGGTCACAAACTTAGCATGTTCATAAACTTAACGTTGGGGGTAAATGTTGTGTAACTTCTGTTTCTTTACAGGGAACGCTTTGATAGTTCATACATGCATTCATCTGGTGATCCTCTATTGTGCTACAGCAAATCCATGACCCATGCCCCACCCCTTTCCCCAAGGTCAAGGTCACAAACTTAGCACATTCATATATGCATTCGTCATGTGAATAGCTATCATGCTGTAGAAAATCACCAACTTAGTGCGTTCATAAACTTAACGTTAGGTTAAAATTTGTTTGACTTCTGTTTTCAGGGTGCGCATTAATATTTCATACATGCATTCATCTTAATAAGCCATATCATGCTATAGCAAATCCACGTTCACCTTCCACCACTGATCCCAATGTCAAGGTCCACCGCACATCCTTTAACCCAAGATCAAGTTATACAATATTCATGTTTTTTATACAACTGTGCCAAGTTTGAGTGAAGGCTGCCTACAGGCGAGCTTCGTTGTGTTCTGACAACTCTTGTTATTCTATAGTATTGACGACAACATGTCAAGTCAATACTTTGCTTAGTGGTGAAGATTTAAAACTGTTTTATAAAATAGTATGGCTTGCACTCAGCATTGGTGGTACAGGTAAATTAATGGCGCCATATTCTGTATGTGGCTGTCACTGGAGCAATTGGGGCCCATTGTAGATCCAGATCAGCCTGTGCATCCGCACAGTCTGATCAGGATCTGCAATGTTCGCCATTACATCAACGAAACACCAGTCGTGCTTCTAACAAGCAATATAGATCGTTGTCAAACTACAGAAGCGTGCTATTTGATCAGAAGCTACACTGGCTAGCATAAACCCCATTTCTCCAGTCACACATACACATTAGGGGAGGACGTTCATGCTTTGAATGTACACAATCGCCTGCATTAATCTGGCACAGATTATCAATATTTCTATATATTGGCAATGCCAACACGGAATCAAGCAATTTAATTGCCCGAGTCACAGCTCCGGCTCAGTCAATCAATCTGCTCGATTTCAAACACAGTATTCAAATATTTTGAATTAAAGACGTTGACAAATATTAACAAGATTAGACGGTGGTGTATGTACATGCACATTAGTGATACATGAATTGCAACAAACCATTTTAAAAGACAATCATGATTATTTACGATATCTCCTTCTAACATCTCGCGCTACATCGATAGTTGTATTTGATCAGGAGCTAAACACAGGAATACATAATGTATGACCACTTGTCTAACAGACATGATTAACAACTGTTAAAGTATCTTCACACCGCGTTATGTTTATAGCCATTCCTTTA
>CM055280.1:21373227-21391616 GCA_029237695.1 Conchocele bisecta | reverse complement strand
AATAATGCAAATGTTTCCTTCCTCATTTCTTTATGTGAAGAATTCACTCACTATTTATTTTATTGCAAGCCAAGGTCGGCTCACAAATGCCTCCCCCCCCCCCCCCCCCCCCCGGTGGCAGATGGGCGGATGAAGAAACGCCGACAAACTTCTTAACCCGACACACAGATGGACAAACAGTTCAATTGCTATAAACCCAGACTCCAGGTATAATAAATACCGTGATATGAGCCACCTCACCAGGATTTGCACCTTTTGCACTTTTTATATTAAAAAAAGAAAGAAAAACTCGCTTTGCCGAGCTTAAAGTTTTTACATGGAAAGATCAGACGGTTCAACTTGTAACAACACACAATGTATACTTTTGATTAGAAATGAGAACAATTACGGAAGAAAAGTATTTTAGGAATGTTGCCGATCATATCTGTGTGTCTCAATTACAATTGAGAATCCACTACCCCCGCACCACCCCCCTCCACCCCCGCCAACCACCCAGGACCTAAATCCAGGATCCTCCCCTGCTTACCGACACTTATGATGACGGTGACAGTTTGAGTCTCTGGCGCAGCGCCGGAATCCGTAGCCGTGACTGTCAGGGTATATGACAACGTCGTTGCACTGGCCATAGTTGTGCCGACAGCGATGCTGATAACGCCAGTTGTCGCGTCTATCTTCCAATGCGCTGGATCGTTTCCACCTGAATACATGTAAATGAATCGCTGATCACGTATGGATCACGTGGTCTATTGGTTTGATGTTAAAGGTAATATGAATAGAACAAAATACATCTTAAAATATAGTTTGTAACCTGGTAGATATTGACAAAACAAACGACATGCAGAAAACCCCATGAAGTTGGTATTGGCGGACTGGTAGTGTGAACGGCTGGAATATGGTCATCATTAAACGCAAGTAACCATAGACATATTAATGAAAAATAAGATTTACCGGAGACCTCATGGGCGCCGCCATTACTCCAGCAAAAACAATATACGAAGTAATCCCATCACCTGGTTGATGTAAATATAAATAAGTGTACATGTAGTTATTTGTTATCGATTTATTGTAGTTAGTATTTTATTATGGGACAGTACACCGCTAGTCATAGACTGTACATAGGTGTTGACTACTGAGTGATTGCCGTTGTACGCGTACATAGCCGCCTGCATTAATCTTGCCCAGATATCAACGTTTCTCTACATCTATTGGCAATCTAAACTTAGTCTAGCAAAAAAGTAGCTTGATTGGAGACCCTAAGAACGTAGAACAGTTCAGACTCAGCCAATGAAGCTGCTTGATTTCAAGCACAATATTCAAGTATTTCCAAAATAAAGAAATTGACAAAATATTAGGCAAGATTAGGCCAGGCGAGCGGTTGGTGTCAATACGTCAAATAGGTGGTAAGATGTTCCAAGGGGTAGGCAGCAGGGAGCCGTTACACTAAACTTCGTACGACTAAAATGTTCGTAAGTGCAAATTTCGGATCGTCTGTAAATTTCAATTGATGGCTTTACATTTATTGAGCATAGGCTGCATATAAATGAAATTCCAATAACTGTTTTTTAGAAAAATTTGTTAATGTGAACTTTACTGACCATCATAATTTTGAACTTACGAACATTTTAGTTGTACGAAGTTTAGTGAAACGGCCCCCTGTAGTCAAGTACATTGGACCCTATCTAAACCGGACAAAGAAAAATGTTAGTTGTGCTCACTTTTGATAGTTTACATTGCCCTTTATCTCCCATGATAATGTATGTTCATGATCACAAAGCAAATACGCTTGTCTTGAAGTAGTCAACTTCCTGTTTTACAATGGAACATCTCTAAATCGGACACCCTGGGGACATCACAAGGTGTCCGGTTAGGGAGAGGTTCCGCAGTATTAACAGTAATAATCCGGTCTCAGCCACATATACACATATAGGACACAACAGTGTCGACTGATGGTCTTACCAGTAATGGAGTAGGTGATGACGTTATTTGGAGCCGTTCCGTCGGCGTCTGTGGCGGTAACCGTGGTGGCTACGGTGCCTAGTTAGAAACAGAGATACATGTATTGACTACTGTTTGTTCCACATCTTTCTCCAGCAACTTATGTCTATCAAACACATTAAATGAATAATCAAATATACAAACAAATCATTTAACTGTAGAGATCATTTATAAATACGTACATGAAATGATAGTCTTTTAGAAAATATAGTTCTGCAACTAACAATTATTCCATCGCAAATATTTCCAAGATTCGTCGATGTAACCGACCAATCAAGTTATATGTTTAAGTGAAGAACACGGCTCGTGTACTCGAATTCATCCGGATGTTACATACCGTTACAACTATAAAATGTTTTTCATATAAGGCGGATGCCCTACCTACATGTAATAGCTTTGAACATATAAGCTGAAACAACAACTTTAATCAAGAGAAAGAACTGTAAATATGGCAATTGTAGGCCAAGGTCGCATGCAAATCATTTTATCAATACAAACGACCTAATCACTGCGTATGAATATGTGTGGCTGTCATACAAGTCGATTCTCTGATTTTGAGGATGCGGCTGGGGTTATATTTTTTGCATTTCAAAGGTATGTGTAGGTGTTGACGAGATAAAAGAATAGTAGTGCAGTGAATGGAAAAAATCACTAGCTCATGACAGTATGCAAGTATGGTGGCTTTATACATAATACTAGTGACGACACAAGGTCAAACAAAAACATTGATCCAGATCAAATAGCACACTATTGCCTGGTAACGACCTATGCAACTCCATAGAAGCATGGTGGGTGTTTCATTGAAGGTGTACTTGCGAACAATGCAGATCCTGATCACGTAAGGATGCACAGGCTGATCTAGGTCTAAAATAGTCGCAAAACCCGTAAGCCCCATTGCTCCAGTCACAGACAAAAATCTTTGTAAATTCCCCCGACATATATCTACTGTATATTTACCCACAGGTGGAAGACTCGGACCTACGATCCAGTAAATGACCCATTTGAATTGCATTGGTCCACCCACACATTTATGTTAGACTACATGTATACAGTTTTAAAACGGTATAAAACTGGAAAGTCAACAGAACTGTGTGGGTGGGGTAATGTATTTCGAATGGGTTATTTCATTTACTGGGTCCTAGGTCCCAGTCATCCTCTCGTGTATTTACCCTCAGTTGCGCCGTTAGCCACCCTGTCGGTATAAGTGGCTGGACTGAATATAGGTGTGTTGTCATTGACGTCCGTCAGATTCAATGTCAAGGACACTGTGGCGGTGATTGGCGTTGTCGGGGTCGAATCTATGGCCCTGTAGCACAGAAAATATCAATAATTCAGAAGAATGTTGTGTGAAGCATAATCACTATGTAATATATACAGTGGATCCTCTCTAAACCGGAAACCCTCGGCTCCTCTGTAATTAATCACACCATTTTGTCATTTTCAATAATGAACAGACACGACAATGAAATACATTACATGTACAGTGAAATGGGGTCGCCAGGGTGTCCGGTTTGGATAGATTATATTGAATGTGGCTTTGACTGGAGAAAGTGCGACAAGTGTAGATCCTAGATAAGCCTGTATATTCGCACAGATGATAAGGATCTGCACTGTTCGACATTCCATCAATGAAACACTCGTCATGTTCTTAACAACAATACAGACCATTATCAGGCTACATGTTCAAGAATGTGCTATTTGACCTGCAGCTATACTGGTCACAAATGGCGTAAGCCCCATTTCTCCAGTCACAGCCACATATATGTAATATAGTGTAAACCTACGTCGGTACAAACACTGTAAGTACACAACCATCAGCGTTAATATTGCCGAGATTATCGACATCTACATGTATTGGCAATGCCAACTCGCAGTCAAGCACTTTGTTCATTGTCTGAGCCGGAGATTTGGTTCCAAGCACACTATTCAAGTATTTTGAAATGAACAAATATTGGCAAGATTAGCGCAGGCGTAGTGTAGTACGCCGTTCGTCTGCCTATACGTGTATTATACTAAGAGATAAGCGAACGCCATTCCATTCGTCCGTAACGTTTAACCTTAAAGTTGGTGTCCCATCTAAATAGAAACATTTTATATAACTGTATAATTGTGTAACTATTCAACCAGTTTTAATTTTGGATCCCATCTGATAGGCACAAACTGTTCTCTATAGGAATTGAGTCTAGAGAGATAAATAATTATTTCCGTTAAATATGGTTATCGCCCCTGATATCAAGAGTTGCAATTCATGTTTGATATGAGAAGTATAATAATGCCAAGTAACACGTCCGGTAATAGTAAATTGATCTTTATTTTGACCGAAAAATGTCATATCTAAAGAATGGACGAACACAATAGATCTCCCTATATTACAACACGGGATGTGGGAGTCCAGGGGCCCGTTTCACTAAACTTCGTAAGACTAAAATGTTCGTAAGTGCAACATTATCATAGTCTGTAAATTCCACATTAACAACGTTTTCTTGTTATTGGATTTACATTTATTGAGCATAGGCTACATATGCAGCCTATGCTCAATAAATGAAAATCCATCAATTTAAATTTCCAGACGATCCTAAATTTGCACTTAGTTAATACGAACATTTTAGTCTTACTTTTTATTTCAAGAAAATCCGTCTAATAACAAAGTTATTTCGAATAAACTGTCATGGATGGGCTTTTGCCTTATAAATTCATTTCACCGAATTCCAGTTGTTGACAATAAAACAAGAAACTACTATTGCAATAATCACTTCCGGTAAACAACAACAACAACTATTATTGCGAACTGAAGACAAATTCTTAATAAATTTGTTTATTAACATCATTTTCTGGCATATAATTTAAACAATTTGCATTAAAATATATCAATTAATCATTTAATCGTCATATATTTAGCGAATATCATTCATCCATAAGGTTCCAAGTCGATCTGATACTATTGCTAATACGTCCTAATGTATTGTAAATTGTGAATGCTATAACGAACTTGATTCGATTAAACTCGTGACCTTCACCAACCAATCAGCATTTAGTAAACCAAGTTGTCCGCCGGAAATTCGTCCGGCAAAGAAACTGGCTCACAGGAAGTGACTGTATACTTCCGCCGGAAATGACGTATATATATGGTGTTCCCAAGTCATACCATTAGAGAATGTAGATTTACACCGGTGTCGATGTGCGAGGATACGTGCAATTAATTTTGCGTGGTCGGAACAGCGTGCCAACCTCAGCTTGGCGTTGTCAATAGATACGAAAGCTGTAGCAGATGATGATGACATCATGTTGTATTTTGACCAAATTCTCGGCATTTTATTCTGTAATTCTTGTACGAACACCGAGAAATGGAGGCTCGATTCCTTTATTATTCAAACTGGCAAGATTTGCTCTCATAAATGCAAGGTTAGTGTCTTGTTTTTAATGATGAAATCCAGCAAGCAGTTCGATGCTAGAAAAATGTTAAAAATCTGATCGCACGTGACATTTTAACATTGCAACCCTGCATTCAATTTTTGATTTATGGCTATTACTTCATTATAGGACCGAATTTAAAAAAATAAAAAGATGGCTCATTGCTAACTTTTGCTGAAAAATGATTTTATGCCAAAAAATAAGAGTTTTAGGGTGTTTAAATAGGTGTAAAAGTTGGGCAGGTTAACGTGAAACAGACAGTAGTTCACACGAAATAACAATTCGTTCCCTCAATTTAACAATTGGTTCTCACGAAATAACAATTCATTCCCACGGGAACGAATTGTTTGTTATGTATGGGAGCGTTGGAATTGTTAATTCGAGGGAACGAATTGTTAAATTGAGGGAACGAATTGTCATTTCGTGGGAACGAATTGTTATTTCGAGAGAACGAATTGTGAAATTGAGGGAACGACTTGTTATTTCATGGGAACGAAATAATAAAATATAAATCCATGTTCCGTGCGAGGCTCCGTAGATAAGGGAATAACATGAATGCAAATGAAATCTTACGTCAGCACAGCCGTCACAACGGGTTCTGTCTCGAAATCCAGTGTATATGCAGAAGCAATGGTCACAGCACCTGCGTTGGACACCTACAGCATAAACACAATTTGGATCATCTGATCATAATAAAAGGGGCCTAAGATGGATTGTGTGACCAGCGTAAATCCCGATCATCATATCTATTCATACGATCATTAGACAAATGTTTTATTTATTCGGTGACATAAACATGGAAATTATTTGTATACAAGTAGGTAATGATAATATAGTATAACAATATGATGTTTGAAACTCAAACATTTGGTGGTTTGACAGCTGTATTTGACACGTGTAGTTCTAAGTCTTGACCCAGATAAGCATGTAAGCAATGTAAATAGACAAAAAATGCTATACGCAAAAATAAAACGAATACAATTTTATTTCCCATCTGTCATGGACTGTGACAATATCATTCCTGCTAATAATATATCCCCACACCAGACAGTGCATGTACATGCAAAGTGTACTCTCAGTCTCAAAACACAGTATAGACGCCTCCTCGCGCCTGCTACAGCGAAATTCAACGTAAATGGAGCAGACCTGATAACAAACATAATCACATATTCGGTACATTTTCGAGTTTTGTTTCTGCATTTATACAGCACGTGGGCAATATATGGATAAGATGATGTGATAACACAGTTAGATCACGTTCGTCCGCATGTACGATCGTTAATCCATTCGCTAAAGCTCACGGATTATCTCCTCGTACATACGGACTATCCGTGATGTAACAAAAATAGGCATACATGTACATGTACTATGCGTAACTGTCGCAACGACCAACGCGTATTGGCACCATGGACGGCATCAGAATTTTTGAAAAGGGGGTTTCGAGTTTCCATGGTGGCATCATTATATCGTGATTGTAGTATCGTGATATCGTATTACATGTACCGAGCAGATATCGGTATTACAATGGCCTAAATCGGACACCGTAACTCGGGGATGTGTGGTTTTGGCGTGATCGAGCGGTGGGTTTGGCGGATTCGGGTGCACGGGCGGTGGCTGTACGGGGGCTTTGCGTGGGTGAGGGCGGGAGTGGGAGGGCGGTGCATACCGCTACATTGGTATTGTCGCTGTTCCATGTGATAGAAGAACCGAATTTTGGGCTGCTTAACGTGAACGTCGTCTCGCTAATTGTAGGGGCATAGTCTTCTTTCAGCGTGAGGGTTGTTGTGCCTTCCTTGTCCGTGATGACACCGAGTGCCGTTGTTACTGTAACGTCAGTTCCTACGGTCTGTGTGATATCAGTTACAGCTGAAATAAATACAGCGCCAACTTTATAGAGAATGCCTATAATCATGATAATATAGAGACAAGTGTGTTTTGATACAGTAAGAACCTCTCTAAACCGGTCACCAAGGAAGCACATGTGATCTTATGTTTGACGATTTTCTTGGTCATTTACCTCAGGTGATAATGTGTGTCTGTGATTGCATAGCACACAACTATGGCTCATAATGATCAAATGCATAATTTACAGTGAAACCTCTCTAAGCCGGGCACCTTGGGAATCTCCGAGGGTGCCCGGTTTAGAGATGTTTGACTGATTCCCTTTTATCAGGCAAGGCTAGTAAATGAGTAAGAATTCAGATGGTCGCCGAGGAATTCATACCGTTTCCTAGCAGAGCGTGATTAACATTATATATATAATGTCAGGCTAAATGTAGTGTCGTTTCATATCATGTTTATCAGGAGACCATACACGTGCAGGAATTCCTATGCTCGGCGAGCAATTCCTAGCAACGTAATTCCAACCGTTTCCGAGCGGACTCTGATAATTTAAACTTGATTTCAATGGTATGGTATTGTATGGTAACGTATTATGCGGCGGAATGGGCAAAAATGACGTGATGTCATTTGAAGACTTGTTTGCGTTGCTTCATTACACTGACGTCATTTGGTAGCGTCATGTGACGTTTCTAAACAAATGAAACGTAGTTTTGAATTCATAGTGACCCCGATATACATGGCTATTTAATGCAGGGCGCGACATTTTCTTTCTCAAGTAGTATGTATTACAAGGTGTATGGTCACGTGGTACTAACAACAACAACAAGTACTGAAACTTCCAGAATCCATCCGATCCAAAGTACGTAATACTATTCTTTTATATTGTCCTTATTGCCAAACGAATTTTGATGAAATATGGCGCATCAAACGCGTCTTGTTAAGCTGCATTTGGTGGTCTTTGTATTTTCGCCCAAACTGTTGTCGTTTTTGTGGAAAACAAATCGCAAAAACGACATAAGTCTGTGCCGAACTCCATGGACCCAAATCCAGTCATGAAGACGGTTTTGCTTGCGCAATATTTCATCATAATCCGTTGGCTATTAAGGAAAAATATAAAATACTATTACTTTGGAGTGGGCGACGTTGTTGTTGTTGTAACACATGATCATGCCTTTGTATGTATGTTCATTGCAAACGCGTTACATGGTATTATAAAATATAGGGTTTGTCCTGGTTTCTTGACCGATAAAAGAATATCTGTTCGTCTCAATGGATCACATATTGAGACTTCTGTTTGCCAATGTCCATTAACTGTATTCATTGAATGTTACAATAGGCAAAGAGTTATATTTAGAACTAGACTTCTTATGAGAAATTCGAGCGACGCGCATCCTGTTCAGATGTGGACATATGCGCATCAGTATCAAACGGCTATTAATATTGTTACATGACTGCCGTTATTTGACACCGCTCACAGCCGTGTTCAAACGTACAACGAGTGCTCTTTGACCATGGCTGTATAAAATCCAGGGTCAAGCCAACACCTACGTAATGCATGTGTTTCACGTTACTAGAACGTGCAATTACGTCACCAGACCCCGGAATATGTACATGTATGTGTAAATCAGCTGTTTGAATGGATCAGATTATCAAAGTACCGAAAGCATATATGCTCAAATGACAGGATATTTCCGACGGAAATTTAACAATAACATTCGACCATGTCCAGCTGTGGGCAAACGTTTGCCATGGCACTAGGAAACTGTTTGAACCCGCGACCTACGGCCTTGTGGTTCAACCAGTTCCCTCGTGGCACGGCAAACGTTTACCAACGGCTGGACATGGACAAACGTTATTGTTACATTTCCGTCGGAAATGTCATGCAATTTTAGCAGATATGCAGTATGGACATGGACGTAGTATTGCAAGTCGAAAGCACGTTTATGGGCAGACGTGTGGCCGCGGAGGGGCGGGGCAAACATTACTGTATTAAACATTCAATGTTTGAATACTATAACAGTTAGTATTACCTATCAGGTACATGTACAGTACCTAGACAAGCTGTATATTGGTCGAATATGCACTACACTCACATTCTGATAAAGTCCGTGTGACACAATACATCGCGGTTACTCAAGAAGAGTGACGTCACACTTTTTTACAGAATTAAATTGGTGTAAATTCAAACATTATTTGTAAACCGATTGTAACAAGCACGAGAACACGTATGCACCGTACATACTTTAGTTGGCACAGATGCAGACCTAAGGATGATACTGTTCACTTAATGTTGGAGAAAATCGGAGTACCCGGTGCAAACCCACATCAGGATCTGGAGACTACCATACTATGTCAGTGCAATGACACGACTTGGGATGTTATAATGTTGCGGTAGGTACAACGTTGTAATGTAGAACAAGAGATCAGTCTTAATATGTGAACAATACATTATACACATTTGATTGTTATGGCACTAAAGGCTGCGGCCGCTAATGTCCCGCTTTTAATTCCTGAAAAATAAAATATGTGAACAATAACGTATACATGTAGATCGCATTGGTCAGCATGTAATAGGAGATAATTGACATATCCATGAAGCACCGTAAGGCGGAAGAATCGTGGTCTATAACTGTGGCTTGTACCGTTCTGCACAACCACCTTCTATACATGTAATCTTGCTGTAGCGCAGTTCAGGCTCTAACCAGAAATGTTCGTCTGTAACGCAGGGCGACTTAAGTAACGACCATGCGTTACAAACAGAACATTCGGGTTATTCAGGCTAAGAAAATCAAGCTGTTTTTCAAACAACAAGTATTTTTAAATAAATCAAATGACAAATACTTGCAAGATTAACGCGGCCGGTTGTGTATCACCTTGCCGACCAACGTTGGGGCGTCAGCACTTCACTCACCGCATGTGTCTGAGTCACATATTTCTCCAGCTTCACAGTCCCCGTCAGCTGTACAGGCAGCTGAATAAAAGTAATCATGAGCATACATGCATGGTTATTATTTAATGCACGTACACTGTAAGATGGGGTACACACAAAATCATATAATGTACTAAACGCAGAATAGAAGTACGGAGCTTTATTAGGGACATGAGAAGAGAAACACATGTTCTCACCAATTTAATTATTTCGTTCCAACGCATTCCAATTCAAACTTGTTCTAATAGTTTCAATTATTTCGTTCTAACACATTATAATACGCTATAAATATTTCAATTATATCGTTATTAGCCATTCGCATTCGTTCTGACGCATTATAATTCGTTCTAACGCATTCAAATTCGTTCTAACGATTTCAATTATTTCGTTCTAACGAATTCAAATTCGTTCTAACGCATTCGAATTCGTTATAGCGATTTAAATTATTTCGTTGTAGCGCATTCGACTTCGTTCTAACGCATCAAAATTCAATTTGATTATTGTATTCTAACAAATTAACTTATTTCGCTCTAAATCGTTTCTAATTCGTTCTCACACATTCGAATTCATTGTAACGCATTACAATACGTTCTAACCAATTCAATCATTGTTTAGAACGAATCTGAATTTGAACGCAATAATCAAATTAAATTTGAATGCGTTACAACGACTTCGAATGTGTTAGTACGAATTCGAATGCGTTAGAACGAAACAATTGAAATCGTTAGAACGAATTTGAATAGAACGAATTTGAATGCGTTACAACTCTTCGAATGCGTTAGAACGAAATAATCAAATTGGTCAGAAAATGTGTTTCTCTTCTCATGTCCCTTATAAAGCTCCGTACAGAAGCACGACGATGGTGACAAATATTCGAATACATTTCAGACCACGCCACGGCCACTAATACATGTACATGTACATGTACATGTATATTTACTTATAGCATTCACTTATTTATATCACACAATAGTCGCTGGCAGATTACAGTGAGTACTGAGTGTTACACGTAGCTCACATAATTTATTACAATAATTGAGAAATATATATATTACATGCTACCCAGTGATTTACCGTTATTCTGGAAGGATTTATTTCCTTGAAGGAAATATTTCCTCCTAGACGTTCGAGAGACGTAATTGACAATGTATATGCTAACGTCAAAATTATCAATGTTGACAAAGTTACAAGCTTGTATAAGAGCAAATTTCACATTTATCGGAGAGCACTCGTTTCTTAATGATTTCTAGATGTCTCGGGAACTAAATCCGGTATTTAAAGTGGTAGGTGAATAAACTCTATATAAATGTATAATGCGTGAGCGGTCCGCCGTCATGGCACGAACCTTATTTCCCTTAAACAGGATAATACATTTTACATTTCAATCAAACTGTCGTTTAGTAATTCTGCACAGATAAGACATGTACCTACGCTCCACACGAGTATATGATAATGTAACGAAATAAAGCATGTACAACTGAACCAACGAATTTTTTAAATTCCGAGAGAGTTTTATCATGAATAATATCATCGTCAATATTCAATGGGTTCGGATGAAAACATTAACCCTTTCAGCCTTAAATAACTGGAATTCATGTTGATTTGTTAATTTCCTGACCAATCCAACCGTCACAAAATGATTTTCAGACGAGTCCATTTATAAGATATGGAAATTACTTTAAAAAAATGCAGATCCTGATGACCCGGCTCATCACGAGCCTGTGGTCTATTTCACTAAACTTAGTACGACTAAAATGTTCGTAAGTGCAAAATTCACATTAAATTTTACATTAACAATGTTTTCTTGTAAACAATTATTATATTTACATTTATTAAGCATAGGCTGCATGCAGCCTATGATCAATAATTGTAAATCCACCAATTGCAATTTCCAGATGATCCTAAATTTTCACTTACGAACATTTTAGTCGTACGAAGTTTAGTGAAACGGGTCCCAGCTTATTTAGCTCTGTTTGATAAGAGGTCTATATAACAGGTATATATCGATTGCATACAACCATCAGCTTTATATTTTAATGATGTCCATAAGAGCGCCATTTATCCTTACCACAATTGTCTAGAATTAATATTAATGGAATACATGTGATGTTATACAATACATAGCATTGAATGGTAAAGAAAGTAAGATGCAACAAGCAAGATTACTGTGTAAACAAATAATTTGTAATTCTCGTTCAGGTGCTTAAAAGTAGCGGCCATCTTGGACGCCATTTCCATTTCAAACATTTTTCACCACTTCCCAAAATGACTCTTCCTATGTCAGAGTCATAATCATGTATGTTTAAGCATTCTATCCAAATTAAACTTTTAATTTCTTATTTGTGTATATCGGACGATATTGTATGTCATTGTCGAGAACATAAATCTACATAATACCAAATGTGGCATACACATGTATTCCCATAATGTGCAAAGTAATAACCCGTTAGCAAGTTCGTTTATAGTTTGCCCTACTGTCTAAGCCAATTGTTGGGCAGCATTGTGCTCCATTTTTTCACATATTGCAACGTTTAACCCAAATAAGTCGCATATTACCAGATTTAATGATTAACTGTTCGACGGGAAATGGAAAATCAATAATCAGATGGGACATGTACACTTGGCTGAACTATAAGTTATGTATTGTTCACATATTAACTTGTAAGCGAACACAACTTGATGCCGCATTCTAAACACTTTATGAACAGCATACATAGTGAATATGACTGTTATACTGTCGTCAATAGTGACACCGACCCATACAGTAGAGCGAGGTATGGTAAATGAAGCGTCAGTATTATGTACAGATAACCTACATTGAAAGCAGATGCGAAAATTAGCAATTAATTTCAACTTCCGACCACCTTCCCCTACAGTAGTGGTTAATGCCACTAACAGCTACACCTGACGGAGAACTTTATGTATAATTGTGTACATAGGATACATCACAGTTCAGAAAGCGAACACTTGACTAAGACTAAATGACCAATTGAGCATAATCGTACTCTGAAAGCAGAGATAACGTGATGCTAAATGAATGTAGACAACTCATGGGTCAGTAAGACTTAGTATTTCATGCATTTCACACTGTATGTATGAAATAGACTAGTAGCGAGTGATGCTCCTTTGATAGATAATGGTGGTAGAGAATGTAGATTGTGTGATTGTGTAATAGTGTTTACGTAAGTATTTAATACTACGTTTAGTTGCATTCTCTAGTGCGGAATGTCAGTAAAACACACTAATCACTATCTCATGTATCACATTTCGGGTACACTAATTAACATTGTTGTAGGACTACGGAGGCTGCTTGCATGCCAGAGATACGATGACTCCATAAGTCATTTTAGTCATTAATATTTGTTACTTTTATGTATATTTTCAGTCCATTAACATTTGTTTTATAATAAAGTTTACATATAGCTTCGGAAACTGATGAATGCCGGAGACATTCTTTCTTGGAGGGGAAGAATGTCACAGGGTCAAATATGTTTACCTGTGGCTATATGGTAATTCAACATGCGCCCCTATTAATATATAACGTTCACTTTACGTCTATGTCACGTGAATTGTTACGTATTGTTCTTGTCGTCCATTTTGTTGCGTGTCTGTATTTCATTTGTCCACACATGTCATGTGTTACATCTCGTTGTATGTTTATTTCCCATACTGTGACGTCATAGCCTGTATTATGTTGATTGGATGTAGCCATGCATGCGTAAACTGTAATTCTCCGCGAAAGCGCGCGAATTAGCCTTCAGCCGGTGATTCGACACCGATACATGGAATCAACTAGTCGTAGCCATAGCTAGTGCATGCTTATAATATTTATTTACATACAATATTATAAAATATATACTTTCGGTCACCAATAATATACTGTAAATATATATTCATATATATATATACAAATACACAACCAGGACTGAACCCACAGTGTGGACAGTTTCTTTATTCTCCATACACCTGTGGCATGGTCATTGCAGACAGCAATACACATAGTACACAACAATATATACAACATGACAGCCTTCAAGGTACAATACAATGGATATAAGGAGTGCAGTAAGCACGAAATTTACTATACTTATATGACAATGCGGAACAATGTAACTGTCATCCCTTGCGGCTAGAGTTTTTGTGTCAGCTTTTCTTATAGTCATATCTACAATATTAACTTTCATTTCATGTATATTGTGTATTTCGTTGTGATTAGTTTGTCTTTGTCGTATGATATATTATTATTTTTTGATTGTTTTGTTTTTCTGTCCTTTGCAGCATGATGGCGAGGTAAGAGAGAGGTTTGTTAAACAGGTTCAACCATCTACGTGGTCTGTTTTATGCACTGTCCAGTCCAATGTGGCATCGTTCTTGTCATGTCTCCGTGTATTGTACTTCATTGGAATTTGATTTTCCTGTTTCTTTACCAGTAGTTCATTGAGCAATAGTTGTTGTTGTGCTTGCTCTGCATTTGTTATTGCATGGTTATATTGGCTGACAGGTTCATCCGTATGATAACTAATATATTTGCTTAAGAAAAGCATTATTTGCAAAAACAAAAATAATGAAAAGAAAAATAGCTATTATAAACGATTTGATTGTTACCATAAGGTATTCTAGTTATATTGGAATACCAACTTGGAAGTTTGCTACATGTAGTGACACATGTGTGAGCTAACATGTATAAAGAAGTTATAGAACATGTTACTTTATCACAAGTAAATATTGCTATGACAGTGTGCTCCCTATGGAGCTGTACTGAACTTAATTACAATGTATGTGACTTAATTATTAAACGATGATTGCTATAATTTATATTTGCAGCATTACATAATATGATAGTCATTGCAAGGTAATTTATATATGGCGGCCATCTAAGTCTTGCATTTGAAAGTTACATAACACGTCCAATGTGTCCATAAAACTGAGATATATATACTAATATGCTTAAATTAATCAATAGCCCCAGTAATTATTATGTATAGGTGGCGGCCATCTTGGACTACCCCTGTTCATCAACTTATCTACGAACATATTGAATGTACTGAAAGCGTTTATTGTGTCAATATATCCAATATCAGTATCATGTTTGCTTTGATATATAGTGTGAGAGTAGCTATATGTAAAATATGTCACATTTGGAGGCCATTGTGGATGTTTTCCATGTCAAAGTGAATTGAATTGAATATTAAAAATGTTGACCGCTTATCTGATAAGTCAAGTAAATCCAAATTTTACGCTCTTAAAATTACTTCCAATATTCCACCACGGCATACTATAGCTGTTTGGTGGGCCATTTTTAATTCATTGCACATTTCTCAAAACGATTCAAGGATTACCAGAGGTGTCCATCAGCCGGGACTCTTGATCGGTGGATGGCATGGACAAGCAAAATCGCCAATACAAAACTATTTTAATCAAAACAAGGTTAAGCTCCCGGCTGTCGGACTAATATGGCGGTAATTATGCTTCATTTTCGTTGCCTACCTATCTCGAAGAAACGAGATGCTATGTCGTGTGAACGACATAGCTAACTCGTGGTAACGGGATGCTATCTCGTGGGAACGAGATGCTATGTCGTGGGAACGAGATGCTATGTCGTGGTAACGAGATGCTATCTCGTGGGAACGACATAGCTAACTCGTGGGAACGAGCTCCTATCTCATGGGACCGATCTTCCGCTTCCGGTTGAGGAACAATAGTGATTTTCAGTTTTCGCGCCGAAGAAAAATTTCGCAAAATTATGTTTTGAAGGTAATTCAGAGATCGGAGAATGGATTAGCATGTGCCATACATAGTGAATTAAAACCAACATCACATATATGTAGAGCTAGACCGCTAGTGACTCGGAATTTATGTAAATTTTGAAAACTCCACGATTATGTCACCCCTCCCACCGTGCCACCATTGGTCGCAGGAAGAGGAATAAGTCATTTCTCCACTACAGTCATCATCCACAGCCTCTAAGCGACTTCACCCTATCCTAACCGAGGAATCCGATATAGACAGTGACAGTGACTGTTCATTTATTTCGTCAAATACCAACATGCCGAAATTCTCCAAAAATGACATCGCGGAGCTAGCGATTGCCGTATCACAGCACCTAAAGGTCAGTTTGATAATTGAACTAAAAACGGTACAAAAGGCCCTCGTCGAACTCGAGACGTCCACATTTAAAACAGAAATAGTCCAGCTCCGCGACGAGAACAAATCGCTGAAGGAGTCACTGAAAGCCACAAATATGCAGCTCGACAAGTTACAGCAATATTGACGACGCATGTGTTTAGAAGTGTGTAACATTCCCGGAGACGCCACTAAAAATGTCGAAACAAAAATCCTGTATTTAGCCGAAAAGCACAATGTTCCATTATCGGCGTCCGACATCGACCGATGCCATAGGATGGGCCGGTTTCAGTGTACATTGAGTGTCAACAGGCGAGTGATTATAAAATTCACGAATTCCAAGGCCCGACAGCGGCTCTTTGTTCAAGACCACCTAACCAAACTCAGGGGGAAACTGGCATACGAAGCCAACCAGCTGGTTCGCGACAAGAAGCTTGACAAAATATGGGTTGCAGGCTCCAAAGTTTTCGCCACTCGCAATGACGTGAAAATCCAAATCCAAAACATTAACGATATCGCCCAAATCAGAGACGGAAAGCCCCCTTCGCTCAGCCAGCTGTAGGAGCTACCACGTGTTTGATCGAGTTCACCCAACCCCATATACTCGTACTTTGTGATATTATGCAGCAATGTTCTCACGCAACTATTTGTGCATGTTTAAATATACACATACTTATACATTTCACATAGTAAGAAGCCACAGGCGTAATACATTCCAGCCTAGAACTCAACACAGTCCGAACAATGCCCATTGTGACAATGGTGCACGTCAGACAGACTAAATGTCTCACCACAAAAACATGCCTATACCAACGCACGCCAGTATAGCACTTTAGCAATGAACTCCACACACTCTCTAGTGTGTCCATTATCATACTTGAGCGTTTCAGAGACACCAACTATGCCACCACAAAACGTGTCCCTTATAAATAGTCCAGTGTATGATTGCACGTACTCAGCACGTTTTAATTTAATCAACAGTATATCTAATGGATGGGTAATATATGACAGTCTGTGAGAATGAAGCCTATGTCACATTTTGCCAGTACTTGCTCCTTGCTCGTGATCACACTTCGCCGAGGTTCCTTGTATCTACATGCATACCGTAAATTGGACCCCCTGTAGAGAAACGGGACATTGCGACACTTGCTACAACTACACAACCCGATGTTGGTTCGATGGTCTTGTCGATACTTTAAAAGTAGCGAGAGAATTAACGGCGAACAGCATATACCACGATCGGAATGCGCAAGTGCAGATGCTGATATTGGTCTATGCTGGTCAAGCACGTCGCGATGTACCTTTTCCCAAACAGGGACTCAGCCACGACTTACTCTCACTGGATGAATTGGGAACAGTGCAGACCCAGACCAGAGTTCTCAGATATGCTGGCTGACCTGGGTATGCACTGGTCGCCAGGTCAATATACAAATTTAGATAAAACTATTCATAATACAAGCTAAGTTTGGTAGTCGTGTTCGAATTTCCAGAATTAATCTAAATTGTTATAAATCAAAACATGAATGCGTTCCCAACGACAACAACATTCCAGCAAGTAAAACTTTAACACATGTAACCCTGATACATCATAAGTAAACATACCTTCTTCGAACAGTGAATCGCTAAACGCACCCACTGGTGGGTTAAAACCTGTTTAGTTGGCACCATAATCCCGGTTTTTACCTTGCCGTTATGTTTCCCGGACAGCCGTACTCAACCCAAATCAAGGAATGCGTAAGGACAACAAGTTATTATAAATGAATAAAGTCTTACACAATGTTCACTATATGCTCAGATGTGCAATCATCATGAAATCCTCTTGGTATGCTACTCTAACCACCAAGCTAATGTATTGCCGTATACATGTATTTCACACGCATACAATTATTACAATACACTCATGGCCCAAGTCGGTTGCATAGACAATGACAATGACAATGATGTTGAGAATGCATACATGTTGTATGTTATATTATGGTACTCGGTTAAGTTGGCTAAACTTGATGTTTGTCATATTAATTGTGTTCATTTCATTAATTTCGTTCGTGCTCAATATAACGTGTAGATATTAAGTATTGCAATTCATGTG
>CM055280.1:21347438-21372727 GCA_029237695.1 Conchocele bisecta | reverse complement strand
AAACATTTGCATTATTCCGAATAATTGCGTTCTTGTGTTTGGATAATATTTAAGGAAAATAATATGGGCTGCTGCGTTTACTGTGGTATAAACATATTTAGTCTGTTTAAAGTGCGTCGGGGCCGAAGAACTCCTCGCAGAATTTAAATATACCAAATGTATTCCGTACTACAGAAAACGCAACATCTGATTGTTTCAGAAATGTAAGTTACAACATACGGCGTTCAAATTAGGAATATTATCGTTTTACGTCATGTTGTTGTACATAGAAAAGCGACGTTGCCGGTCAAGAGTGTGACGTTATTGACAACGATGATGAACGTATTGTGTATGGGCCGTTCTCTTTGAAATATTATTTAATGACGTTAAACAAAGTTTAAGGAATCAACAACGTCACGCGACGTCAGGTGGGACTAATGTAATTAGATATAAACACAATACGTTTAATGGGCGACAGTTATAGGCAGGTTAAAAATAGCGGCACTTGTCAATTTGGGATATACAAATGTATAACATATCGGCTGTCACAGAGAGGGTGTTGTTGCAGCGAGGTGACTGTTAACGGCAGGTTAAATATAGCGGCAATTGTCCATTTGGGATATAACAGATCGGTTGTCACAGAGAGGGTGTTGTTGCAGAGAGGTGATTGTTAACGGCAGGTTAAATATAGCGGCAATTGTCCATTTGGGATATACAGTCAAACCTGTGAATAAAGGCCAGCCATGGGAAGTGAAAAATCTGGCCTTTGTTCACAGGTGGTCTTTATTCACAGGGTCATTTGTGTAGTAATTGTGCCATTGAGACAACACAATTGTGGCCTTTACAGCCAGGTGATTGCTATTCGGAGGTGGTCTTTAGCACAGGTTCGACTGTAACAGATCGGCTGTCACAGCGTGGGTGACTGTTATGGCAGGTTAAATATAGAGGCAATTTTCCATTTGGTATATAACATATTGGCTGTCACAGATGTCACAAATTGACGAGTTCGTTGGATAGGTCGGCAGATGGATCTGATGGCTAAGACTAGTGAACACAGTTGGATTAGGTGTAGCATGTATATTATGGTTAAAACACGTCGTCAAGTAAAATATGATTACTATTTTACACACAAGTACAAGTGAACCCCTCAACACTTCAACACAAACACATGTCAAATAACCACCCTGCTTATGAGTGTATCATTTCATAACACAATTCCAAAGTGTCTCATTACCCCACATAATGTTACAAGTGTCAACTACCCCACAACTGTTCACAAGTGTCTAATTCCCACACAGAATCATAAGTGTCTAAAGTCCCACACCAGTTCATAAGTTTCTAATTCATCACATAAGTTCATATGTGTCTAATTCCCCACATACGTGTCTAAATGCACACACAGGATCATACGTGTTACATTAGCAACTGCATTAACTTCTCTCTAGATTCCATTGTCAGTGAGTGTGAATATACAGGACGATAGTACTCAATAATACACCCGGCCACCTCAGGACAAGTAATGGTCCACACAGGACACGTAATGTTCCACACAGGTCAAGTATTGGTTCACCCAGGACAAGTAATGGTCCACACAGGACAAGTAACGGTCCACACAGGTCAAATATTGTTCCACATAGGACAAGTAATGGTCCACACAGGTCATTCACAGTCCACACAGGACACGTAATGGTCCACACAGGCCATTCACAGTCCACACAGGACACGTAATGTTCCACACAGGTAGTGTAAGGTCCCGGCCTCAGAGTATAGTCCCCCACTCATGGAAACGTAATAATGGAAAGTTCTTACATATTAGCCCAGGAACAAACGGTCTCAACAATGCACATGCAGGCTCGCTTCCTCGCCTCGCTGCACTCACATGCCCGTAGCACGGCCACACCCAAAAACCACCTGTACAATACAAAACTATCTTCTAGCAAAAATTCCAGAATTACAATGTATGACCAAAAAGAAAATATCTTTTTAAAAAACAATCCTCAGCTATTTGTCACTTAGCCACTCTACTAAAGTGTCAATGAATGAACAATTCATTTACTGTGAAGTCTGGTATAATATTTCACAATCTTAGGCGAATGCATATTTGAGAATATTAATAACATTTTAGTAAAAATAATCGCATTTGAACTTCAGATAAAATTACACAAAGCCTTTGACTAGTAAAAATACATATTCACAATTCACACAATTCACACACAAACTACATGTCACTAAAACTAATTCACATGTACTTACAGTTGGATAACTCAGTCTGCTGTCTCTAAATACAAGTATTGTTGTTACCTAGTCGAGATTCAAATGTCCACTGTCCACAATGACCCCACTTCAACTCATGTACAATGCACATGTCCAAACACACAGGTAACCTGCTTGACCACTCAAAAAACCAATACACAGGAATGTCAACATGTATCTCACAGTAGATATTCACTCACTACATACATGTACACTACCGAATTTCACCACCTATGTGTCCAGTGTCCAGCAAACCATATACCTATATACCCAACAATGAATATTGTGACAACAGAGACGGTGTAACATAGAAGGTATTGTTGTGGAGAGGCGGCCTTTCGCGGAGGTTTGTTTGTACATGTAACCTCCAAAATTTGTTGTTTTTTTTATTAATTATTAAATACAAGTTTTGTTTGTTTATTTACAGCTACGGTGTGCACGTCTGACACACAATGCAACAGTGATTCTGAAGACTGTAGTACCGTGAATAGCGCCAATGTCTGTAAATGCAAAACTGGATATACCGACAATGCTGGGACATGCGAGGCCAGTAAGTTTAATTAATGTTTACCCTAGCTTCTCGATTACCTATCTAATTGATGACTAAATGTTCAGCCGCTATACTTAGAACTGATTGTACAAAGCATATTACCGCCCACACACGCGCTCACTTCGTGTCACACCGGCAATGACATGCTAGTATCACGATTCGAAATCACGTTTAGGGGCGGAGCTTCGCGAGTGGGCTGGTAAACAATAAGTACGTTATAGTTCACATATTGAATTTTTAATAAATTAATGTATCGCTCGCTAGCGCTCGCTGCAAAATTAATTTATTAAAATGTAATATATGAACTATTATAATAACTGTTACTTATATTGTTCAGGACAACAAGTGGACGGGTACATGGGTATGTTTCAATGTGCAAAGTTTTATGACACAGGTCCGACTCTTCCACTTGTGGAGCGTATATGTATAAGATATTGTTCACATATTGTTTTTTTAGGGAATTAAATGCAAGGGAGCGCTAGCAACCGCAACATTTAGTTCTTTAAAAATCCAATATTTGAACAATAAAATACTTATCATTAGCCAGGTTTATAATGCAGTCTCCTATCGGAGTATTGGTTTTCCGTTTCCTGTGAAAAAGGTAGTCATTAAATCTGGTAATATGTAACGTATTGGGGTTAAATATTGCAATATGTGAAATAAGTGGAGCACGATACTGGCCAGCGATTGGCTTGTTGTTTGCCATATTTTCTCCCCCAATAATAGCCTAGCATTTTATCTCAATTAATTACATATTGCGACTCTTTCTCCAATATCTACTAAATGTATTAACTAAATGGTAAAATATGTAGAAAGTTACATTTATATCCAGACGTCACGGATTGTTGTCAGACATTCACGTGGCACGCATCCTGTTTAGAGTGTATCAATCTCTGGCCAGTATCGTGCTCCACTTATTTCAACAAATAAGTTATAGTTCACATATTGAATTTTTAATCAACTACATGTAATTTATTACAAATTCAATATGTGAACTATAACTACATGTATTACTTATTTGATTTCTATACATGATTGAAAAGAACAAAACAATCACGGAGTGCTTACATCTCCGCCTGCGCAAATCTTATCAATATGTGTCATTTTCTTTTATTTCACAATACGTGAATACTGTGCTTGAAATAAAGCAGTCTGGTTGGTTGTGCATGAGCTGCAGCTCAGGCTCAGCCAATCAAAATGCTTGATTTTAAGTTGGCATTAACTTTGCTAATCATAATAAGATTAACGTAGGCGGTTGTAACATTATGTACAGCCTGGTCTATCGAGTTCTACCGAGTGCATACTAATATTTAGACAGCAGACATTAGCACCAGCCGGTTCTAACTGGATGCGCTGGAAAATGCGATGAATTGAATATTTGTAATGCCGTCTGTTAGGGCTGGATAATCAGTGTACAGATTACTATTTAGTGATAAATACTCGATTTGGCTGGTCCGCGTTGGGCGCCATTTCGTGATCTGGGCACGTGTGCCGACCCGGAACTCCACTATAGATATATTGCGTGCCAATAAACTATGATTGAAAAACCACGGTGTTCGTTTTAGAGAGGTTACATACTAAGGAGCGGGGTGTCGTTTAACGAAACATCGTACATCTGAGAAGTTCGTACGTGCAAAATATCAAATATCAAATTTCAAAATTACAACTGACAGTCTATGTTGGCAAAGCATTACTGTCTATTCCACGTTTTGCTGCCGACGAACGTTTGGCTGCTAAACACATTAGATCTAAAAAAAAAAAAGTACTTTTTCATCAAGAACAACTTAATCACCCTTCCAATTGTTTTATGTGATGAAATTCCATCAAATATTGATAACTTGTAGATTTTTAAAAATAATTTTTGAATTTGTTAACCGATTTTCAAAATCTAACTTTTGTTTTCTTAGTTTACGACCCGTCTTGCCACTCTCCACATTTCTTTTTCCATATCTTAATTTTGCATAGGAAAATCTATATTTGATTGAATTTCATCAAACAAATAAATTGGGAAGGGTGATTCTTTGTGTTATTGGTGATAAAGTACATACATTTAAATATTTTTGAGATTTAATAATAATTTGTTTAATAGCCAAAGTTTCGTCGCCAGAAAAACGTGGAACATACATTTTCTTTTTAGTGGATGTGTTTATTGGATCACATTATTGCGAACAATGAATTCGTAAAAGTAGTTGTGTATCGTACGCAGTATTTAGTGAAACTGACCCCAGGTGAAACTCCGGTGGTGATCACAAGAACGTTACACGGTTCAACGGTTTACTGTTTACCTTTTCAGAGAATGCGTGTACCGCAGACGCTGGTTGCACATCGGCGAACAATGAAGCATGTACAATCATTACTGGTAGTACTAAGGCATGCAGATGCAAAGCTGACTACACCGACAATGGTGGAACTTGTCTTTCCGGTAAGATTGCTTTATGTTAGACAGTACCAAATGGCGCGAAAGCGCACACGTCAGCCATTTTCAGTTCACATACCTAGTTTGCTTACAAATCTTGACCTATTACTACCCAGTTTCACTGGAGGAACATTTTGTGGTGCTTTTAACACCTGTTTGTAGCATTTAAAAGAAAACACTGATTGAACCTGTTGGTCACGTGATGTAAACAGTTTCCGTGGGCAAAACATGTAAACAATAGTAGGGGATATGGCGAGGTTGGATTTTTCTTAGGAGTAAGTGAACCTATTATTTAATTCATGCAGAACCAATACAGACTGGCTGCAGGTCATGTACAAGTAGGTCCCACAGCATCAATACGAATAGTGAAAGTAGGAGAGACTGGCCTTATTGGATGGGATTCTGTTCAATTATATAGTAAATGTATTTGGTGTGGCCTAACCTTTACTAACTAAAGAGTTTCATACAATAGAACCTCTCTAAACCGGATACCCTAGCGACACCATTGGGTTTCAATGTCATTTATTTCATTGCCGTGTATGTTCATGATTGCAAATGACATGTTCATGGAACGCTTAATTACAGCGGAGCCTCTCTAAACCGAACACCCTGGGAGGTCCCCAGGGTGTCCGGTTTGCAGAGGTTCCACTGTAAAACATGATGACTGCATCAACATACGCGTGTGTGCTTTGCGATCATGAACATACAATATCATTGGATATAAATGACAAGCAATGACACAACTAAGGTGTCTCTGTGTCTGGTTTAGAGAGGTTTCATTCGCAGGTGTTTGAACAGATGGTCAGTATGCTGGTGCCATATAGGTATTTCGGTGGGTGTTGGTAGATTTGGGTGGATTCCGTTTGGTTTGGGTAATTTACATAGTTGTATGCAACTACAGTGCAGTCTCCGTTTTTGTTCCACCGTAGACAACACTTGCAAACTCAACGCGAACGCAACGCGAACGCAACGGTTTGCTGTAGCGTTGTATATGTTGTTTAAACGTATAATACGGTTCGTACACGTGTAATACACATTGTCAAACCGTTTAGTTTAAGAGCGTTGCATACGTTGTTTAAACGTATAATACGGTTCGTACACGTGTAATACATTGTCTTTCGTTGTACGTTTAGGTTGTCAAACATTCGTTAGTTTTAAAGCGTGTAATACGTTTAGCTTCAAGGCGTATAACACGCTTTGGCGTATAATTATGTAGCGAGGTGAAAGAGTTGAAACGTGTACAACGCTTTACCTGGAAGCGTGTAGCTATATGAAAGCGTTGAAACGTGTACAACGGTTATACGTTTTAACGCAAATACCTGTTCGGCCCCGATCGCTTCGAGGCGTCCTTGTTTCGTCCCTTTTAAAATATCGCGAATACATACCCTCAGATCGAGTTCAAAGTACATCGGCGGTGTGATTTAGCACTTCAATTGATCCCTAATCCCTGATGACTAATGAGTCACGCTTTTAACACGACAGATGTACCTTGTCGTTTATCAAAATGTGTTTGAGAATTGTAGATCACGTGAGCCGGCTCATCAGGATCTGCGGCATTCCTATGTACATTTTATATACACAAAAATGACGCATAATACAGCGTAATGTAACAGTTTACCTAACTTAATATGAATAGCCCGGGCCGTTATGTCCGTGTCAGTTAATTGGGGTTAAATATTACGAACACGGATAAACACAGTGCATGGTTTCTTTATTTTATTTTAACATCATCAGAAATGGCGAGGCTAGGAACTCTCGTATTATCTTTACGCTGAAGCCAGTCTATTTCAGTCACTAATCCGCTATACACCTGTCCCACGCGTGTGTTAAGATTAATCGATATTTGGAGAAAAAACTGAATACACAGCAAGCGTTGCACACTGGTTTAACACGGATATGGCCCGCGGATATGTGTCATAAATTACTTGGTGGTCAAAACCGGTAAATTTACAAGGTTTATAGCGAAATAGCAGCCGACTGGCAATTTTTCTCGGAACGATTTTTAAGACTAGTTTTCAAATCTCAATCGGTCTGAGAGTTCAAAAATCGGTCCAGAACCGGAAAACTGAAAATGTTAGAAGCCCTGCAGTGAGTCTAGAAGTATATATTCAAACACGAAGAACGATCAGAGCATGCGCATTCTACGCGATACAAGGTTGGCATACCAAAACGTGTAATGCGTTAAAACCCGTGGAAACGTGTTATACGTATAACACGGTTTCATCTGTACAGTGCTGTGTACATGTAGATGCGTGTAACCGTTCGTCAAAGAAAGCGTTAAATCGTTTAAACGGTTTACCTTAGCGTTGTATACGTTTACAAACGTTGTATACGTTTACAACCGTTGTACACGGATTACACGCTTTTGAAACTCAATGCATTGAACACGGTTTGTTCGACTTTCGCGCATGCGCAAGAGTGGGGAAACGCAACGCATGGCCGAAAACGTATTACACGTAGACGACACACGGTTTGAAACGCAACTAACGGAAACTCCACGGATACGCAACGCACAACACTTTGTACACGTATAAACCCGGAACATTTTGACAGAAACAACTGTACTAATGCTCAAAACATTACAGGAGAAATAAATCGCCAGTTATCTACACATTCGCCGTTCCGAACTCTCGGCCCCTTTTATACTGTCAAAAGACTACTTCTATTTATACGTGTAATTTGCGGGAGGTGACGTAAATTGTATGTTGATAACAATGCACCCGAACCACCAGATAAACAGAAATAACGCATAAAACACCGAAATGTGAACCGTTCTTCAAGAATATGCATGTGTAAATCAGCTGTTCGAATGGAACAATAACGATCGACCATATCCAGCCGTGGGTACAAGTTTGCCGTGCCCCTCCGGAACTGTTTGAACCGCAGCCTACGGCCTTGGGGTTCAAACTGTTTCCTCGTGCCGCGACAAATTTTTACACACTGCTGGACATGGTCTAAACTTGTATTATATGCCACTCTTCCCATCGTTGTACACTACACTACCGCCGGCGTTATTTTTGCAACATCAACTCGAAAGCAAGCAGTTTGATTGTCTGAGGTAAATTGATTTGTATGTGGATACATTTTTTCATACGATATATGCACGTATTTCGCAGCGTTCGATCATGCACGACTTTAGCGGCGGAGCGAGCATATATCCACATGCAAATTAACTAACCTTTTTATTGTGTACGTGAATCACTCATAATGTATATGTGGCTAAACATACACAACATGTAACTACAACTGGTTTACGATGTGAAACGTAGTTCCGGAACTGACCAATATGAACTCACTAGACGTCAATATGGAAACAATATTTACATCTTGCATTCCATTGTGTTTCAATGGGAAACGAAAGTACGTATTTAATAATTGCAAATATTGACAAGATTAGCGCAGGCGGTGGTGTACATGTATCACAGTCACTCGCGTGTCTATGGCAGATTGTCCGAGCGTACCAACCCAACAGAACGGTGAAATAGGCACAGGATCGAACAGTGTGGGATCCAATAGGACGGTGACATGTGACTCGGGTTATGCATTGACGGGATTAGCGACCATCACATGCCAAACAGATAGTACCTGGGAAACACCCGGCACGTGCAATGGTAAGATTGCTTTTATTCGAGGATTTAATTGTTGGGGACCCGTCTATTAGGCACACAATGTTCTTTATATTAAGTACGTGTGTAATTGTGTAACTATTCCACCAGTTTTAAACACTTTGGTCATATTCCCTTGTCACTTCCTGGTTAAAGGCGAGTAACTCAAGTAGCACGGGAACAAGCAGAGTCGCTGTTCGAGTTGAACTCGAGTTGGAACTCTAGTAACCCACCACACGACTGGATTCGAATCGTTGCTCGAGTAAGGTTCAATAGTCCAATTCTTTAAATCGAGTTGCAACTCTGCTTGTACTGGTGTTACGCAAGTTGCTACCCGCGAGTTACAATGCAAATCGCCCTACGAATGTCCACTATGCAGATGTATTTATCCGTAAATTACTGCTAGAGACGCGCGTTTGTATCAGGCGTTCTTGATATTCAAATGAGACAGGACATTTTAAATATACATATCAATAAAATGCGCCACGTGAGTAAATATTTGTATCGACATATTATACAGTATGGTGATTGCACATCAAACAATAGAGATATTAAATAGTTGATTCCATTAACATTTAAGAAAACTTGGTAAACGCCCCTAATAAAAGAAATTTCACGTTGGACAGAAAAAGTATAATAATGCCGCCTGTAGTCTAAATGTTCAAAAGAAAACAAGTGTCTCCCTAAATTATATCATGCGATTTGGGAATCCATGGTTAAAGGGGCATAACAGGATTTTTTGAAAAATTACTATAAAAAATATATGTGTGTTTTCATCATGGCACTGTGTAAAGTGGTTTATTTGAAGATATATATATGACGATACTAGGACCGCTGAATTATTTTATTTAATGATTTTTACGAATTTGTGGAAAAAAATATAAAAAATAAAAACGTGTTTTCATCATGGCCCTGTGTAAAGTTGGTTAATTGAAGATATATGGTGATACTGTGACTGCTGGGTTGTTTTAATTTTCCCCGATATCGGTACATATGTATCGGATTTTCTATCTTGTTGAATGCAACAAGATATCAAATCCGATATTAATGTACGTACAGTAAAACCTCTCTAAACCAGACAACAAGACCGTATCCGTTTGTTCCATTTTGGTAGCTTTAAAAGCACTGTACTTATATAGGTAATGACTGATCATGATCGCAATGCATATATATATATTGCAGCACTCGTACACTCGATGTACAGTGGAACCTCACTAGATCGAACACCCTGTGGGCCCTCCTAGGGTGTCCGGTTTGGAGAGGTTCCACTGTATAAGGGTGGAAATAGAAACAACCCTGACCAGTGGTTCTAGTATTATTAAATAGATTCAATGAAACCACGGACTGTGCTGTATTGCTACACTTTGATAAACTTGATATCACAGAGATCACTAGCCAGGTACCCTCTATTTATCAATCCAGGCGCCGTGTCGATGCTAGCCGGCATGATACTCATCAGCCTGAGCAGTCTTGTAGCCATGGTGATCTACATCTAGATGACGAAGCAGATGTACAGACTGGGCCACACGTATATACAGATTACAGAGAACGAAAACAAGGAAATAATTCGAAAGAAATTATATCATGCTCAGATAAACCATGATCGGACACACCCGGGTTTATTTAGAAATAATTAAATACATGCCCATGACCTGATTAAGATATTCACACACGTATCAAGGTTGCTAACCAGAAACGTCGCACTTGCACGTACCAAATGAATGTCTTCCCTGCCCGGTGCTGATAATACATGTGGGGTTACGGTAGTCATAAATAAAATAAGCCCTGTTTTGTCTGCTCATATTAATTTAATTTCCTAAAAATATAGTTTTACGTGTACCTGCATGTATACAGTATATACATGTCAGTGTCTACAGGATTGCACGGGTCATTAGACTTACAAGGCCCATGGAAATTAAATGCAATCGGCTGTGATATGAGACACGCCATGCGATTTTGTACCTTCGGACTTATGCGTAATGTCATTAAATACGTTTACAAAAATTACAATATTTTTTTATAAATAAAGTCAAAAGTTAACAAACCTTTCAGAGTACATGCGTAATATAATTCCGCATGTACACTGAAATGTTTTTCAACTTTTGATGCTATTTACGGAAAATATTGTAAATTTTGTAAACGTATTTCATGAAATTACGTAGAAGGTCCAAAATCACATGGCGTGTCTCATATATGGTACGTCGTATTCAGTTGTCTATGAGACGGTCAATGATATGCTACTGGTTTCTGGCAAAACAAACATATTCAGGTTCAGGCTGTTTTGATATATGTTGCCTACTTACATGTGAATGTGAATGCATGTAGAAATGAGCTTTATTGACTGGCGCCTGTATGATGTGCCAGGGAGCATAGTTATGGTGCCATACTTATATACGACAAGTGCGTCCACGGTCCTGTTGCTTTTGTAGAATATTGATGTAAATGTGACACCATTGCTGTGCTGCATCCCCTGACCTGACAACCTGGAGCATTCAATACATTACCATACTGTTATTAAAATTCAATAAACATATAAATGATGCACATACGGTACAGTAAGTAGGTTATCATGTGACAGTTCAGGAGGTTATTCAATGATATGGAGTTTCTTATTTCGATGATATCTGAAAATAAATATGTTAATCGATTTAAACTGTATCGAACCTTCAAGTTGGTGATATTTCAGTTCATGCACTGTCAGATTATTAGCAAGCTCAATAAGCCGGTTCATGAATGACAAGGTGAAACAATAAAAAAACATATTAAGCTCCTGGGCAGGTTCACTGATTATGGCATAAATCGGATCTCTGACTGGAAATGTGTATGTCGCCGTGGAATAGGGATGCATGTCATTGTAATACGAGCAAAGTCTGTAGATACTGTTATAAATGTACATGTATGCTATCATATAATTTGTTCTGTGCTCTCTTTTTTATTTATTTGGTTGATTCTTTATTTATTGCACATTTGTACAGTATATATGCTTTAATACATTACATTTACAACGTCAATAAATTCATAATAAAAACGTCCTTGTAACGTATTGCGTGTATATGTGACCGACCAAGGGAAAAGGAACCAGTTGGATAAACTTATGGATTGTGGGTTTATACATTTTCTACATCTGCATACTTTTCTAATGTCAAAATTTATACTTGTTGTATGATATGACTGCCTTAATATATTTTGATTGAACTCCAAACTCGTGCATACTAAGATCATTAATGGATTTCAATGTTGTTACGTCAGGAGGTCAGATTTCTTCCAAAGCATGACGTGGTACTTTTACGCTTCATGCATTAAACGGCCATCGCCCAACTGGTCTCTATTCCCTTGGAGGGTCACATATCCCAATGTTTACACGACGTCGCGCGACGTGCCGATTCGTTAAAGTTTGTTTGACGCCATTAAACTCCACTATGTTGTCAATAACGGCACGCTACTGACCAGCAATATCGCTGTTCCGTGAAACTGATGTAAAAGGAGATGATTCCATGGTTACTATTACATCTGCAATGACCTTGTCGTTGACAGGACGTTAAATGCAATTAAACAAACAAAACCAGTGTTTATTTATCTGATACATGTAACGTGTGATTGATTTATGACATTCCATAAGTAAATTACAGTTTATAAATCATCATTGCTCTAAGACTTGTTATTTTCCTCCCTAAGTATCGCATGAGTACTGCATGTCATATTGTATACACGTATGGTTGACTTTATTCTTCTGGGAACTCGCTTCAGAAAAATAGTACACGATTTATACAACCAGCGTTGCCCGATATCGATCTGCACCTTTGCAGACACCATCGTTGGTTCCATGATCACTGTGGCTCCTGATCAACTGGAAAATTTGAGAGGGTACAAACAGATCATCTTAAACATTTATATGCATTTATCAATTAATTTTATATTCACAAATACATGACGATCAGTGTATATACTAATCAACTAAAACAATCTTATACATCTATGGATCCACACTATCAATATCATAGAGCATCTACAACGATGCTATGTTCTTTCATCTATCACATTGCTTATCTCAAATAAGTATTTACATTTAAAACCCATGCTTATATGGATATTATATTAATGTATATAGTAGGATACATTAACATAGTAGTGTACATGGCATTGCATATATTTTCAGACTAATGACAAACATTGTAAATCCCGATTTACTATAACAATCGTGTGTCAGCCACATATACATGTATATTCACGGAATAAATGGCAAACATTATAAAGTCGTTTTTATCACGTGTCTAGCTTGGGGCTTTATTGCATTACACACTTACAAGTAACAAGTAAAAATGACAGTTGAAATTCAGATCGGGGGTTGAGCAATTGAACTACTGTAAATCTGCGACCAGCATAAATATGTTAATCCGTGATACATGCAATATTTCGATGTTTACACAGTGTATTCTCTGACCAGCGACATATTGTTGATTTCAGGTGTACTGGGAAATGAGAACGACACTTATGTAACCATTTATATTTGATCGGTGAATATCTCCTATTCATCCACGCAAATAATCTGTGAAATGTACTGCATTTATCCCTGAAAACAATACAATATGAACCACTGTCTGTTCCACGTTTTGCTGCCGACGAACTTTTTACTATTAAACACATTAAATCTAAAAGATATTTAAATGTAAGTTCTTTTCCACAAGTAACAAAAATGTCACCCTCCCCTCTTTTTTTGGTTTGATGAAATTTCATCAAATATTGATTTTAGAGCGAAAAAAAGATTTCCTATGGGAATTTAACATGGGGGAAAAGAGGTGGAAGCAGTGGTGGAGGAGTCAAACAACGAAAACAATTGGAAATTGACTACGAAACCTCTCTAGATAGCTTGGAAATGACGTAAATAAGAAAACAAGTTAAATTTTGAAAATTGGCCCACAAATAAAAAAATATTTAACCATTTTAAATTCCTACAGGAAAACAATTTTTTTCGCAATAAAATCAATATTTGATGTACTTTCATCAAATAAAAACAAGCTAGGAGGGGGGAATTTTTGTTATTGATGAAAAACTACTTACGTTTAAATATGTTGTAGATTTAATGTGTTTAATAGCCAAACGTTTGTCGGCACAAAAACGATGAACAGACAGTAGTACTAGTGTTCGCTCATGTATAACTGGTACACATTTCCTTAATCTTCCAGAAAATAAACGTGTATGTGGAATATTTTGGAACTAATTGCATGTACATGTATAATCATGTCAATACATGTATCCACAGAAATAAACAAGTCTCTGATCATCGCAGAGGTCACATAATTTTTATGACGAATTTAATTTGTATTCGTCCGTGAAAAGGAAACGTGTCCAGTGAAATAAAATTGCAACAGTGTTCGTTGATCAGATAGAACATGTTATTATCGATATTAGTGAATTATTAATATCGATAATAACACGTTCTATATGATCAACGTACGTATGCATCCATTGTATCCTCGAAAAGAATGCTGCGTGACATATGTTTCAGTAGAGGTGCACGTGGGTCATGTTTACTGTATCTACCTGAACAAAATGTACATATAGAAATCGCGACCGTCACTAATGGAAGGATTTACAATATATACTGATCAGTGACGTTTAATGTGTTCAAGTTAACACCGGAAATCAATATATCTATGGCGATGTCCTTTTTCTTTTTCATGGACAAACAAAAATAAAAAACATGTCCTAGATGAATGTAGGACAAACAAAGCCTAGGACATAACCCCCTGCGTATGAAAATGACCACATGGACATAATCCCTGCGTATGAAAATGACCACATGGACATAACCCCCTTCATGATGTTTACAGTGTGGACAAAACCCCTTTCGTCATTTTTACAAGGTGGACATAACCCAATTCATGTTCCTTACAAGGTGGACATAACCCCCTTCTCGGTTTTAATTAGTGGCAGTAATAACTTAAATGCATTACCCTTGTACTTGTGCATCGGTCAGGTGTCTGTCGTTGGAAATATCTGGTTAAAGGCTTGCAGTATTCTGCAATCGAGGAACTTCAGCTTCAGCTTGCTTGATGACGAACACTTGGAACCAGTACAACTTCAAGCCAAACACGGAATCAGTCGCACACTCGATCTTAACGCATAAACCGTGAGTTTTACGTCCTCATTTTTTGTCCCGCCTGCTTTAGCAGAAGCGGGACATAGGTATAGCTTTTCCGTCGGCGTCGTCGTCGTCGTTGTCGTCGGCGGTGGCGGCGTCGACATTTCACGTTAAGTTTTTGCGTTTAGATCAGTTTCAAGAAAACTATAACTCCTACGACCTCCATACTTGGTATACATCAACACTGTGGTGTAACTATCTCACACAGAGGGAACACATGTGACCTTCACCTACTTTTCATGGTTCATTGACATACTTTTCACATGCATTCAACGTTAAGTTTTTGCGTTTAGCTCTGTTTCTAAAACTTAGCGCTCAGGTTAATTCATTGTAACTTCTGTTTCCCTCAATGGAATGCTTTAATATTCCATACATGCATTTGTAACAACATCTCGCATCATTCTACACAAATCCCACCCATTAGATAGCCCGCTAACCCCCAAAGGTCAAGGTCACTGACTTAGAAATATCCGTGTTTGGAAAAGTTAACGCTCGGTTTAATGTATTACAACTTCTGTTTCCCTTGATGGAATGCTTCGGTATACATCAACACTGTGGTGTAACCATCTCACACAGAGGGAGCCCATGTGACCTCGACCTAGTTTTCATGGTTCATTGACCTACTTTTCACATGCATTCAACGTTAAGTTTTTGAGTTTAGCTCTGTTTCTAAAACTTAACGTTCAGGTTTATTCATTGTAACTTCTGTTTCCCTCAATGGAATGCTTTAATATTCCATACATGCATTTGTAACAACATCCCGCATCATTCTCCAGAAAGCCCATGGTGCCTGCTAACCCCAAATAGGTTCAAAGGTCGCTGACTTAGAAAATTTTCACGTGTTTGGGAAAAGTTTGTAACGCTCAGGTTTATTGCCTTTTTAATTTTATTCCAATTTACATGTCATTTGTTAAACCAAAAATATCATGCCATCATTCTACAGAAAGAGGAAAGCCCTATGATAAACCCCTCTAACCGCCAAAGGTCCAAAGGTCACTGACTTTGATAAATGTTCTGTGTTTGGGAAAAGTTAACGCTCAGTTTTGATTTAATAATTCCATAACCATGGGCCATATGTAGAAAATCTTACCCACGCATTCATTCTGCAGAAAGGGGCCCATGGTTGCCCCGCTAACCCCTAAGGTCAAAGGTCCCACACGATCTTAAGAAATTTCCCGTGTTTGGAAAAGGTTTTAAACGCTAAGGTTTATGATTTAATATTCCATACATGCATTTGGTAAAACAACATTCCCGATTAATTCTCCAGAAATTTAAGCCACATGGTTGCCTTGGCTAAAAACCCCAAAGGTTCAAGTCGTCTGACTTAGAAATTTCCGTGTTTGGAAAAAGTTTAACGCTCAAGTTTAGTGGCTTTAAAAAATTCCTTACATGGGCATTTGTTAAACCTACATACTTGTTCATTTACTGGAAAGCCCATGGGTACCATATAAACGCCAAGGTCATGGTCACTGGTCTTGAGAAATGTTTTCGAGTTTGGGAAAGTTAAACGCTCAGTTTATGTTTTATATTCCATTACATGCATTATGTAAGAACATCCCGCATCATTCATGCAGAAAAAGGCCATGTGGCCGCTAAACCCCAAAGGTCAAAGGTTCCACCGGATTAGAAATTTAGGTTTGGAAAAAGTTAACGCTAAGTTTATTTGGATTTATTTTTCCATACATTGTAATTTGTAACAAACATCCGCATCATTCTGCAGAAAGCCCATGGTGTCCGCCTATAACCCCAAAGGTCAAGGTCCCATCCGGACTTAGAAATTTCCGTGTTTGGAAAAGTTAACGCTCAGTTTTAGCGCTCAGTTTATGCTTTAATATGCCATATATGCATTTCTAACAACATCCCGCATCATTATGCAGAAAGCCCATGATGCCCGCTAACCCCAAAGGTCAAGGTCACTGAATTAGAAATTTCCGTGTTTGGAAAAGTTAACGCTCAGTTTATGCTTTAATATTCCATACATGCATTTGTAACAACATCCCGCATCATTCTACAGAAAGCCCATCTTTCTACAGAAAGCCCATGGTGCTCACTAACCCCAAGGTTATTACAAGCTCCATATATACTATCAAACTGCGCCAGGCGGGACATTTTGCTCCGCGGAGCTCTTGTTATAAATGTAAATATTCTTTTAATTACTACTTTCCGTGTTTATGAACTATAAGTCAATTTAAATGTATTGGCAACATTATAAGTGTGCAAAATAACGTGAGAAGGTCGGCACTATTTCGTGCGGATGACCGGTTTTGACCTCAGTCTTGTAGCGAATTCCGTTCAAAACAGGGTCCTGTTTGGTTACGAAGTCATCTTTTGACTCCATTTTATTTTTGCAATTAAACGCGAAAAGATGACGAAGTGTACAGAATGAGAAGAAACAGGACACTCGGAAACCCTCTCACCATTCCGTGACCGATTTACCCATTTGTACACGTTCCATAAATCATTCTAGTTCATCAAGTGTAAGTTTACTGGTTCCAACTCACAGGGTGCTGTATACAGAAAACTAAGCAATAAACCGGTAACCTGTAACTCTGTCTTAGCTCTAGCCATACCAATTACAGGACGCAAGTAAGCACGGAACCAATACATTGACCGACATTTTGCTCATTCGCGCAGTCTGATCAGGGTCTACACTGGTCGCCATTCAGTCAGAAAGGCCGTAACCAGAGGTAAATTCCAGATGAGGCGAAGCAAGTCCCGACATGGGGGTCAGGGAGCATTCTCCCCGCCACCACCCCAGGGATTTGTTTAATTCTTGGCATAAAACAAATAATCGGCAAAGTGACCGCCTCATTTGCCTCATAATGGTTACGTTATTGGTCAGGGAAACATCAGTCCTGCTTCTAATAGTGTATGTTCTTACCATTCCTCAAGACTGAGCTGCGAGACTTGCCATATATTCCATGCATTCGTGCAGTCTGATCAGATCAGTGTCTGCACTGGTCACCATTCAGTCAGCGAAAACATCAGTCCTGTTTCATAGAAAGTATGTTCTTATCATTCCTCAAGTTTGACCTGGAATACCCAGAGTAAGACTGGCTATATATCCCATAAGCCCCATTACTTCTTGGGTTTCATTGTAAATTATCTTAGATTGTAAAACGGGTAACATGCACATAAAGTTTGACGCGAATCGCTCATAAAGTAAAGAAATTATAGGAGATTGAGGAACATGCACACACATACTGGACGGAAACTATAACGTTATTTTACCTCGACCTTGGGCATTGGGAGAGCATGGGTGGGGTAGGGAATGAAAATGTGGATGATAATAAACATGCACATGCAGTTTCAAGCCAATGTGTTACACAGTAAAACAATTTGAATAAGAGAATGGAGAAACGCATACACATTTGCTGGACGGGCGCAAATTTAAAAGTTGTTTGACCTTGACCTTGGGCATGGCGATAGCACGGGTGTGATGTGGAATGCAAATATGGTTGTTAATACAGGCGTATGAATTATCAAGCCAATTTGTTACAGTAAAGAAGTTATAGGAGAATGAAGAAACGCGCATTCATCTACAGGACCCAAATTTCAAAGTTATTTAATAATAATAATAATAATAATAGTCTTTATTTTGAGAGGGTAACACATTTAGTTTTCACTAATCTTCCATGTGGCCCTCTATTATACACACACATGTACGGCAGAGGCAAGAATTTAAACATGTTACATGTACAAAAATCACTGAGTAAGGAAACAACATGATATCATCATTAACCCATTGCATTCTAGGAATACACTACCTGGATGAAAAATATTAAATAACTTAATTTTCTACAAAACGGTTAAAAGAGTGGTAAAAAAATATATTTTGGAAAATTAAAGAAAAACAAATTGTATTTAAATTTGATTGTAATAATTATGCCTAGTAATGTATTCTGAATGCAATGCTATAATGGATTTGAGGACATCTCTACACCAAATGTTTAATTACGTTGATCAGGGAAATTATGATAATGCCCCAAAGAGAAGTGAGAATGACAAATGTGATCATACTTGACACCTTATGATGATAATTGTGAATTAGCAACATGACCCCATGTGGTTTGCATTTGATTACTAGTTAAGGAGCAGACTAACCAACAGATACAAACATTTTGTTCTTACACTTAAACACACACTAAACATTGCACCCACATGAACCACACACACACACACACGCGCGCACACACACTATTTTACAAGTATTTACAAGGTCAGTTGACATGTATCAAATGGAAAATTAAAGACAATGCATATACATGTATCTATCTCATGTAAACATGTTACCATCCATTTAATGAAATGACAATGAAAAGAGTCAATAGTTTTAACATGTTTTATGTCATTTGGCAAGCTATTCCATATAATTGGACGTGCATATGCAATGCTTTGTTTATAAATCTCTTTATTAGGTCTGGGTAATATGAAGTTATATGTGATGTTGCTGATCTCAGTACTGGCGCATTATTGACTTGATGTTTTATATGAAATAATTCGGAAATATAGTGTGGTGTTTCTGATTTAGATACATTATACATGAACTTTGCTTTACGAAGATAAAGTCTCTCAAAGACGGTCAAAATTTTCAGTTGTTGCATAGTTCTTGCTATATCATCAACATTGTAATCCATAATTATTTTGCATGCACGTTTCTGAAGTCTAAAAATTCTATTTAAATTTGTCTGTGATGTACCTAAACCCCAAACAATATTACAGTAATCTATATGAGGTTGAATATATGTTTTATAAAACTGGATTCTAGATTCTATTGACAAATATTCCTTAATTCGTGATAAGAGCCATACATTGGATGAGATTTTCTTACAAGTTTTGTCTATGTGGACTGACCATGAGAGATTGTTGTCTACAACAACTCCTAATATTTTGTCATTTGAAATAGTGTTTAAATCATCATTTTTGAAATCTAGGTTTAAAGAATCAGATGGAAGAACAGTTCTTTTCTGATGTGTAGTTATTAACATTACTTTGGTCTTTTTTGTATTGATAAGCATTTGGCCTTGACCTTGGGCATGGGGAAAACCTGGTTGGGGTATGGAACCAAACTATGGATGATAGTAAACATGCACAGTAAAGAAGTTATTAGAGAATGATGAAACGTGTACACATCTACTGGACGCAAATCCCTATATCCCATTTTCGCTGTGCCATGGGATATAACTTTAACACAGACACAATTACGTCATAATTGTAACCTCTACTACAAGCTCTCTGCAAGAATGTTAGAACATTAACGGTGTGTTTTAGATACTTGGCCTGAATTCAAGATTATAAACTTTCCTGAACACATAAGCCTTAATACATGACCAATCAGAAAGTCGTCAAACATGTTATATTACTGTTGGAAACACATACAATCACATTCAGTCAACAAATCAACATGTTTTATCATGTTTATTCTCAGTAGATTGGTGCTCAGCAAGTTTTATGAATCAGGAGTGAAATAATAATTGACTAATAACAATAAAAATGGCATACATCAGTTTATTTCATGTATTCATTCATACTGTGGACAAATTACACAATTATTTGACACTCAATTTAAAGGATATAATTATAATGATTAGACTGTACATGTACATGTATCACTTAACTGAATACATTTGCAACTCTAACATGTCTAACATTATTATAAGATATGTTTGTTGTAGAAACTACTGAACTGAAACCTTAATGCTCTGAAGCGACCCAGATGAAAACATGTTTATTTGGAGCATGGTGGGTGTTTTGTTGACTAAATTGTGAATAACGCAGACCTTGATCAGACAAATGCGCAGGCTAGTCCGTGCCGACATTAAACACAAATGTCCAAGGCTCCATTTCTCCAACCATATGCACTTTGAACTGTTAACGGCACTCAATAGATATGATGTGACCATTTTCGCTATACTGAATGAAATGTATTTGCAGTACATCAAGAGACAAACTACATGCTGAATAGCTGCATTGACTTGAAAATGTCATGTACATAGAGAAACACACCAGAATGTGGGAGCATTCTAAATTCAACACTAACACTGGGATTACACTTGGTGGATCTTTTAATCAGTCACAACAAAATGTCATGACAGGAACAGCATGTATAAGGAATATACATGAACCTGGACATTTAAGTTGATCAGACAAAAACCCCGAAAATGTTGATCTGGGCATTTTGACCGTTTCATTCATGTACGTAATTGGTATAGCACTTCCGGCTAAGGCTCGCATGAAATTAAGTTACTGAATATCATCCCCGCCTGCCCCTTAACAACTAATGACAAATTAATCATTTGTTTATATATATTCGCGGAAAAATCATTAATTGTAGTTTTGTGCAACACTTACAAACAAGAAAATGTGGCCTTTCGGCACACGAATGCCCCCGATGGCAGATTGGCAGAAACTGTGGCAAGGTTAATTAACCAAAAGTGATAATTATTCATAAGAACAGGTGTGAAGGTCATATTTAGGGCAGCATGGATGCGTGACATTTGTGCACAGGTCTTGTTAACAAATTAATATGTGACAAAGTTCACAGTTGTGAATGTCAAGGTCATATTAAGAACAGCATGGATGTGTGGTATTTGTACACAAGTGCCATGTATTAAAATAGTGTAGTGATCCATCTAGGTATAAAGAAGTTATGACATAATTGAGAAACTCTTGCAAACTTGTTAATGTCTGAACAAGTTCAAAGTTGTGAAGGTCAACAGGTCAATGTCACATTAAGGACGGCATGGATGTGTGGTTGTCCACAGGTATGGTGTGTTGAAATATTCAAATAATTATTCAAGGAATATAAGGGCCAATGTCATATGCAGGGCATCATGGATGTATGGCATTTATCCACAGGTATACTGAGTTGAAATATTTATGTAATTCTTCAAGGGATATAGAAGTTATGATGAAACAACACTTCATTCACTGTTGTTAGTGTTGTTCATGATGGTTGTGACATTGCTAAATCATGGATGGCACAATCACTGGGTTGTAACCAGAATATCTATGCAGTCAAACAACTTCATAGGCACTGTGTATACTGTGTATGATCAGTTTCTTCAATACACAGAAGGGAATTGATTTATGGTACTAGGCTCATGAACATCAACTTTAACAATTTGACACGGCCACGTAAATGACTGGCAATAGGTTTGGTGGATCCCAGTATTATTTAGTTAATTGTCTATTTCTGCTATGACGATGTCTTGCTTCAGTTGTTGGTTGTGGTACAGGTGGGAAAGTTCTTCGGCTGGAATGAATTGATGCTAAACTCCCAAAATCCAGAGTTGCCTTCTTCAAGCCCTCGTGTAATAATAATAGAGCATTTGCTATGGACGAGAACTACCATCAGACTGCAGTCACAAGTGTTTCCAAAATGTTTCAGAACTGTTTTCCTAGGCATTGTGAATGGGCCGGAGCCCGTTAGTTTTGAACAAAAAACGTATGATATGCGACAAAGTTGGGGAAGATGTGAACATAGCATGGACATGCCTCTATTTATGATTCCACATGGGCATATAATGTAATAGTTATAGTTCACATATTGAATTTTTGATAAATTAATTTCGAGCGAGCACTAGCAAGCAAGAAATTAAATATGTTAACTATAACTTACTTATTGTTTACCCAGCCCACTGCGAATCTCCGCCCCTAAATATGATTTCGAATCGCTATACTAGCATGTGATTGGCGGTGCAACACGAAGTGAGCGCGTACGTGGGTGGTAATATGCTCTGCGTCTCGTGAACCGATGCCAACAAGGCATATAATCAGTTCTAAAAATATCACTGAACATTTAATTATTAATTTAATACATTTTGGTGCAAGCGTCGCAATATGCGATCAATTGAGACGAAATGCCATTATTTCATTGGTCGAGAAACCAGGGTAAGCAATAAATACATATAATGGTTAATTATCATATGAGCACAAACAAATGACAAATGTGGTATGTCGGCACGAATGCCCCCGATGTCAGATTGGATAACTCTGGCAAAACTTCTTAACCGAAATAGAAACGTGCGTAAGCAAGGTTGTGAAGGTCAAAATGTCAAGGTCAGATTCAGACCAGCATGGTGTATTAATGTTTGTTTGTTTATTAGCGTTTAACGTCATATCAACAGCTACGGTCATGTAAGGCCAGGAAAACGGGTCCAATCCCGTTTTAACCTGCTGCATGGGGTGTGTCCAAACAATCAGAACGTGCCAGGTCCATACTACACCAAATTCACTTGGCCACTTCCCATAAAATCGGATTGAGAATAATCGTAATAATCATATATTAAGGGGTATAACCAGATTCAACGTTCACAAACAAAATGCCAAATTCATCTTTAGATTTCTGTAAACTACTGGCTGAAATGTAAGACACCATTACTGCACTTTACTTGCAGGTACAGCGACAGCAGGAAGCGCCTTGCTCGTGCTTTTGTTTTGTTTTGTTTGCTGTCTCGATTAGACAAGGACTAGGACAGACAACGAACAACCAAATATACACAACCGCCTGCGCTAATCTTACCAAGATGTCAACGTTTCTGAACATACAATTGCGCGAAGTTCTGTCCTATACGTTGGGCGTTATTAGACAAATGCAATATGCAATCAGTATAAAAGGTGGATTAGCTGTGCAATGTAGTATTAATTCATTAGAAAGACAATGTAAAAACTAATTTATTAATTTATAATGCGATTACTATAATCGGACACACGGGCAATCTCCATATCCTTAGTTTTATAGTTTGCATCGCCCCCTATCGCTTGTAATAAGGCCTGTTCATGTTCGCAAAGCAAAGTCGCATGCCTTGGTATTGTCGTATGTCTGATTTACAGTGCAATATCTCTAAATCGGACACCCTGGGGACATCCCAGGGTGCCCAGTATAGAGAGGTTTCACTGTACTTACCTTTAATGAGCATATCGTATGATCGTATAATATTGGTACGTTTGTATCGTATTTTTCCGTTCGTTTACATTATAAAACATACTATACGAATACAAATATATTATATTCGTACGTATATACGATATCTGTTCGGAGATGGTATGGGCATAAAGTTCCGGTACAGATAATTCTTGCACGTACGCACTATGATGCACACAAATGCAAGCAGTCTGAAAATGACATAGGAAGTCCCATTCCGTACAATTTTAATGCATTTATGCGGATAATTTCCGTTATTATTCTACTACATGTGCAATCCCTTATCTGTTAGCACGTGACCATGATTATTATGCATTTTCCAGTTCAGTGCACATGGTATTCTTATTGGCATTACAATTGCTTTTAAGGACCCGATCTATACCTGATCATCGTTTGATTCAAAGAGAATTGCTTCGTAAATGGGATAGAATATATGTATAACATGTATGTGAATACTGCCTTGTGACTGTATCCTATGCGGCACATGGGGTGGCCAAGTTGGCCATCGTCGAGTGTTCTAGCCATCAGCCAGTTTCACCCGTTCTGCCGTTCGGCAAACAACTCAAAATGTGAAGTAGAACATATGATATAATGTAGCTAACCACACGGAGAAAAGCCAGGAGAACGGACGCCTATCAGTTATATTACACCAAACTGTAAAATATATCAGTTTTCTGGACAGGTTTGTGCCTCTGATTTTAACAACACCAACCATCATTGTATATAGCCTCATACACAGGAAATCGCACGGTGTATCACTTTTACCCTGCCACCCGCACAACACATACCATATATACCCTCTACAGTAACTGTACTCTGTTATTAGCTACCAAACCCAGTGACATGTAAGCAGTTACCTGAGTGTACTGTCTCTGGTGTCTACTCACCTACTAATATGCGAGTACATATGGCTTTATGGGCTATATGTGTACTAACATAGTCTGTGCTTCAGATTGAAAAGTTTACACTTTAAAACATATTTTGAGATTGATGAAATGCTCGGTTATCTCGTCTTTTCTATAGTTTGCTTGCGTAATAGTTATGGCTTGCCATTGACATATATGTCTAGTATGTATTTGCTGCCATACTATTTGCTGTATGTGTCAAATGCACGAAGTGGTGAAACTGTACGATGGCATGTACATACACAGGTGGCGGAGATGAACAGTGTTTGGCATACACTACAAATTCACAGTTTGGCTTTATGATGATTGTATTGGTATCATATGCATATAACATTAATTTGGTATATTACGAAAAGGTGACCTGCAGAAAAAACGCTACTGTATTACCTATCTCAAATGGCGATCAATAATCGCGGTCATAATCGTGAATTGCTAAATTCGTGATTTGATATTTTCGCAAAATCAAAAGCAAGTAAAATTTCCCTAAATTCCGCAGAAAGTATCGAAGATTTA
>CM055280.1:21301091-21346938 GCA_029237695.1 Conchocele bisecta | reverse complement strand
AAACATTTGCATTATTCCGAATAATTGCGTTCTTGTGTTTGGATAATATTTAAATAGACCAAATGTATTCCGTACTACAGAAAACGCAACATCTGATTCTTTCAGAAATGTAAGGTTACAACATATGGCGTTCAAATTACGAATATTATCGTTTTACGTCATGTTGTTGTACATAGAAAAGCGACGTTGCCGGTCAAGAGTGTGACGTTATTGACAACGGTGATGAACGTAATGTGTATGGGCCGTTCTCTGTGAAATATTATTTAATGAAGCTAAACAAAAGTTAAGGAATCAACAACGTCACGTGACGTCAGGTGGGACTAATGTTATGGGATATAAACACAATACGTTTAATGGGCGACAGTTATAGGCAGGTTAAAAATAGCGGCACTTGTCAATTTGGGATATATAACATATCGGCTGTCACAGAGAGGGTGTTGTTGCAGCGAGGTGATTGTTAACGGCTGGTTAAATATAGTGGCAATTGTCCATTTGGGATATAACAGATCAGCTTTCACAGAGAGGGTGTTGTTGCAGAGAGGTGACTGTTAACGGCATGTTAAATATAGAGGCAATTGTCCATTTGGGATATAACAGATCGGCTGTCACAGCGAGGGTGACTGTTAAGGCAGGTTAAATATAGAGACAATTTTCCATTTGGTATATAAAATATTGGCTGTCACAGAGACGGTGTAACATAGAGGGTATTATTGTGGAGAGGCGGCCTTTCACGGAGGTTTGTACATGTAGCCTCCAAACTTTGTTGTCTTTTTGTATTCATTATTAAATACAAGTTTTGTTTGTTTATTTACAGCTACGGCGTGCACGTCTGACACACAATGCAACAGTGATTCTGAAGACTGTAGTACCGTGAATAGCGCCAATGTCTGTAAATGCAAAACTGGATATACCGACAATGCTGGGACATGCGAGGCCAGTAAGTTTAATTAATGTTTACCCTAGCTTCTCGATTACCTATCTAATTGATGACTAAATGATCAGCCGCTATACTTAGAACTGATTGTACAAAGCATATTACCGCCCACACACGCGCTCACTTCGTGTCACGCCGGCAATGACATGCTAGTATCACGATTCGAAATCACGTTTAGGGGTGGAGCTTCGCGAGTGGGCTGGTAAACAATAAGTACGTTATAGTTCACATATTGAATTTTTAATAAATTAATGTATCGCTCGCTAGCGCTCGCTGCAAAATTAATTTATTAAAATGTAATATATGAACTATAACTGTTACTTTTTGTTCAGGACAACAAGTGGACGGGTACATTGGTTTATTTCAATGGGCAATGTTTTATGTCACAGGTCTGACTCTTCCACATGTGGAGCGTATATATAGAAGTTATTTTTCAAAAATTGCATTTTTAGGGAATTAAATGCAAGGGAGCGCTTGCAACCTCAAAAAACTCCAATATTTGAACAATAAAATACTTATAATTAGCCATGTTTATAATGCAGTCTCCTATCGGAGTATTGGTTTTCCATTTCCTGTGAAAAAGGTAGTCATTACATCTGGTAATATTTAACGTATTGGTGTTAACTATTGTAATATGTGAAATAAGTGGAGCACGATACTGGCCAGCGATGGGCTTGTTGTTTGCCATATTTTCTCGACCAATAATAGCCTAGCATTTTATTTCAATTAATTACATATTGCGACTCTTTCTCCAATATCTACTAAATGTATTAACTAAATGGTCAAATGTGTAGAAAGTTACATTTAAATCCAGACGTCACGGATTGTTGTCAGACATTCAAGTGGCACGCATCCTGTTTAGACGTGTATCAATCTCTGGCCAGTATCGTGCTCCACTTATTTCAACAAATACGTTATAGTTCACATATTGAATTGTTAATCAACTACATGTAATTTATTACAAATTCAATATGTGAACTATAACTACATGTATTACTTATTTGATTTCTATACATGATTGAAAAGAACAAAACAATCACGGAGTGCTTACATCTCCGCCTGCGCAAATCTTAAAAATTCAATATGTGAACTGTAACTACATGTATTACTTATTTGATTTCTATATCACGGAGTGCTTACATCACCGCCTGCGAAAATCTTGTCAATAAGTGCCATATTGTTTTATTTCGCAATACGTGAATACTGTGCTTGAAAGCAGTCTGGTTGGCTGAGCCTGAGCCAATCAATTGATTGTAAGTTGGCATTAACGTTGTTAATCTTGGCAATATTAACGTAGGCGGTTGTAAGATTACAGCCTGGTCTATCGAGTACTACCGAGTGCATACTAATATTTAGACAGCAGACATTAGCACCAGCCGGTTGAAAATGCGATGAATTGAATATATATAATGCCGTCTGTTGGGGCTGGCTAATCAGCGTACAGATTGCTCGCTCGTGATACATACTCGATTTGGCTGGTCGGACCCACGCTGGGTCGCGTTGGGCGCCATTTGGTGATCTGGGCACGTGTGTCGACCCGGAACTCCACTATAGATCGATTGCGTACCAATAAACTATGATTGCAAAACCACGGTGTTCGTTTTAGAGAGGTTCCATACCCGGGGGCGGGGTACCGTTTAACTAAACATCGTACGTCTAAGAAGTTCGTACGTGCAAAATATCAAATTTCAAAACAATTACAACTGACATACATTTAAATACACTGATTGCACATCGGCGAACAATGAAGCATGTACAACCCTTGCTGATGCTACTAAGGCATGCAGATGTGCAACTAACTACACCGACAATGGTGTAACTTGTCTTTCCGGTAAGATTGCTTTAGGTTAGACATTATCAAATGGCGCGAAATCGCCCAGGTGGTAGAAGTAGTCCGGAACGAGTGACATATATCCACATGCAAATTAACTAACCTTTTTATTGTATATGTTTGCTTGCAAATCTTGACCTATTACTACCAAGTTTCACTTGAGGAACATTTTGTGGTGCTTTTAACACCAGTTTATAGCATTTAAAAGAAAACACTGAACCTGTTGGTCACGTGATGTAAACAGACTTTCCGTGGGCAAAACATGTAAACAATATTGGGGGATATGACAAAGTTGGATTTTTCTTTCTTAGGAGTAAGTGAACCTATTGTTTAATTCATGCAGAACCAGTACAGACTGGCTGCAGTTCATGTACAAGTAGGTATAGGAGAGACTGGCCTTATTGGATGGGATTCGGTTAAATTATATAGTAAAACTATTTGGTGTTGCCTATACTAACTAAAGAGTTTCATACAATAGAACCTCTCTAAACCGGATACCCTGGCGACACCATTGGGTTTCACTTTCATTTATGTCATTGCCGTGTATGTTCATGATTGGAAATTACATGTTCATTGAGCGATTAATTACAGCGGAGCCTCTCTAAACCGGACACCCTGGGAAGTCCCCAGGACATACATCAAAATTAAGCACAACTACGGTGTATCTGTGTCCGGTTTAGAGAGGTTCCACGCATATGTGTTTGAACAGATGGTCAGTATGCTTATGCCATATGGTATTTCGGTGGATATTGGTAGATTTGGGTGGATTCCGTTTGATTTGGGTAATTTAAATAGTTTCGTGCAACTACTAATGCTCAAACATTACACGAGAAAGAAATCGCCAATTATCTACACATTCGCCGTTCCGAACTCCCGGCCCCATTTATGCTGTCAAAATACTACTTCTATGTATACGTGTAATTTGGGGGAGGTGACGTAAATTTTATGTTCGTAAAAATGCACCCGAACCACCAGATACACCGAAATAACGCACAAAACACCGACATACAATGTATGAACCGTTCTTCAACAATATGCATGTGTAAATCAGCTGTTTGAATGGAACAATAACGATCGACCATGTCCAGCCGTGGGTAAAAGTTTGCCGTGCCCCTCGGGAATTGTTTGAACAGCGGCCTACGGCCTTGGGGTTCAAACTGTAACATTGTATTATATGCCACTCGTCCCATCGATGTACACTACACCACCGCCGGCGTTAATATTGCCAGGATGAAAACGTTTATGAACATCTTTTTGCAACATCAACTCGAAAGCAAGCAGTTTGATTGTCGGAGGTTAATTGATTTGTATGTGGATATATGATATATGCACGTGTTCCGCAGCGGAACGCGTGGCATATATCCACATGCAAATTAACTAACCTTTGTATTGTATACGTGAATCACTCATAATGTATATGCACCTAAAGAATCACAACATGTAACTAAAACTGGTTTACGATGTGAAATGTAGTTCCGGAACTGACCAATATGAACTCACTAGACGTCAATATGGACAAATATTTACGGCTTGCATTTCATTGTGTTTCAATGGGAAACGAAAGTACGTATATAATAATTACAAAATTGACAAAATTAGCGCAGGCGGTGGTGTACATGTATCACAGTCACTCGCGCGTCTATGGCAGATTGTCCGAGCGTACCAACCCAACAGAACGGTGAAATAGGCACAGGATCGAACAGCGTGGGATCCACTAGGACGGTGACATGTGAATCGGGTTATATATTGACGGGATTAGCGACCATCACATGCCAAACAGATAGTACGTGGGAAACACCCGGCACGTGCAATGGTAAGATTGTTTTTATTCGAGGATTTAACGGGTTTACTGATTTCTTAAAGTTGGGGACCCGTCTATTAGGTACACAATGTTCTTTATATTAATTATGTAAGTGTGTAATTTTGTAACTATTCCATCAGTTTTAAATACTATGGTCATATTCCTTTGTCACTCCCTGAGTAACCCAAGTAGCACGGGAACAAGCAGTCGCTGTTCGAGTTGAGCTCGAGTTGGAATTCTAGTAACCCACTACACGACTGGGTTCGAATCGTGTTACTCGAGTAAGGTTCAATGGTACAATTCTTTAAATCGAGTTGCAACTCTGCTTGTACTCGTGTTAGGCGAGTTGCTACCCGCGAGTTACAATGAAAATCGCCCTACGAGTGTCCACTGTGCCGATGTATTTATCCGTAAATTACTGATAGAAACGCGCGTTTGTATCAGGCTTTTCTGATATTCAAATGAAGCAGGACATTTTAAATATACATATTAATAAAATGCGCCAAATGAGTAAATATGTGTATCGACATATTATACAGTATGGTGCTTGCACATCAAACAATCGAGATATTAAATAGTTGCTTCCATTAACCTTTAACATGTTTAAGGAAACATGGTTATTGCCCCTAATACAAAGAATTTCACGTTGGACAGAAAAAGTATAATAATGCCGTCCGTAGTCTAAATATTCAAACGTCTAAGAATAGAAGAACACAAGTGTCTCCCTAAATTGTATCCTGCGATGTGGGAATCCAGGGTTAAAGGGGCATAACAGGAATGTTTGAAAACTTACTATAAACATATATATGTGTTTTTATCATGGCACTGTGTAAAGTGGTTTATTTGAAGATATATAGATGACGATACTAGGACCGCTGAATTTGTGTAGTTAATGTTTTTTTCCGGATTTGTAAAAAAAAAATATAAAAAATAAAAATGTGTTTTCATCATGGCCCTGTGTAAAGTTGGTTAATTGAAGACATATGGTGATACTAGGACTGCTGGGTTGTTTCAATTTTCACCGATATCGGTACGTAAGTATCAGATTTTCTATCTTGTTGAATGCAACAAGATATCAAATCTGATATTTATGTACGTACAGTAAAATCTCTCTAAACCGGACAGCAAGACCGTATCCGTTTGTTCCATTTTGGTAGCTTTAAATGCCCTGTACTTATATATGTAATGACGGATCGTGGTCGCAATGCATATATTCATATATATTGCAGCACTCGTACACTCGATGTACAATCGAACCTCTCTAAATCGGACACCCTGGGGGCCCTCATAGGGTGCCGGTTTGGAGAGGTTCCATTGGATAAGGGTGGACATAGAAACAATCCTGGCCAGCGGTTCTAGTATCGTTATATATATTCAATGAAACCACGGACTGTGTTGTATTGCTACACTTGATGTCACAAAGATCACTAGCCCAGTACCCTCCATTTATCTATTCAGGCGCCGTGTCGATGCTAGCCGGCATGATAATCCTCAGCCTGAGCAGTCTTGTTGCCATGGTGATCTACATCTAGATGACGACGCAGATGTACAGACTGGGCCACACGTATATACAGATTACAGAGAACGAAAACAAGGAAATAATGTCAAAGACATTGTGTCATGCTCAGATAAACCATGATCAGAGACACCCGGGTTTATTTAGGAATAATTAAAAGAAACACATGCCCATGACCTGATTAAGATATTCACACACTTATCAAAGTTGCTAACCAGAAACGTCGCACTTGCACGTACCAAATGAATGTCTTCCCTGCCCCGTGCTGATATTGCATGTGGGGTTACGGTAGTCATGAATGAAATAAGCCCGGTTTTGTCTGATAATATTAATTTAATTTCCTAAAAATATAGTTTTACGTGTACCTGCATGTATACAGTATATACATTTCAGTGTCTACATGATTTCACGGGTCATTAGACTCACAAGGCCCATGGAGTATCGCAAAGTAAATGCAAACGGCTGTGATACGAGACACGCCATGCGATTGTGTACCTTCTGACTTATGGGTAATGTCATTAAATACGTTTACAAAAATTACAATATTTTTTTTATAAATAAAGTCAAAAGTTAACAAACCTTTCAGAGTACATGCGTAATATAATTCTGCATGTACACTGAAATGCTATTAACGGAAAATATTGTAAATTTTGTAAACGTATTTTATGAAATTACGTAGATTGTCCAACATCACATGACGGGTCTCATATATGGTACGTCGTATTCAGTTGTCTATGAGACAGTCAATGATATGCTAATGGTTTCTGGCAAAACACATATATTCAGGTTCAGTCTGTTTTGATATATGTTGCCTACTTACATGTACATGTGGATGCATGTATACATGAGCTTTATTGAATGGCGCCTGTATGATGTGCCAGGGAGCATAGTTATGGTGCCATATTTATATACGACGAGTATACGTTTAATGAAGTGGCATGCCATTTGATGTGGCTAACGGTCCAGTGGTTTTTGTAGAATATTGATGTAAATGTGACACCATTGCTGTGCTGCATCCCCTGACCTGACAACCTGGAGCATTCAATACATTACCATACTGTTATTAAAATTCAATAAACATATAAATGATGCACATACGGTACAGTAAGTAGGTTATCATGTGACAGTTCATGAGGTTATTATATGATATGGAGTTTCTTATTTCGATGATATTTGAAAATAAATATGTTAAACGATTTTAAACTGTATCGAACCTTCAAGTTGGTATTATTTCAGTTCATACACTGTCAGAATATTAGCAAGCTCAATAAGTTGGTTCATGAATGACAAGGTGAAACAATACAAAGTATAATCTCCTGGGCAGGTTCACAGATTATGGCATAAATCGGATCTTTGACTGGATATGTGTATGTCGTTGCCGTGGAATAGGGATGCACGTCATTGTAATATGGGCAAAGTCTGTATATACTGTTATACATGTCTGTTATCATAAAATTTGTTCTGTGTGCTCTTTTTTATTTATTTGGTTGATTCTTTATTTATTTAACATTTGTGTAGTATATATGCTTTAATACATTACATTTACAACGTCAATGAATTCATAATAAAAACGCCCATATACGTATTGCGTTTATATGTGACCGACCAAGGGAAAAGGAACCAGTTTGATAAACTTATGGATTGTGGGTTTATACATTTTCTACATCTCCATACTTTTTTAATGTCAAAATTTATACTTGTTGTATGATATGACTGCCTTAATATATTTTGATTAAGCTCCAAACTCGTGCACACTAAGATCATTAATGGCTTTCAATGATGTTACGTCATGATGTCAACTTTCTGTCAAAGCATGACGTCGTATAATATATGTCAAAAGCCGCGTTAGCAAGTAAGCTGCATTTGCGAAATGCTACGTTTTACGCTTCCTGCATTAAACGGCCATCGCCAACTGGTCCCTATTCCCTTGGTGGGTCACATATCCCAATGTTTACACGAGGACGCTCGACGTTGCTGATTCGTCAAAGTTTGTTTGACGCCATTAATCTCCACGACGTTGTCAATAACGGCACACTAGTGACCAGCAATATCGCTGTTCCGTGAAACTGATGTAAAACAAGACGATTCCATGGTTACGATTACATCTGCAATAACCTTGCTGTTGACAGGACGTTAAATGCAACTAAGCAAACAAAACCCGTGTTTTATATCTGATACATGTAACGTGTGATTTATTTGCGACATTTACAAAGTAAATTTCAGTTTATAAATCATCATTGCTATTGTTATTTTCCTCCCTAAGTATCGCATGAGTACTGCAGGTCATATTGTATAAAAGTATGGCTGACTCTATTCGTCTGGGAACCCGTTTCAGAAAAATAGTACATGATTTGTACAACCAGCGTTGCCCGATATTTATCTGCACCTTTGCAGACACCATCGTTGGTTCCATGATCACTGTGGCTCCTGATCAACTGGAAAATGTGAGAGGGTACAAACAGATCATCATAAACATTTATATGCATTTATCAATTAATTTTATATTCACAAATACATGACGATCAATGTATATACTAATCAACTAAAACTATCTTAAACATGTATAGATCCACAATATCAATATCATGAGCATCTACAACGATGCTTTGTACTTTCATCAATCACATTGATATACACAGAACAAATGACGGTCGATAAAAATCTTGATTATCTCCAATAAATATTTACATTTAAGACTCATGCTTATATGGATATTATATTAATGTATCTAGTAGCATACATTAACATAGTAGTGTACATGGCATTGCATATTTTTCCAGACTAATGGCAAACATTGTAAATCCCGATTTACTATAACAATCGTGTGTCAGCCACATATACACGGAATAAATGGCAAACATTATAAGGTCGTTTTTATCACGTGTCTAGCTTGGGGCTTTATTGCATTGCACACAAGTAACAAGAAAACTGGCAGTTGAAATTCAGATCAGGGGTTGAGCAGTTGAACTACTGTAAATCCGGGACCAGTATAAAGATGTTAATCCACGGTACATGCAATAATTCGATGTTTACACAGTGTATACTCTGACCAGCGACAGATTGTTGATTTCACACGAAGGTGTACAGGAAAATGAGAACGACAATTATGTAACCAATTGTATTTGATCGGTGTATTTCTCCTATTCATCCACGCAAATAATCTGTGAAATGTAATGCATTTATCCCCGAAAACAATACAGTGTGAAATACTGTCTGTTCCACGTTTTGCTTCCGACGAACTTTTGAATATTAAACACATTAAATCTAAAAGCTATTTAAATGCAAGTTCTTTTCCACCTATAACAAAAAAGTCACCCTCCCCTCTTTTTTTGTTTGATGAAATTCCATCAAATATTGATTTGATAGCGAAAAAAAGATTTTCCTATTGGAATTTAACATGGGGTAAAAAGAGGTGGAAGCAGTGGGGGAGGAGTCAAAAAACGAAAACAATTGGAAATTGACTACGAAACCTCTCTAGATAGCTTGGAAATGACGTAAATAAGAAAACAAAAGCTAGATTTTGGAAATTGGCCCACAAATGAAAAATTATTTTTAAAAAATCTATTTTTAGCTCCCATTTTAAATTCCCATAGGAAAATAATTTTTTCGCAATAAAATCAATATTTGATGTAATTTCATAAAATAAAAACAATTGGGAGGATGACTTTTTTGTTTTTGATGAAAACTTACTTACATTTGATTATTTTGTAGACTTAATGTGTTTAATAGCCAAAAGTTCGTCGGCACAAACACGTGGAACAGACAGTAGTACTAGTGTTCTCTCATGTATAACTGGTACACATTTCCTTAATTTTCCAGAAAATAAACGTGTATGTGGAATATTTAGTTTAAACAATATTTATTTCATGTTGTGGCAAGTGATATATATATACATACAATTGAGAACAGGATTAGAAAACAAGCTTTTACACTTATATGAATTATTCTCCTACAGAAGATCAGTTTTACAATATGGCTAAGGAACAAGTTGGTGAAATAAGGTAAAATTGTATGAACAAACCAAAACAAAATATGTATATCAAAATGAATGCGTGATGGAAGCGTATGTGGTGTTTGTACGTCTCACTTACGCTGGACAGTACCGATCAGAAGGGACTTTAAGTTAGCTAACACGCAGACCGCTTTATCATGGTCGCAACATTGGTATTTATAATATAAATTGAAGACATAGGCAAGCTCAACACCGCCAGACCGAATGCTGAGGTAGTGTCCAACGTATACATTCATGTTTAGTACTGGTAATATGAAAACTTCGTTGAAAGTTTAACTAAACGCTGAATGGTTACTCGGGCCCGGCTCCTGCTATCCGTATACAGGCGGGTGAGAATGTACCTTGATCTCCATTAAATGTTTTACATTGAAATTAAAATATGAAAACAAAAAAATACTGAATGTTCTGAGACACATGCGAACTGTCTTTTCTCTAACATAATGTAACTACGTCACCCCCGTCCCCGGACTACACCGCACAACACACACAGAACACTGGGTAGAGGCAATAATGCAAGGTAATGGTGCTTAACGACCCACCACCACCAAACACAGTATCATTTAGGGCCAAGCAATTTAGATGAAGAAAGTAATAGTCAAATTTCATGTTCATTGTGGTAGGCAGTCAGATGATTAGGGTAAAAATACAAATAAAATTAATGTATTATGAGCAATAGAAATGAGGAACATGTATAAAATGAGGCTAGCGAGGACAATTATGCATTAATTGTGGTCTATGTTTTATCTAATAGGTTGCATGTACATGCATACATACACATGCATACACACGCATGCATACACTTGTACACGCGTATATATACATATGCACGCATACATGCGAAATATTTACGTCAAGATAATCGTCTTGTGGCTAGCAAGTATGTTTGTACCGGAGTGAATATGTGTTTGTTCTCTTCAAAGCTTAGTCGTTCGTTACCAAATAAGTATTTATCGACAACTGGAGGACAAGGGAGGTTTTCTAGGTATTGTTGTCGTATGTGCCGGTAATTGCTGCACTGTAACAGGAAGTGACTGGTTGTTTCTATGGCACCACATGTGCAGTTGGGTGTGTCAACTATCGACCTACGATGAAGGTCATAATGTAATGAACTACATGATAGGCGAAGGTGTGTATGGAGTATTTGACCCTGTCTCGACCCGATATTATATAAAGGCGAAGATTTTAATATGTTTTTATTCAAGCGTGCTTTAAAGGACGCTATTGTTCGGGCATTTCTAGTCGCTTCAGACAAAGAATTCCATTCTAGGATCGATGACGGAAGAAATGAATTCCTATGTAGTAGGGTACGGCATGGTATTAATGGTATGTCACACGCGTTTCTGAGATTATAGCGAACTTGAGTTTGCTGTGGGATTAGCTCACTAAGATATTGGGGAGTTAAGTTGTTTTTCATTTTGTATAGGAGAACTAATTTATGTTTATTACGTCCGTTGTCAAGAGTTTCCCACTTAAGATCGTGATATAGCTTGTCAAAGTTGCATAGCTTTGCGGCTCCACTCACGATGCGCGCAGCCTCGACTTGTACAGATTCAAGCTGTTTTTTTAACTCGATCGTACAGTTACTCCAAACTACATCTGCGTATTCTAGCAGAGGACGAATTAATGAAACATACATTCGTTCAAGGGCCGATCTACTTAATATAAATTTAAAGGATCGTAACATACCAATTCGCTGCCAAGCTTTGCTTATGTACGAGGATATGTGTGAGTTCCACTTACCGTCGTCTGATAGAGTAAGACCCAAATGTTTATGCTCTTTAAATCTATTAATAGTTTGGCCATTCATCAATAGGTTATGATGTTGTGGTTTATTCAGCTTCCTAGAGAAGATCATGGTCTCAGTCTTTGAAGGGTTGAATTTTACTAACCATTTTATAGACCACTGGTGAATAGATTCTATATCGTAGTTTAATGTTGCAGATGATGCTAGCGGGTCGTCAACGATTATGTAGAGACTAGTGTCGTCAGCAAATAGTCGAATATTAGAGTGAATGTCACTTACAATGTCATTGATATATATTAAGAATAGGAGAGGGCCTAGAATCGAGCCTTGTGGAACGCCAGCATTTATAGATGTCCAACGGGATGACGAGTTGCCATAGACTACACGTTGGCGTCTTTGGGAAAGATATGAAGAAAGCCAATCAATCAGGGGGCCAGTGATGCCAATGGACGAAAGTTTAAATAGGAGGCCTCGGTGTCATACTCTATCGAAGGCCTTGGAAATGTCGCAAAATACAGCACGGACTTCCTTTCTTTCGTCCAGTGCTTTGCATATGTCATTATATAGAAATGCCAACTGATTTGCAGTCGAATCTCCTCTTATAAAACCAGACTGGTAGCATGTAAGTTTATTATTTGTAGTTGTAAAGTTATATAAGTATTTGTGTATGCATCGCTCCATAAGCTTACCTATGCAACTGAGAAGTGATATAGGTCTGTAGTTATGTGGACTTGATTGATCTGACTTCTTAAAGATTGGAGTGACATTGGCTAATTTCCATGGGGAAGGGAAGAAAGATTTGCTTATGAGCTTATTGAAATAGTTAGAAAGGGGAGTAGATAGTTCCCGGGCGCCTTGGCGTAAGAGTCGCAGACTAATAAGGTCTGGACCGCTAGCTTTGGATGGATTTACTATGTGGAATATTTGGGAACTAATGACGTGTACATGTAAAAGCTTGTCAATATCCACAGAAATAAACAAGTCTCTGATCATCGCAGAGGTCACATTATTTTTATGACGAATTGAATTTGTATTCGTCCGTGAAAAGGAAACGTGTCCAGTGAAATAAAATTACAACAGTGTACGTTGATCAGATAGAACGTGTTATTATCGATGGTAGTTAATTACTAATATCGATAATAACACGTTCTATATGATCAACGTACGTATGCATCCATTGTATACTCGAACAGAATGATACGTGACATATGTTTCAGTAGAGGTGTACGTGGGTCATGTTTACTGTATCTACAAAATGTACATATAGAAATAGCGACCGTCACTAAAAATAATGGAAGGATTTAAAATGTATCCCGTCAACAGCGTATGTGCCGCGAAATACGGTGCCTTGAAACATTTTTGATTTCCTGTCAATACGACCTAATCACTGCGTATGAATATGTGCAGTTGTCATAGTCGATTTTGAGGGTGCGACTGGGTTTATATATTTTGTTTTTTAAAGTTATTTGTAGGTGTTGACGGGATAAAGAGAATAGTAGGTTAGTGCCGTGAATGGGAAAAATATCTGGCGCGGCACGGAAACGGGATGTGCTCGGCATAGCCTCGCCCATCCCGTTTCCTAAGCCTTGCCAGATAAGTTTTCCCATTCACGGCACTAACCTACTATTCTATATATATATATATGATCAGTGACATTTAATGTGTTCCAAGTCAACACCGGAAATCAATATATCTCTGGCGATGTCATTTTTCTTTTTCACGGACGAACAACAATAAAAACAATGTCCTAGATTAATGTAGGGCAAAAACACCTTGGACATAACCCCCTTCGTATGACAATGACCACATGGACATAACCCTCTTCATGATCTTTACATGGTGGACAAAACCCCCTTCGTCATTTTTACAAGGTGGACACAACCCCATTCATGTTGTTTACAAGGTGGACATAACCCCCTTCTCGGTTTTAATTAGTGACAATACTAACTTAAATGCATTACCGTTGTACTTGTGCATCGGTCAGGTGTCTGTCGTTGGAAATATCTGGTTAAATGCTTGCAGTATTCTGCAATCGAGGAACTTCAGCTTCAGCTTGCTTGATGACGAACACTGGGAACCAGTACAACTTCAAGCCAAACGCAGGGAATCAGTCGTACAGTCTATCGTAACGTATAAACCGTGATGTTTACGTCCTCTTTAGAGCATTTTTCATAAATGTAAACATTATTTTAATTACTACTTTCCGTGTTTATGAAATACATTCCTCAAGTTTGACCTGGAAGACCCAGAGCAAGACTGGCTATATATCCCATAAGCCCCATTTCTTCTTGGGTTTCATTGTAAATTATCTTAGACTGTAAAACGGGTAACATGCACATAAAGTTTGACGCGAATCGTTCATAAAGTAAAGAAATTATAGGAGATTGAGGAACATGCACACACCTACTGGACGGAAACTAAAACGTTATTTTACCTCGACCTTGGGAATTTGGAGAGCATGGGTGGAGTAGGGAATGAAAATGTGGATGATAATAAACATGCACATGCAGTTTCAAGCCAATTTGTTACACAGTAAAACAATTTGTATAAGAGAATGGAGAAACGCATTTAATGTGTCCAGTGAAATAAAATTGCAACAGCCAATTCACTAATATCGATAATAGCAAGTTATATCTGATCAACGTACGTATGCATCCAGTGTATCATCGAAAAGAATGCTACGTGACATATGTTTCATTAGAGGTGTACGTCGGCCATGTTTGCTGTATCTACCTGAACAAAATGTACATACAGAAATCGCGACCGTCACTAACGGAAGGATTTACAATATATATCTGATCAGTGACGTTTAATGTGTTCAAGTTAACACCGGAAATCAATACATCTCTGGCGATGACCTTTTTATTTTTCACGGACAAACACAAATAAAAACATGTCCTAGACGAATGTAGGACAAACAAAACCTTCGACATAATCCCCTGCGTATGAAAATGACCAAATGGACATAACCCCCTGCGTATGAAAATGACCACATGGAAATAACCCCCTTCATGATGCTTACAGGGTGGAAAAAAAACCTTCGTCACAAGGTGGACATAACCCCAGTCATGCTTTTTACATGGTGGACATAACCCCCTTCTCGGATTTCATTAGTGGCAGTAATAACTTAAATGCATTACCTTTGTACTTGTGCATCGGTCAGGTGTCTGTCGTTTGAACTATCTGGGTAAAGGCTTGTAGTATTCTGCAATCGAGGAACTTGAACTATATTCAGCATCAGCTTGCTTGATAACGAACACTGGAAACCAGTCGCACAGTCGATATTAACGCATAAACCGTGATGTTTACGTCCTCTTTATATCATTTTCTTATAAATGTAAATATTATTTTAAGTACTACTTTGCGTGTTTAGGAAATATAAGTAAATTTACATATTTTGGCAACATTATAAGTGTGCAGAATAACGTGCGAATGCGTCTATGGTAACACCAGAAGGCCTCCGTGCGACCTATTTACCTATTCGTACGCGTTCCATAAACCATTCTAGTTCATCAGTTGTAAGTTTACTTGTTCCAACTCACAGGGTGCCGTATACAGAAAACGATGCAATAAACCGGGAACCTGTAACTCTGTCCCAGCTCTAGCCATGCCAATTACAGGACGCAAGTAAGCACGGAACAAATACATTGACCGACAGTTTGCGTGTCAACAATTAGTAGATGCATTCAGTCCGTTTGGAGGGACTACCAGTAATAATGTGTTAGAAACAATTGTAAACTGTAAATTTGTGGCTGTGACTGGAGAAATGGGGCTGATGGTATCTGCGACCTGTGTAGATCCAGATCAGCCTGCTCATTCGCGCAGTCTGATCAGGGTCTGCACTGGTCGCCATTCAGTCAACAAGGCCGTAACCAGAGGTAAATACCAGATAAGGCGAACCAAGTTCCGACATGGGGGTCAGGGAGCAATCTCCCCGCCACCACCCTAGGGATTTCTTTAATTCTTGGCATAAAACAAATAATCGGCAAAGTGACCGCCTCGTCTCCCTCATCATGGTTACATTACTGGTCAGGAAAACATCAGTCCTGCTTCTAATAGGGTATGTTCTTATCATTCCTCAAGGCTGAACTGTAAGAACCAGAGCGAGACTGGCCATATATCCCATACATTCGCGCAGTCTGATCAGATCAGAGTCTGCACTGGTCACCATTCAGTCAGTGAAACATAAGTCCTGTTTCTAACAAAGTATGTTCTTATCATTCCTCAAGACTGACCTGGAAGACCTAGAGCAAGACTGGTCATATATCCCATAAGCCACATTTCTCCACACATAAAACATAAATGTGTTTTGGGTTTAATAGTAAATATCTTAGATTGTAAATTGTCTTAGACACCATGGCAACCTAACAGGGCTTCTTATTTACAGAGATGTCACCATATTATTAAAGCTCAATTACATTTGTTTCAAAATAACATGCATGTTATACTCTTCATTTATACTCATCTCTGTTGGCTCATGTTAAATTTCGTAGGTTGACTAGATTTGGTTTATTGGTATTTAACGACCTATCAACAGCTAAGGTTAGATGGCTTGCAAATCAATGTGCATGTTTATTATCATTCATAGTGTCATTCCCCGCCGCACGAATGCTGACCCCATGCAAAAGGTCATATGACTTTGAAATTTGTGTCCAGTATATGCGTGCGCGTTTGTCTAATATTCTATAACTTTCTTACTGTATGACCGATTGGCTTCAAACTTCAGGCGCATGTTTCCCATCACGCAGCATAGTTTCATTCCCCATTCCACCAATGCTCCTGCCTTACCCAAGATAACATTTAACCTACTGTCTGTTTCACGAAAGCTGCCCAAATTTTGCAGCCATATACACAATTAAAAACAATATTTTTTCCGATAATATTAAATTAAAGGAAAATGTAAGAATGAGCCTTCTTTTTATTTCGTGAAATTTGGTCAAATATTGATTTTATTGCGAAAAAAATATTTCCCCATGTTAAATCCACATAGACATCTTCACATAAATTTTCACACGAAATTTAACTTTTGTTTTCTTAGTTGGATCATTTCCAAGCTATCTAGCTAGGTTTCAGAGTCAATTTCCAAATTTTTAGTTTTTTGACTCCTCCCACAGTTCCTCCACTTCCTTTTCTCCCCATGTTAAATTCCCATAGACAAATTCATTTTTCGTAATAAAATAAATATTTGACCGAATTTCACGAAATAAAAAGAAGGCTCATTCTTAAATTTTCCTTTCATTTAATATTATCAAAAAAAATATTGTTTTGGAATTGTTTATATACTGTAGCCGTAAAATTTGGGCAGCTTTCGTCCTTTAGTCAGTCCACGAGCGGCGAATATAAATTGTCGGAAAGCGACATGCAATACTTGACTCAGTACATGGTATTCAGATACCAGACGAAATTGACGAAAATGTACAGCTAAGACTCGTGACGAGATGGAAACAAACCCAAATATAGCACGGGAAAACTACTTGACCGGTAGAAACAATGTGCAATGAAAGTACAGCCGATACACATATCATACATGTATAATGTGTCGTCTTCACATACCATCTATTGCCGACACCATACACAGGGAAATACCGACCTGTCCACAATACCAGACTCTGGGAAGGGAGGCAATTCCAACAAATGACAACCTGTACACGTATCAGCCACTGTTCACGACAATAGATGCCCCCGCTGATACCCCGAGATACATAGAACCACGTGAGACTGATAGAGTTCAAAGTAATATACATGTACCTAGCAGCCTTACATATTTCCGCGACTTTGCAATTAGACCACGCTCACTTATTTCGGTGACACATCCGAATACGGTTTATTATGTAAATGTTCAGACTTCAAATAAAACTCGACCGTACCCATATACCACAAAAACAGCTGATCAGACATTCGGGATTACACATACACAGGTGCCAAGGGCAACAACTCGTGGTATACCTCCATTTGAGACAACCTCGGGTTATCATCCAGTAGCTATGTCAGGGGTAGAACAGTATTTGGCTAGGGAGACAATCCATGAAGAGTCAGGGTTATTGCATACACCATCATCTCCCCTCGATAGACACATGGAATGTGGTTATGCATACTACTATTAACCCAATGCTGTCACATGACCAAATGCATTCACAACAAATTCACACACCAAACCGTATATGTCAACTCATCTACGACTTGCCCAATATGACAGCCCACATGGAAGTGAAACCAGAAACATTTAACGGCAGATCATCAGATATTAATGACTTTTTACAACATTTCTAACAGGTATCAACCTGCAAGCAATGGACCAAAAGACGAAAATGGATTAAGATTAACAATGTGCAATTTGCATCAAGGACACGATCACATTTTACATGTACATGTAAATACGATAAGAAGGAGTCTGTTTTCCACCAGTGTTGCTCCGGGCCAGTCCACTCTTCTGCGTTGTCCGCTTTACTTTGACTTCAAATTGCGATCATAGTGATGGTGGTATATAGGTTGTACTCCGCGTATGATCAGTGTCCGGTGTGATAGGAATGCTAGTTGACAAGGAGGTACAGTCTACACTCGTTTACTCAAAGTCGGTTAAGTCGAATTCCCTCGTTACGTCGAATTCGTGTCCAAGTCCTGTTTCAGATCATATTATTGTAAATGTAACTGGCTGCGGTTAAGTCGAATTTCGTTACTTCGAATTTTCGCCAATTCCAACTAATTGTTAGGTCCCGAAAACAGAAATGAAGACTGGACTTGTTTACCTGTGTAAACCTTTGTAAAGAAACTTTGAATAAGTGTTAAAGGTGATTTCCTCGACACCAATTAAGTTGTTTTATTTGCTGAAATATTTTATGAGTAAATAAATGACTTCAAAAAGTTGTCACACCATATCAACTTTCGAAATAATTTACGGAAAATGTTCCAGAATTTCTTTTCAATCAAAAATCGAAGATACAATAAAGATGGTTTTCTCAAATCCATCTTGTCCAGACTCGTTTGCATGTGTCATCAGATGCGAAACGTTGCCTGAGTATATAGCCTGAGTATATACACTCACATTCACCCTCCGATTGATACATACTGTGTGTATAATTATATAATCAAGTCCGGTATGCTCAACAGCTTGTTAATTTCCGATGTACATGCTTTATTTATTAAACATAAAATGTTACTTAACTGCTTTGAATTGTCTTTTCTTGTTCCACCCTGATAATACAGATATGTGTACTTAGTTCGATTACACATATTATGTGTGTATAGGCAAACGCAAGTAAACGCATTAGAGTTGCAAAAGTGTAACTCCGCGTGTCACAGGTCGTATGGGAGTTGCGTCCTGTAACGTGTATGACAATATTTCAAGGTTCTGTTCAGATTTAGTTACGTCGAGTAAACGAGTGTAGAGTGTATATTGGTTTGAACACTTTTCTTGTCGTGATATTCTATGTAAAAAATTGACGACCCATAAACATTACATGGTCTACCATAAGGGAAGAGCTACATAAACGGTTTTGTGCCCATGTAAAGTCTACAATTAAGGAAATCATACGAAAAACTTAAATCAATATTATATAGATACTAGATGAATTATATGTGTAAATGACAATATATTTTTTAGCTATATTTTCTGTTAGATTTCCATTGACTTTACATTGGGTTCCCAAAGGGGCACAACACCCTTAACGTGCTCTCCGCGTACAACGCGTATGTACAGTTGGAACTAGAAATGTGGCCTGTCGGCACACGAATTCCCGTCTCTGGCAGCCAAAGAAAAGGAGGCACATTTGATTATAAGCCATTTACGCGAGCGTTAAGGTTTCGAACTCACCAAGTCTGTGGCATTGACCCTTAGCGAGGGCGGGACGAATGTGGATTTCTCACAGGGCGGTAGAGGAAGATTGGAGCAATGAGTATGTGAAATGTGAAGCAGATTCGGGTAAGGAAACATATATTATAAGGCATTTGCGGGAGCGTTAGGGTTTCGGGACGGACGTACGTACGGACGTACGGACGCTGGTAACACGATATGCCCCCACCATTCGGTGGCGGGGGCATAATAAAAAAAATGGCACATTGCAACAAATAAACATTAATTACTTTCAGTACTGTGATTTATAGCATATCTCTCTTTTCAGACTATAACATATCTATCGACAAACCGCCATCTCGCCGCCATTTACAAATTACCCAACATCACGCCATCTTCATCATGCAATATTGTGTTCTTATTATTCGAGCGCTAGCAACCAAACAACCAAACCAACATCGACATTTGAGGTCTGTGCGACTTTATGCAATTGAGCATATGTCGGTCGCAGCACATATTTACGGGTTGAACTTGTTAAAAACAGGGGACTTACGCCATAAAATAGTTCCAACAGCTTGATCGCTTTTTACTTAGGGTATACCTATGTATAGGCATCGCCTCCGATAGTTAGCCACTGCCCAGACCCCCCTCGATGCGGTGGTAGGTAGTGATATCTTGGAGTAACCATAACAACAAAATGCATTGTGTTATTCAACGTTTAACGGTCATACGCAACCGCTAATTGAAAATAATATTATGAAAAACTACTTGCACTGCACAATATCAACGCATTTTCAGGCGCGACACAGCTTCCGTTGCGGAATTATTGTAACTTTTGCTCTTCAATAAGTTTTCAATATATCTATAATGATCATAGATATCTGGAATGTGTATACTTGAATTGATGATGTATTGTATAATATGTGTTACCGTATCTTTCTGATATTGCTATGCATAATCTGTAATGGTGTTGAATGTTTTGGTACATACTGTAGCAGTGCATACTGAACTTTAAGTTGTGCCATATCAATAGTTTACCCCTTAACCATTAAAACACCGAAAAATAAAATTGCCGTCTGCTCATTTTGTATATTTTAATCTCTTTAAAAACCTGTTTTGGCAGCGCAGTAGAATCGTCTCGGTATGTTTTTGGGGAGAAAACATAAAAATATTTAAAACAGCAGACGACAATTGTCGTTTCCAGTGCTTTAAAGGTACATGCCCACTCAGTAAGCCCAAACTGTCATTTATAGGAATTAAATAAGTGTATAATTGTGTCACTATTCCACCAGTTTTAAACGTTACAAGTGCCCGCTATACAGATATAATCATTTAGTAATATTTATTTTACTGATAGTGACGCGCGGTGGTATCAGGCTATTTTCATATGCAAATGAGGCATGATATTTTTTAATTATTTATACTAAAGAAATGCGTCACCTGAAAAAATAATATTTTCGACAGATTTTAAAGTATGATCATTGCAAATAATAAAATAAATACACAGATTAAATAGCAATGTTCGTTAACAATTACATTGTCACACCCATTTTGGCTGTGATAATGTAATACATTCAGTATAATAATTATGCATACTGTTAAACATCAAATATATGCAGTCGTTAGGTCTATATGACATAACGCATTTCGTGAAAAATAAATGATTACTCCCTCAAAGTATACTTTGGTAGATAAGTATACTTTGCAATTTTTATGAATTCGGCTACAATGGTCCTGTCTTATAAATTTATGAAATATTGCATACCCGGTCTAATAATATATTTTAGCAAATGTTAAAGAAGGGTCAAGTCAGGGTATGGACGGAATTACAAAAACTACCAAGCCACATATGACTCTTCATGACAAAACAGGTATTATAAATTATATGTTGTGACTACTCATTTGAACCGTCTCGTCACGAAGGTTCGATTGACAACAACATATAATTCCGTGCATAAATAAGATAATTTTGTTTCTGTATGAAACTTGTGTCTATATATATAGCTGTGCAAACTGATCTGGGGCGATGGTTTCAAATGTTACTTGGTTCCATTTTGTCACGAGAAGACTTAAATTAGCATGCCATTATGGTATACATGTAGATAGGTCCCGGCCATCAAAAGGTGCCCGACACATCTGAGATAAGCCAAGTGATATGTTACCTAAGAAGATGTGCGAAATCTCATCACAAATATTTACAAAATTAGTGATATATTTTTGTAAATATCGGAAGTTTACGAAGTATTCAGACCAAATGCAGAAATTATTCCGCAATTGTCAACGTTTGATGTCAGTTACAGAAAATATCACAGTTTCTGTAAATAGTTTTCATCACACATCTTCTTAGGTACAAAATCATGTGGTATGTCTAATCTATGGTTGTGACTGGAAAAATTGGGCTTGTGGCCAGTCTAACTTCTGGTGGCCGTTCACTAAACTTCGTGAGACTAAAATATTCGTAAGTGCAAATTTAGGATCGTCTGGAAATTTATAACTCATGGATTTACATTTATTGAGCTTGCTCAATAACTGTAGTAGTATATAGGGAGTCAGTTCGTTACCGCGAAGTGTGGGGGAAGAATTGAAAGCAGTGGGTAGCCCCATAGGTACCAAAAATAGTAAAATTTCGTGTTAATTTAAAGCGAAATAAATACAACCCACAGTAAAAAAATAAAATGTCATACTGTAGTATAAGGGAATGGCGGTTCTGGACCACTTTTAATATTCCCTCATATAAAGTGCGTGAGCCCTTGTTAGTCATTAGGTATATAATTAGCTGGAATCACGTTATCGTTATAAGCGGTCTATCATGTTAGTATTTTTCAGAAACCAGTTTATAACGTACACCTACAGGGTCCTTATTTTAACCTAGGTGGGTACGCATGGAAAAATTAGAATAGTTAGCAATTGGGAGGGTACGCATGAGTTTGGTGTAGGTAGCTGAAAACATCCGCAATTTGGGGACCAGTGTTAGGTAGCTGAATTAATTTTGTAGAAATTAGATCCATTTCGGGGCACGTCAAGGTCAATGCCGGTTCTGGCTCAAAACCCTAACCAATGACTTTAGTTTGGTTTAATGCTCTCTGAACGTGTCAGTTCGTTACCGCGAAGTGTGGGGGAAAACAGTGGGTAGCCCCATAGGTACCTTTCCTGTTAATTTAAAGCGAAATAAATACAACCCACAGTAAAAAAATAAAATGTCATACAAAATGTTGCAGCGGTTTCGGCTACCCAACACAATCGTATGTGGAGCTGCTATAGTCTGGTAGTTGAAATAGGGTAGTTGAAACCAGTACAGATTTGCCACGGATTTTAACACGAGAAAACTAGCAGAAAGCCCCCTAGCCCCGACAAAATATGTGTCTTCTATATGAGGTGTTATAATTAATTAATTGTAAAAAATGAAAAAAACACCCTATTGAACATAAGCCATACAGGTATTTATATAAAAAATAAATTTTCCACGATTAGAAAATGACAGATATACGTAATAAAGTTACGAGAGCGCCTCGCCCTAAGTTAACTCGCACACGGATTAGCGATAAAAGGGGTGTAAATCCATCTAAAAGTTCTTCTCCTAGGATTCGGGAATTAAGGTCAGAATTAATAAGAATGGGTACACCTTTTTCAAACCGTTTGAGGGAAAGGGGGTTAACTACACTAATAAATAAGGAAAAAAAATGATGAATTTATGAAAAGAATGGCTCGTGCTATGTCTCGGGGGGTATTTAAGGGGGTGGAAAAAAAGAATATAGAAAAGATAGCACAGAATATAGCCGATGAGGCTTCCCTCAGTCTTAGAAGCAGGAACATCGGCAAACCTCAAAAACGAGTGCAGAAAGCGCGTTTATTACAGTTAATAGAGGAAGGTAGCGAAATATTAGAAGATTATAAACAAACAAAAAGAAAAATAAATATTAAAAGGGCGGTAGGATAACTACAATAACCCTGAAAAGAAAACACATCAAATAAATAACAGCAAAAGGATAATGGGCGAGTTAGAGCCTTTGTTAACTGACAGTTTTTACCTAAGATTCTCTTTTTCTTACAAATTAATTCACAAGAGGAGAGAGACGCGAGAGGAAAGCCGACAACGTTGGTATTTTTATTTTAAAAATAAAAATTTATCCGGAAGTCCGTGGTTTAGGGGTTACGATGAGGTTGAAGAGTGGATTAATAAACAAGAAGAGCATAGATTAAACATAGATAAAATAGATAGGCCAAGCACAAAATGGAGGTTTGTAATATGGATGGGTGTTAGCGTTAAAATAGTATATGGAACAGCTTTAAATAAAATGCCTAAAGGAGATGCGGAATGAAAATCTGGAAAAGTAGCCGGAGGTCGAATGCCTGAGTGGTTGCGTTATAAGAAAGGGATGAAGCCCCTGGATAGTTTCAATGATGATCTTTGTTTATTTAGATGCTTGGCCCTCCAAACTTCGAAGCTTAGGGTTGATAGGTGTTTAACATTGACCAAAGAACTCCAGCAACAGTATTTGCAGTTTTGTAAAACCCATAAATTACCGAAACCAGAAGGACCCATATTATTTGTTGATATCAAGAAAATAGAAGAGTGTTTTAAAATAGGTATTGATGCGTACGAACCTACAGAAGAGGGAACATGATATTTAAGAAAAGTAGCAGCTCATTACGACAAGATTGGTAATAAAAAGATGAAAATAGGTATCTATAACGATCACGCCTTCCTTATTACAGATATGAATAAAGCCTCTGAAAACAATTATTGTTGCTTCGACTGCAAACAACGCTTTACAAAGTCCAGCAATTTAACCAGGCACGCATTGACTTGTATGAAGGGATTAACAAAAGTATCGTGTAAAGGAGCAAAAATAGATCGCCCACTATCAGCGTTCGAAAAAGCTTTCCACCCAAAACCCGGTTGTAGCAAGAAATCGATCAGTTGGATAAAATCTTTACCAGGGCCCCATATTCACACTGCAGTATGCGGTCACGGCGGAGAAAGAATAATCGCTGGTGCCCCAGTTGATGGGTATTGCCCCGAGACTGATACAGTTTTATCAATTTCACGGCTGTTATTGGCACGGGTGTCCCAAACATTGCAAATATTATAAAAATAAGCTTAGAAGATCCAACGAGAGAGACGAAGCAATTGAGGGTAAGTGCAAATTAGTAACTATTTTTGAATGCGAGTATGATGCAATTTGTAAACCTGAGGATGTAAAAGAACTCGAAGAGCCTCCTACAGTGATTTACCCATATCATATTGTATACGATTTTGAAGCATATTTAGACGGAAGTAAAGAAAAGCGTAACCCCACTAAAGATCTAGAGTTTATAAACGAACATGTCCCAATAAGTGTTAGTATAGGGGATACTCTATCCAACAATATAACTCACATATGTGATACTTCTCCAAAACAATTAGTAACCCTATTTATGGAAGATGTAAAGAGAAGGGGAGACAATATCCGAGAGGTCGTGGGGAGCAACAATACATATGGGTACCCAGCAGACATGGAGTATCTTTACACTTCTCAGCAGCGAGAAATTACCCGTTGGATTTCACAAGTCCCGGTAATTGGGTTCAATTCCAGTAATTACGATCTTAATTTAATAAAGAAGCATTTAGTTGACGTTTTAACGGATAAAACCACTAAGGTAGTAGTAGGAAAGAAAGCCAATACAACCATTTTTCTATTTACACCAGAATTTAGATTTTTAGATGTAAAATTGTATCTTGCTCCTGGTATCGATTACGATAGATGGGTTAAGGCTTATGGATGCGAAGGTGGAAAAAATGAAAAATCCTTCTTCCCATACGAATGGTTCGATTCTCCCGATAAACTAGCGTATGAGGGTTTACCACCGCTTAAAAATTGGACAAATAAATTAACTCCAAATAAAACGATAACCAAACAGCAGTTGGAAGGGTGCAACAACATTTATAGCAGATTAAATATGAAGTATTTCAAAGACTGGTTAAAATACTATAACGACTTGGATGTTGGCCCCATTTTAGAAGCTATCGGAAAAATGACAAAATTTTATCAAGCAAAAGGTATAGATATGTTCAAAGATGCAGTTACCCTACCGGGAGTTGCTTTACAATACATTCTCAGAGGAACGATAAAAAACCATATAAAACCTTACCAAACCAAAGAGAGTAAGATAGCAGACGCGATATGTCCACCACTGTATGCCCCTGGTGAGGAAATATATGTAAATGTTAAAAGGAGCATTAGTTGGGGGTCCATCAATTGTGTTTACAAGATACACTGAAGCAGGTGTTACGAGAATCAGGTCAGCCCCTGATGGAAATGGAAAGCTTTGCGAAGCCGTACTTGGTTTTGATGCAAACGCCCTATATTTATCAACATTAAACAAACAAATGCCATGTGGCGAAGGGAAACTACACGAGGAAAGCAGCCCTCACGACCCTATTAAAATAAATAAGTTTTCCAATGCGGTTTTAAAAGATAAGTGGTTTGGCTTTGCTGAAGTAGATATAGAGGTTCCCAGTAGTTTAAAAGAGAAGTTTTCGGAAATGTCCCCAACCCCATTTATAAATAGGATTGTAGAGGAGGAGGAAGTTACAGAGAAGATGTTACAGTATTTACAAGAAACTAACCGCGCAAGAGGAGATGGCAGAAAACTAGTAGGTGCAATGTCTGCTAAAAAAGTATTACTATTTGCCCCATTATTAAAATGGTATTTGAAGCAGGGTTTATAAATTACAGGGATTTACAGAGTAATAAATTATACAGCAGGTAAGCCCTTTAAATGGTTTGTTAAAGAAGTTACTTCAGCCAGGAGATCCGGAGATGTTGATAGCTCCAAGTCCCCAATTGCGGATATAATGAAACTATTAGGTAACACATGTTGCGGGAAAATGATAGAATCCCCCGAAAAACACCTCAACACAACGTATACAAAAGGATGAAAAATGTGTGGACAAAGCTTTAAGATCAGCGTATTTCGATGATTTAGAGGAAATAGGAGATTCTTACGAAATATCCTCAAGAAAAGTAAATGCCAATATGACTCGTTCATTTCACTGTGGGATTGCTGTATACCAATACGCAAAACTAAGAATGTTAGAATTTTATTATTACGATTTTATGGATAAATACGTAGATAGAGCAGATTTTGAACTAATACAGATGGATACTGATAGTTTGTATAGTATGGGGGGATATTAAGCAATGAAGGGTGGAGAGCTGGATGGAATGATAAAACCCGAAATGGTGGAGGAGTTTAAAAAACATAAAAAAAGAATGGTTAGCTTGGGATAAATGGAGTAATAGAGAACCAGGGCTATTCAAAACAGAGTTCCAAGGAGATCGTGCAATCGCACTATGCAGCAAGTGTTATGTGGTTGAAAAAGTAGACACAACCCAAGTAAAACATTCAGCGAAGGGGTTATCTGCCAGGCAAAATCCGCTCACATGGAGAAGGTATATGGAGGCCCTACACCAGGTTGGAACGGATAGAGGAACAAACAGAGGGTTTAGAATGAGAAATGGTGTTATGAAAAGATATGCCCAAAACAAACTAGAAATGGACGCTTGTCGACAAGCGCATGTGTATCCCCTCCCCAGATACACAAGTAGTTTGAAAAAAGGGTGTTCGAGTTATGCTCCGGAGACAAAATCAGTGACGGAAAAACAAAGGGAGATAACTAAAGAATTAGTGATGCAAGAGTTGTCATTCTTGCGGGACACACCTTTAGGGTCGTGGTCTGTGCATGTGTGAAGTTTCATGAAAATATTCCAAAGGGTGTTCGAGTTATGCTCCAGACACGAAATCAGTGCACGAAACAACAAAGGGAGATAACTAAGAAATTAACGACGCAAGAGTTGTCATTCTTACGTGCGACACACCTTTGGGTCGTCTTCTATGCATGTGTGAAGTTTAATAAACTAGATGTGTTCATAGAACACGGATGTCCCACATATCGCTTTGATAATAAATGAGGCCAAATTGCAAGTCAAAATTTTATTTTACCTGAGCGTTAAAGTTTTTGAAGCACCAAGTATGTGACCTTGACCCTGGGCTTGGCGGGGGCAGGACAAACGTGGATTTGGCACAGGGCGGTAGAGGACCATTAGAGCAATGCATATATGAAATATGAAGCTGATCCGTGAAAGAAAACAGAAATTATAAGATATTTACCTGAGCGTTAAAGTTATTGAAGCACTAAGTATATGATGTGAACCCTGGGCTTGGCGGGGGCTGGACGAACGTGGATTTGACACAGGGCGGTAGAGGACCATTAGAGCAACGCATATATGAAATATGAAGTTGATCCGTGAATGGAAAGAAAAATTATAAGATATTTACCAGAGCATTAAAGTTTTTGAAGCACCAAGTATGTGACCTTGACCCTGGGATTGGCGGGGGCAGGACGAACGTGGATTTGGCACAGGGCGGTAGAGGACCATTAGAGCAATGCGTATATGAAATATGAAGATGATCCATGAAAGAAAACAGAAATTATAAGATATTTACCCGAGCGTTAAAGTTGTTGAAGCACTAAGTATGTGACCTTGACCCTGGGCTTGGCGGGGGGGGAGGACGAACGTGGATTTGGCACAGGGCGGTAGACGACCATTTAGAGCAACGCGTATATGAAATATGAAGTTGATCCGTGAATGGAAATAAAAATTATAAGATATTTACCTGAGCGTTAAAGTTTTTGAAGCAACCAAGTATGTGACCTTGACCTGGGATTGGTGGGGCAGGACGAACGTGGATTTGGCACAGGGCGGTAGAGGACCATTAGAGCAATGCATATATTAAATATGAAAATGATCCATGATCCATGAAAGAAAACAGAAAGTATAAGATATTTACCCAAGCGTTAATGTTTTTGAAGCACTAAGTATGTGACCTTGACCCTGGGCTTGACGGGGCAGAACGAACGTGGATTTGGCACAGGGCGGTAGAGGACCATTAGAGCAATGCGTATATGCGTGTTCGAGTTATGCTCTGGATACAAAATCAGAGCACGAAACAACAAAGGGAGATAAGTAAACAAGAATTCCGCGGAATCAGATGCCTCGCCTTGTCCCGCCTTGACCTCGAGCCTGGGCCCGAAAGCAATTTTCACTGGCCCGCCCAACATATTATAAAATTATTGACTAGTGAACCATAGAATATCATATTATATTCTATGGCTCACTAGTCAATAATTGTTTTATTATATGATAATAGTCTGTATATAGCACTTACGACCTTATGCTACTAGACAAAAATTGAAAAAGAATTTGAAAAAAAAAATGAAAAAAAAAAATGGAAAAAAAAAGTTTAAAATTAAAAAAAACAAAAATAATAATGCTTGTACTGGAGTCCAGAATTTTTTTTAATAGTCCTATATTTATCTACATATATCTGCACAGGTCCACATAATGCCACAATATTTTCAACACAGTTTACGGAAATGTAATACATGTATAATCATTTACCTGTATAAATTACCTGTAAGTGGTCAGTGGTCAGTTGCACATGCTAGCACATGCACAGGTGAATAGTCTGTATATAGCACTTACGACCTTATGCTACTGGACAAAAATTGACAAATAATTTGAAAACAAAAATGAAAACAAAATTTGAAGAAAAAAAAAATGGAAAAAAAAAGTTTAAAAATAATAATGCTTGCTACTGGAGCCCAGATTTTTTTTTCAGTCAAATTGAAAAATAATTTGAAAAAAAAAATGAAAAAAAAAAAATGAAAAAAAAAAAAAAAAAAAAATGAAAAAATAAAGAAAAAAATTTAAAAATTTAAAAATAATAATGCTTGCTATTGGAGACCAGATTTTTGTTTAATAGTCCTATATTTATCTACATATATCTGCACAGGTCCACATAATGCCACAATATTTTCAACACAGTACCCAATGTAGTAATTTACCTGTATAAATTACCTGGTCAGCAGTGGTCAAGCACTGGACATCTTCACATGCTAGCCCATGCTAGCACATGGTTCTCCCAGTTTCTATTGTTCTCTCTAACAGGTAAGGTGTACAGAGCACACGAGAAAAGGTGTACAGAGCAGACAGAAAACAGGTCTTCATGCATTATTGTCCAGTTTGTAGAGTGCGCAAAACAAAAAAGGGAGATAACTCAAAAATTAGCTACGCAAGAGTTGTCATTCTTGTGCGCGACACACCTCCGGGTCGTGGTCTATGCATGTGTGAAGTTTCATGAAAATATTCCAAAGGGTGGTCGAGTTATGCTCCGGACAGGAAATCAGTGAGCGAAAACAAAAAAGGGAGATAACTAAAAAATTAGCTATGCAAGAGTTGTCATTCTTGTGCACGACACACCTTCGGTTCGTGGTCTCATTGAATGTGTTAAGTTTCATAAAAATATTCCAAAGGGTTGTCGAGTTATGGTCAATCAGTGCGCGAAACAAAAAAGGGAGATAACTGAAAAATTAGCTATGCAAGAGTTGTCATTCTTGTGCTCGACACACCTTCGGGTCGTGGTCTATGCATGTGTGAAGTTTCATGAAAATATTCGAAAGGGTGGTGGAGTTATGCTCCGAACACGAAATCAGTGCGAGAAACAAAAAAGGGAGATAACTCAAAAATTAGCTACGCAAGAGTTGTCATTCTTGTGCGCGACACACCTTCGGGTCGTGGTCTATGCATGTGTGAAGTTTCATGAAAATATTCCAAAGGGTGTTCGAGTTATGCTCCGGACAAGAAGCGACGCGGACGCGGCGCGCTGTCAAATCCATAGTATCCCCCGACGGAGTCCGGGGGATACAATTAGGACTGTCCGCTTACTACGATAAGAGAAGGGTTTCAGAAGATGGGATACATACAGAACCCCTTTAAACTTTCAGAAAATAAAAAATATGCAGCCTGTTCAATTTTTGAAGGTATCTTAAGTCGGGGCTTATCACGGGGTTTTGCCCAATTATCTCTAGATAATCCCGTTATAAATTTATCATATTCCCACAGATCTGTAAGGCGTTTGGGGCCAATATGGTGTTTCTTTCTAACTTCATAGGCAGGAACAATTCCACGTGATTGTAAAATATATACCAGCGCTTCCTGCGTAATAACCGATTTAGGCATAATTCTTCAAGAATTACTTTATATATATACATATTTATTTCCAATTGTGATTTTATGTTAAACATTTATAATATGTATATATAAAAATATGTTTACAAAAAAAGAAGACGTAAAAACAAAATTTGATGAGGCTTGCTATGAGGATATTTTAGGTCTCCAAGACGGAATTATAGAACGTCTAAAAAAGTTACACGAGGGAGCTAGAAGCGGCTACAAAACGAAAACCTGTTGTTGAAATTTGTAAAGATTCGATGATGAGCCCGCTTGTTGAAGCTATTATGAAACAGTTCGAAAAAACCTACATGGAAAAGAATTAATCCATATCCGGCAGTACGATGGGTTAATTAATGTCTGGTTGAATTTGAACGCACCACCAAGTAAACCTGCTAGAGCCCCAGTCGAATAAATCCAATACATATTTGAAGAAAGCGCATATTTTGTTTTTCAATGTAGAAACCGGGGGTGCAGCTACAGATTAATTTTTCTTAAAAAAGGTAGCCGAAAAACCTTGGTAGCGCTTTCTATAATAGACAGGTTTTTGTTTTTTATTGAAGGTGATCTATCCAAACACATGTGGGTTATCAACTAACGCTTGTGCACTTACTACATCATACCCCTCTTCTAAATAGGTCTCTATCAAATTACACATACGAACAGATCCGGGTGAACACCCTCATGGGGATCATAATATTTAATTCCTTTTTTCCTCAATCCATACGGCGTGCGGAAACTATTATTAATTTTTTCAAAATTATCACTACATGTGGTTTTATCTATTTTCTCTTCATTAATTAATTCTTTTGAATTATCACTACAAACAGGTTTATCTATTTTCTGTGATTTTTTTTTTATTTCTTCACCACACGTAGACATATTTTATTATATATCACATATTTCATTATTTAATACTAAAAATTATTAACTCTTACTGAGTAATGCTTAACAATTACTGAACAATGCTAACATTCGGCCACGATTTTGCAAGGGTTTTCAACTACCTTTTTTTAATCCATTAGAAGGCGCATATTTCGTAGGGGCTAGTGCGATTTCGGCTACATTTTTCCAAAGGGATACTCCATTTAGAAAGGGTCGCTAGGCACGTTTTTCCCCATTCGGTATGCCTAGGTGTGGTGCTAGTATGCCTAGTCGTGGTGCTAGTATACCTAGGTGTGGTGCTGGTATGCCTAGGTGTGGTACTGGTTTGCCTAGGCGTGGTGCTAGTATGCCTAGGCGTGGTGCTGGTATGCCTAGGTGTGGTGCTGGTATGCCTAGGCGTGGTGCTAGTATGCCTAGGTGTGGTGCTGGTATGCCTAGGCGTGGTGCTAGTATGCCTAGTTGTGGTGCTGGTATACCTAATTGTGGTGCTAGTATGCCTGGTTTTACCTAGGCAAATCATGTTGAACATTGGGCAAAATATATTTATATGTGCCTACAACAAAAATATGCCACCAAAGCAAAAGCAAAATTTATCCGAACAAGATATAGAAGATATCCGTAATCTTCGGGGTATAGAGTCTGCAGACAATACGAAGAAGAAATTTGGAATCGGTACCACTCGCCTTCGAAGAATATGGGACGCCGTCGATGCGGAACGTAGTACAAAACCAGAAGAAACCAAATTTGAAACAAATTTAGAAACCCCCACCCCCGTATTACACAGGGTAACCACCCCTGGCCTCCCACCAATGTTCCCCACGGATCTACTAGAAGATATACGAAACGTAAGCTCGTTCGAAGAGTCGACGCACCTGTCCGACATGGAGAGACGTTTGGAGAACCGGTTGGACGCGCTGGAACGCAGACTGTTGGACGCAATTTTCAACGATGCCAGCACGACCGATTCCGAGTGTCCGAAGAAAGACGAGCTGGAGGTGCATGACATCTGGAGAACCGTAGAGAATGCAAAGTGGTGGTTTGGGTTGTTTTTTGTGGCGTACGCGGTATGCAGACCAATGTTCACATTCGTGACTCTAGAGACTTGTAGACTCTGGAAGAGCAAACCAGATTACGACACCCAGTTCGTGCACTCCGTAAAACAGTCCGGTACGCCGAATGGGAAAAACGAAACTAGCGACTCCGTACACCAGCACTCTGGCAGTCGCGACCCGTTCTACATGCAGTCGCCATTTTGGAAAAAAATTCTTTGTATATTTTTTGTCGCTGCTCGTTGGGTAGCCGAAACCGCTGCAAACATTTTTGTATTTTGACATTTTATTTTTTTTTTACTGTGGGTTGTATTTATTTCGCTTTAAATTAACAGGAAATGTACCTATGGGGCTACCCACTGTTTTTCCCCACACTTCGCGGTAACGAACTGACACGTTTAGAGAGCATTAAATCAAACTAAAGTCATTGGTTAGGGTTTTGAGCCAGAACCGGCATTGACCTTGACGTGCCCCGAAATGGATTTAATTTCTACAAAATTAATTCAGCTACCTAACACTGTCCCCAAATTGCGATGTTTTACAGCTACCTACACCAAACTCATGCGTACCCTCCCAATTGCTAACTATTCTAATTTTTCCATGCGTACCCACCTAGGTTAAAATAAGGACCCTGTAGGTGTACGTTATAAACTGGTTTCTGAAAAATACTAACTCATAGACCGCTTATAACGATAACGCGATTCCAGCTACTTATATACCTAATGACTAACAAGGGCTCACGCACTTTATATGAGGGAATATTAAAAGTGGTCCAGAACCGCCATTCCCTTATACTACAATATGACATTTTATTTTTTTACTGTGGGTTGTATTTATTTCGCTTTAAATTAACACGAAATTTACTATTTTTGGTACCTATGGGGCTACCCACTGCTTTCAATTCTTCCCCCACACTTCGCGGTAACGAACTGACTCCCTATATACTACTACTGTAAATCCAATAATTATTGACAAGAAAACAATGTTAATGTGAAATGTACAGATTATCATAAGTTTGCACTTACGAACATTTTAGTCGTGCGAAGCTTAGTGAAACGGCCCCTGATTTTACCGCACACACCTATAACTAGATAAGGATCTGCATACGTCACTAGCATGACTGGTTTTTCAGTTACTGAATAACAAACAGTGCAGACCCTGATCAATTGAGCTTATTAGTTTTCGACGCGTTTCTTAATTGATTGTATATAACCATAAGTAGTATGAGTTCATGTTTATGATGACAAGGACATATGTACATATACACAGGAACAGTTTATAAGGTCGCATTTCTGAAATACCAGCATACATTTTCTCTCAGTGTCATTAATTGTATTGCTAATTGCTTCAACACCATTATCTAAATATAAAACTACTAGTACGTACTGATATACATGTATATTATTTAAATCGTCGAAGTGATTTATCAATGGAAGGTGTTATTAAGGTACGTACGCACTATACACACGTACGTACGTTGACAAACGTATATCCTCTGTTGCCTATCAGTGAGGGGATAACGAGCATTGTTTAACAGCTTGGTAGAGTCAGTACTGTAAACCATCTAGTGGGATTTATTTGATAATATGCTTCTAACATTATGTAACATGACACTGCGAAAATGGAGTAAGGTTTACACTGGAAATATCATTTGACAACTTGTAGAAGTCCTCCATGGTTGTGCCATCAATGTTCATTTGTAACACTCGCTGAAGTTGTAGATTTGCGTTGAAGTTGTAGAACTGAATGAATCTGTAATTATAGCAGAATTGTGTAATTGGGAGAGATTATTTCAAGTCAGGACCAGATTTATAAATAGATTACCGAAGTTGAGTAACTTCCCTTAAAACTACTTCCTGGCCGTTAATGGAATTATAACTGGCATAAATTTTCTGTTTAACGGCTTAAATCTAAGCAATGTGGTTTCAAATTGACAGATTCCACCAATTCTAACGTCAGGAATGCCCTGGAAGTTGTTTTAAGGGAAGTTACATTTACTCATGATTGTCAAAGTTTGTTAAGTTATGTATAGCATAAGTATATAAGGGACACACTCTGACAAAATCAGGCTTGTTTCATTCAGGAACAGTATAGATTTTGATTATTTGTGCAGTTATACTACGAACTGCAAATCTGTAAACGTTGGCGATGGCTTAATGTATGATTCGTTGATTGAGTTGCAAACATTGAAGTCCCAGATCAGACATGACCGTCTGATTTGCTGCATTGGTCATAACTGTAATAAGCGTGGTTTTGTCAGATTATGATCCAAATTATGTTTAGAGATATTAATTTATGTAGAGATATGGGTAAACTTTAATCACATGTAGTTTTCAGTCAGTGTAGATCCATAAAATGACATGCAGATAAAAAATTACATAGCTATCACCTTTTGGCACATTGAGAAAATATCGAACTAACTAGATTTGACAGTGCACAGGTGCTTATAGAATACCAACGCCCCATGCGAGTCCATGACATTGTGGTGGAAACTATAGGGTTAACTGTAGTAATTTTCAAAAATGATAGGTCGGAAAATCTGTTTAATGGCGACGAACTAGCGGAGCCATTAAACATGTTTTCCGACCTATAATTTTCTGATATACGCCTGCGGTTAACCTATTTATAATGCACTCCTTTACTACTGGCGTAGGAATACATATTGAAATAATGTGCGACCGTTAATCAACAATGATATACATGTAATGTATGACCATCAGCCAATCAGATTGCGTGATATGCATAGAGTGCATTAGAAATGCATGTGTGACTCATAAGACATTCCATAGAAGGAACCAGAAATGATAATTCATTCATCACATGCTAAGGTTCCAGTCAGTGCACTAATTATGTGACCTTACCAGGGGAGGGTCGAGAGGAGGGTCTTGGATTTGTATAAGCATCAGGAATACATGTGTAGAATATGAAGATGCTTCATGATAAGAAATTATAAAGAAATATTGGAAAAAAGTAAGTTGTCATTGGGCAGGCAGGCTGCATTGGTGGGCAATACACTATTGATGATGATACATAAGTATATGATGATGTCAATATGACTTAATGTTGCAGATACTCATAAACAATTGTTGCAACATCGTTTAAATAAATTAGACATAGATCTTGGACATTTAGGCTGCATGGATGAGCAACAAAATTAAAATATGGATGATGATAAACAATAATAGTAAGTATCAAGTCAGACATACACTTACATATATAAAGCACATTGCGCTTACAAAATTAATGTAAATGTCGCAAAAACATGAAACGCAAATGCCATAGTCATTTAACCTTATAGTTGGACATGCAGGCTGCATTGGTGGTCAATAGAAGCAACACATGGATAATGATAAACAAACATATAGCGGTTCAATGAAACACACATCATGCTTATAACAAGCAATATAGATCATTATCTTAATACAGGAATGTAATCTTTTTTAATAGGGACTATACTGATCATAAAGCCCATCAGCCCCATTTCTCCAAGGACACAAATTACAAGTGATTAACTGCTTATGCTCTTATTGCATACGACAGGTATTAACCCTTTCACCCCTAAGTAACTGAATGGGCTGCGATATGTTAATTTTGCAACCAATCCAATCATCGCAAAATGATTTTCAGACTATTCCATTTATAAAAAGGTGGTATTAGTTGTTCTCAAAAATATGAAAATTGCTTTCAAACAGTGCAGATCCTGATGAGACGGCTCGCTACGAGCCGGCTCATCTGGATCTGCACTGTTTGCATACACCGTTATAGCGGGCTTTCGGGTTCAAAGGGTTAAGCTATCATGTACACATGCGTGAAATATGCAAAATATGTGAAGAGAGAAGTATACCCTAGATAAGGAAATAAGAAAACCAAGGTGAATGTTGTGTCGAAGGGAAGTACAAAATCCAGCTGTCTTTCTCGCACATGGCACATAAGAAACATAAGTTTCAAAAGGGGCCGGAAAAAAATAGGAAAGATAATTTTCAGCCGGACCTGTATTTTTTTTGTCAACCTTAGATAAAACCATATGTTATCACAACGAAACAAAAATGTGACAAACTACAGAGACCCGCAGGGGATGTAGAATTATTTTTGTTATTAATTCGTTCCCACGAAATAACAATTCGTTCACTTAATTTAACAATTCGTTCCCACGAATTAACAATTCGTTCCCATGAATTAACAATTCGTTCCCTCAATTTAACAATTCGTTCCACGAATTAACAATTCGTTCCCATGAATTAACAATTCGTTCCCTCAATTTAACAATTCGTTCCAACGAAATAACAATTCGTTCCCACGGGAACGAATTGTTAATTGGTGGGAATGAATTGTTATATCGTGGGAACGAATTGCTAATTCGAGGGAACGAACTGTTATTTCGTGGGAACGAAATAATAAAATAAAAATCCATGTCCCCTGCGGGGCTCCGTAACAAACAGATGGACAGATAGACACAGTAAAAATAATCTGTTTCCACCTATTCTTGCCAGGGTCCTAATAATACTCCCATTGAGCGAATTACGAGGTGCACAAACAGCTTGTTACTTACAATTCAGTAGACTCGCATCTCTGAAGTTGTGTCCGTGAGTTGAAGATGCTCCAATCCCCGTCCGTCCTGCAGCTACCATAGTAACCGAAACCATGTCCACGCACCTAAATCATTGAAAGTTCTGCATTAACCCGTAACATGTAGGAATCTAAATTAGCACCCAAGTTTAATACGAATTTCCACGTCATTATAGATTGACCTTGGGCAAGTGAGCCACTTGATTTAGGTACACACGTATAATGAACATATTGATGGTGACAATCAAGATTATCAAGTTTCAAGTCAAACAGAGACAACCGATATCAAAAAAACTTTAAAGCAAAGTGATTGGACGCACAGACAGCGCAATACCATACACATCCTATTGTTTAAGATGGTTGGACCGTATATTGAATTTATGTATGATAGTAAACAAGCATATGAAGTTTCAAGTCAATCCAACTCATAGTTGCAGGGATAAAGTTACTTTCATTAATTTAAAAACGTTAACGTACATTTCTGCTAGTTGCACACACAGACACACACACACGGATACCATTGTGATCACTATATATCGTTCAAACACAATTTAAGACATCCAGACATTGCTATGGTGATATTTTCATGTCATAAATCTAACATAACCTTACTGGGAACATTTACAACAGCCTGTTCAATGTATATCAATCTCATTCGCGATGTCATCGACTTCAATAAGCAGATCTCAAAACGGACATAGTGAACACAATAGGACTCCATTGATTTTTAGAGCGGCTCTAATAATGTATATAACCACGAATTTCAGTTGTGAGAAACACAGAATGCTCGTTACTTACAATTCCGTAGACAGGCATCTCTGATTTTGTCTCCATGGAAACATTGATTAGTCCAATCACAGTCCGTCCTTATGTTACCATAGTAAGCGAGACAATCGCATAGTTACGAAGTAAATGAAATTTCAGCATTAGCACGTACAATCCAGGAATTTAAAAATGCCGTCTGCTCTGTTTGTTTGCAATATTTGTCTAATGTATTAACAAGATCTTATTTGAACAACAGATGACAACATTTCAGTAGTTTTAAGAGTTAAGAACAGACTTGAAATATGAAAACTAGAAATGAACGCACACATATTGTTTTCTGCTATGTATATCAAAATTGTTATTTACTTGACAAAACATTTTGTCAGCGTATCAGACACAATTGTTAGTTAGAATATTGGAGGTTCAACAAGAATATGAGTGGATATCTATCTATTTATCTATTTATTTCTGCCAAACGCCCTCGCGGGCATCATCGGGCAACTGCGCGTCGGTGTCAAATTAGTAAAAGTATAGCAAACAGTAGAATAACATGGAAAATAAAGTAAAAGTAATGTTAAAAGTGTGAAGGAGGATAACAAGTGGTTAAAAACAGCCATATGCACTTACGGTTTTTGGTGCGTGATGCGGCTGACAGTAAGCTTGAACGAATCAAGATCTTTCTGCAGTACGACATCCGCTGGTAGAGAATTCCATTGCACTATAGTGAGAGGAAAAAATAATATTTGTAGTAATCTACACGAGTATGGACCTGTTTAAATGTCATAGAGTGACAGAAGCAGGAAACTCTGTGGTTCGGTTCGAAATAGTCAGGGACGGGAATAGCCACTAAGCCATGAACTATTTTGTAGAATAGGGTAAGACGCGCATCTGCCCGACGCTGCTCGAGCTGTCTCCATCCCAGCTTTTCCAACATACTTGTGACACACGCGTAGGTTGAGTAATCACTCATGGTCCAACGAGCGGCACGTCGCTGTACTTTTTCCAGTTGTTCAGTATTTGAAATTGTGTGGGGGGTCCCAGACACAGCCAGCATATTCAAGTTGGGGACGGACAAGTGTTTTGTAGGCGCACTCTCTTAATTTGGGCGATTTCGTCTTAATATTACGCTTGATGAAGCCGAGTGTACGATTAGCCTTACCTGCAACAGTATTTATGAGTTTATTCCAGGGTAGGTTATTGGATATGTCGATGCCGAGGTAGCGGGCACTGTCAGCAATATCAAGCGTCTGGCCATGTAACTGGTAGCTTTTGGCATTTTAGACCGGGAAATCTGAATCACCTGACATTTAGAGGGATTACATTCCATGTCCCACGCAGCTTCCCAGTCTTGTAGAATGTTGAGATCAGTCTGCAAGGTGTTTTGGTCTGTCTGCTGGTCATCAATTGTGAGATAAATTGCTGTGTCATCAGCAAACAGCCTTACCTGGGAGGTGATACTTTCCGGTAAGTCGTTTATATAAACGAGGAATAGTATCGGACCTAGGACTGACCCTTGTGGAACGCCAGAGGTGACAGGGATAGTGTCTGAGGACTCATCTTCAAGTAGGACCGACTGTGTCCTATCACTGAGGAAGGCTCGAATCCAGTCCAGTGTCATGCCTTGAACACCGTAGGTACTTAGGTTATGGAGTAGCTTCTCGTGGGTGACTTTGTCGAATGCCTTGCTAAAGTCAAGTAGTATGAGGTCTGTTTGCCTACCTTTACTGCACGTTCGTGCCAGGTCCTCGATGAGCATGGTCAGCTGTGTCTCGCATGAGCGCTTCTCCCTAAACCCGTGCTGTAAGTCATACATAATAGTGTGTGAGTCTAGGTGGCGGGCTAGGTTGGAGGCTACTATGTGTTCAAGTACCTTGCAAATAATACATGTCAGTGATATAGGACGGTAATTCGCTGCGATTGACCGGTCTCCCTTCTTGTATAATGGAGCCACATTGGCAGAAACCCAGTCCTTTGGTAATTCGCCTGATTGTAGGGATTGCTGAAAGATTACCTTTAGAATAGGTGCTATTTATTCACTTAACTCTTTCAGTACCAATGGCTTTATCAGATCTGGGCCCGCTGCTTTAGTCGGATTAAGGCCGTGGAGTAGCTTCATTATACCTGATGTGGAGATGTCGATATCGGGCATATGAGGGTAGCGTTGGGGTTGGGTTCCTCCACTCGTGCCTGGGTCAATATGTGATCTTGGAGAGAATACGGACTGAAACTGTTTGTTCAATATATTGGCTTTCTCTTTTGTGTCTGTGTGGAGCTTACCTTCTGACAGTAAGGGAGATATGCCCTCACTGTCTTGCCTGGCGCCCTTCAGGAACGAGAAAAGTTTTGCGAAATGCACAAGTTCATTTTCTGTCAAATTATTTACAGGAAACATGAATAACACTTGCCATGTATGCATTACATGTAATAGAATAAGGGTATCGTTATCACTAAGATAATCCCCACGCTGGTAGCCCTATACATAGACAATAGTAGGTTAGTGCCGTGAATGGGAAAACAATATCTGGCAAGGCTTGGGAAACGGGATAAATATTAATAATACAAAAACCGTACGAGCTCAGTGACCCTGACCTTGGGTAGTTGGACGTGGGTCATATGCAAAGCACCATCCATAGACACCCACTGTGGCCAAACATTATCAAATTCGGAGAAGCATTTCGTAAGTTATTGAATAAACGTTTTTAACGCATTTGCCTTACACAAAAGGTGAACATAGGTCCTCAGTGACCGTGACCTTGGATGATCGGACGTGGGTCGTATGGAAAGTAAAGCACAATCCCTAGACACACAATGAGGACAAATATTATCAAAGTCTGTGAAATGGTTCATAAGTTATTGAATAAACGAAACAAACTTTAACGCATTTACCTTACAAACAAGGTGAACACAAGTCCTCGGTGACATTGGCATTCGACTTGCCTCGTATGCAAAACAAAGCACCATCCCTAGGCCAAATATTATCAAAATAGGTGAAGAGGTTCATAAGTTATTGAAAAATGTAATGTGTTACTAACGCACGGACGCACGTACGTGTTGTGACGCTATATTCCCTGTTGTATACAGACGAGGGGATAACAACAAACACCAAGCATGTAATATACCGACCTTTCATAACTGATACATGTAGGCAATAATCCACCGGCCCATCTGACTGTCTCTGACCAAATTAAACTTCTGTCGTCTGCTATGTTTTGTATTCCTACAGTTCTCTACAATAACATATTTTGACAGTGCATGACAATCATCTCCCTTTGAACATACATTTTATTTATAATGCGCTGTCAAAACATTTTTTATAGAGAAATAAGAAAGTATTAAAACAGCTGACAACAATACACTGTGATCAATAAAACGACAGAACATCAGTCTTCAACGGTTGTGTCATATTTAACGGATTTCTTTTGAAAAGCATGTATAGTATTGATAACTCATGAGAATCGTCTGAACAAAATAGAATACATGTGAGAAAGACAGCTGATGACAATATTTGTTGATCTGTCACAATAGGCAATAAGTGTCATACTTGCGTGCCACATACCTTTGAATCGTGGTCTATGCATGCGTGAAATTTCATGAAATATTCCAAAGGGTATTCAAGTTATGCTCCGGACAAGAATAAGTGCGTGAAAAAACAAAGCGAGATAACTCGACTTTTAGTGATGCAATAATTGTCATTCCTGCTCGCGACACACAATTTGGTCAAGGCCTATGCATGTGTGAAGTTTCATGAACATATTCTAAAGGGTATTGTTACATGACTGCCGTTGTTCGACACCGCTCACAGCCGTGTTTTAACGTACGTCGAAGGAGCGTCACGACCAAAGCAACACATCTCTCATCTTTTTTTCTTTAGTAGGTATTGTATTGGTGTTTACTAACTACATATTATTTGGACTTAAGAACGGAGCCCCGCAGGGACGTATAATTATTGTGTTTATTAATTCGTTCCCACGAACTAACAATTCGTTCCCACGAATTAAAAATCCGTTCCCTTAATTTAGCTATTCGTTCCCACGAAATAACAATTCGTTCACACGGGAACGAATTGTTAATTCGTGGGAACGAAATGTTATGTCGTGGGAACGAATTGTTAAATTGAGGGAACGAATTATTAAATTGAGGGAACGAATTATCATTTCGTGGGAACGAATTGTTAATTCGAGGGAAGAATTGCTATATCCTGGCAACGAATTGTGAAATTGAGGGAACGAATTGGAACGAATTAATAAAAATAAAATCCATGTCTCCTGCGGGGCTCCGTACTAGCGGATGAGTTAGCCCCAGCTCAGACGGATTATTATGTGGTGATATCTGCTGATCCCGACAAATGTACCTACTCCCAACCGTGACCGGAAGACGCTAGACGAAACCCCGTTGTGAAACGCGACGAGACGGCAGAACGAGACTTTACTTTTGACAAGAAAACAGGACTGAAAGCCATTCTCATCAAATCCTTACACATCGTGGTAATATTAATTTCATGCGTTTCGCTAGTATAGCGTGAAATATTTGTCTTCGCGGAGCGTATGCACTACAGTGGAAATTTGTATGCGAGGTGTATTCAGTTGTCATGCACGGGGGCAATACGTGACGTGTATTGGCTGAATAGCGAACAGGTATATGTACGTCACTCTAACAGACACTGACAAGTCGTTTTTGTCGCGCCTGCTTTAGCAGAGGCGCGACTATAGTCGTCGTATTTTCCGTCGTCGTCGTCGTCGTCCGCGTCGTCGTCGTCCGCGTCGTCCGGTTTTTTTCACAATATCTCTTTAACCCCTAGCCAGACATTGATAATATTTCACATCAATGTTTTTCTAGGGATGATGCTTCATTACGCACACCCCCACATCCAAATTATCAAGGTCAAGGCTCATTTATTTACTTGTAATGTTCACCGGTTTTGTACAGATACTTAAAGTTAAAGTTATTGTTTTTTCACAATAATCTCTTTAACCCCTTGCATACTTTGATAATATTTCACATCAATGTTTGTTAGGGATGATGCTTCATTACGCACACCCCCACATCCAAATTTTGAAGGTCAAGGTCATTTATTTCCTTGTAATGTTCACCGGTTTTGTAACAGAAATGCGTAAAGTTATTGTTTTTTCACAAAATCTCTTTAAACCCCTTGCCAGACATTGATAATATTTCACATCAATGTTTGTCTAGGGATGATTGCTTCACTACGCACACCCCCACATCCAAAAGTCTGAAGGTCAAGGTCATTTTATTTCTTGTAATGTTCACGGTTTTGTAACAGAAATGCGTTAAAGTTATTGTTTTTTTCACAAAATCTCTTTAACCCCTTGCCAGACATTGATAAATATTTACATCAATGTTTGTCTAGGGATGATGCTTCACTAGCACACCCCCACATCCAAATTCTCAAGGTCAAGGTCATTTATTTACTTGTAATGTTCACGGTTTGTAACAGAAAATACGTTAAAGTTATTGTTTGTTCACAATATCTCTTTAACCCCTTGCCAGACTTTGATAATATTTCACATCAACGTTTGTCTAGGGATGATGCTTCACTACGCACACCCCCACATCCAAATTCTCAAGGTCAAGGTCATTTATTTACTTATAATGTTCACCGGTTTTGTAACAGAAATGCGTTAAAGTTATTGTTTTTTCACAATATCTCTTTAACCGCTTGCCAGACTTTGATAATATTTCACATCAATGTTTGTCTAGGGATGATGCTTCATTACGCACACCCCCACATCCAAATTCTCAAGGTCAAGGTCATGTATTTACTTGTAATGTTCACGGTCAAATGCCTCGGCAGGCCCGATATCGCTTCCGTGGCGGAATTCTTGTTTTATAAGCAAATCGTTTATACATATGAATTCGTGTATCAGTATATAGATGTACGTGTGTATATATTTATATTTGTGCATATGTATATGCTAGACATAGATAAATATTCTCAATTCGTAAGGAAAATTGGCTGCTTTTTAGCAATATTTGTTCAAGTCTGATATACTACCACGTATTACAAGGTGTTATGTTCTACAGAACAACATGCATTTACACGAATGAGGCCCGGCATTCAGGCGAACTGGCATTGACTTTCGGGCTGCCCAAATTTTACGGCTATATAAACAATTCAAAAACAAGATTTCTTTTGATAATATTAAATTAAAGGAAAAATTAAGAATGTGCCTTTTTTTTATTTCGTGAAATTTGGTCAAATATTGATTTTATTGCGAAAAAACAATTTCCCCATGTTAAATCCCCATAGATATCTTCACGGAGTGAAGATGTCTATGGAGATTTAACATGGGGAAATTTTTTTTGAATTTTAGAAATATTGGACCGATTTTTAAAATTTAACTTTTGTTTTCTTAGTTAGATCATATCCAAGCTATCTAGTCAGGTTTCAGAGTCAATTTCCAAATTTTTTCGTTTTTTGACTCCTCCCACACTTCCTTACCACTTTTTCCTCCATGTTAAATTCCCATAAACAAATCAATTTTTCGTAATAAAATCAATATTTGACCGAATTTCACGAAATAAAAAGAAGGCTCTTTCTTAAATTTTCCTTTAATTTAATATTATTGAAAATAATATTGTTTTTGAATTGTCTATATGGCCGTAAAATTTGGGCAGCTTTCGTGAAACAGACAGTAAATAATAATACAGTGCAACTTCTCTTCAACAGCCACCCTTGGGAAGACGCAAAGCTGGCTGTTGTAGAGAGGTGGCTGTTGTAGAGAGGTTAATGCTGAATTAAATTTGTCGTCTGCTGTTTATTTATTTTCTTCGATAATTATCATCAAATAATGCTTTTGACAGCATTTTAGAATCATTTCCAATGGAAATGATTCTAAAATGCTGTCAAAACATGTTTTCATTCAGAAGGAATGCACAGCAACAGCAGATGACAATTTTCGTGCTTAGCAGTCTAAGGGTTAAATATAGAGGAAATCATCCATTTGGGATATAATATAGCGGCTGTTACAGAGAGTGTGTTGTTGTAGAGAGGTGGTCGTTCGGGGAGGTTCGACTGTACAGGTTTGGCCAGTGTCAACATGATGTGATATGCCAGGAGCCGCGTAATTAGATCTACCATAATTTGTATCTGTGATACGATTATTTTTCTGACAATTTCCAAATTTTATTTTATGTTGATTTTCGAAACATTCGACGGTGAACCAGTAAATCAAATCAATTAAGACCTATGCCCAGTTCTATCCGTGGATAATTTTTATCCAGAATACGTGTCACAGTCAATGAGCCAACTGTTTACATTTTATTTAATAAAAGTAACGGTTGCGTGCACACTTTCACGTAGAGCGGGGTCGGGGTCTGACCGGTCGTCTGGCACTAACCGCCCCAATCAGTAAACACGTTTAAACCTAAGTTGATATCTTATATTGCGCATGTTCATTTCCCCGTGAGTTTTAAATTTGCGACAAACAGTGCAGAAAGTATTGCCATTACAAATTAAATCGTTTTCCATAGATCGACATCTGTAAACCAAGACATGTTCATAAATATGATTATGCAATATGTAGATCTACGTGTACACATAATTGAGTCATGCATACATGATTGCAGATTTACCCGAGTGTGTCTACATATTTCGAAAATCGCTTGTCACGTTCAAATGAAAGTTAGCATTACTCATCAAAATGCGTAATGCTGTGTAATCTATAAATAAATCCCAAAATCGGAACACGGTTTGTACGTACTATACCAATACTATACGTATACTATACCAATACTATACGTATACTATACCAATACTATACGTATACTATACCAATACTATACGTATACTATACCAATACGATTTGTTTTCTATACGATATGCATATAATATAAACGTACGGTATGTTTGTACTGTACATACCAACCAATATCGCATA
>CM055280.1:21271202-21300591 GCA_029237695.1 Conchocele bisecta | reverse complement strand
GATAATCCTATATTAAAATCTATACCGTTATCCATGATTGAATGATGAAATACAGAGCATCTGTCAACATTTACGCAGCCGATAAAGTAAACATACGCAATGCGCATGCCCAAAGGAACTGGTTTAATACGCGCGCGAGACATGGTATCGGACTGGAAACGGCGGTATCAGACTAGTAACGATAGTATCAGATTAGAAATGGCAGTATCGGACTAGACGTTTCAGTATCAGACTGGAAAATACGCCGTATCAGCATGGACTGTGTATGTTATTGTTGTAGGCAAATACAGGCAATTTCTAGGCAACAATTGATATCTAAGTAATATCTAGATGTACACTTATTTATATTTACATCAACCAGGTTATGGGATCACTTGGTCTATTGTTTTTGCTGAAGTAATGGCGGCGCCCATGATGTCTCCGGTAAATCTTATTTCATTAGTATGACTATGGTTACTTGCGTTTAATGATGACCATATTCTAGCCGTTCACACTTCCAGTCCGCCATTATACCAACTTTAGCAGCATTACTGAATGTTATTGTAGTTATATTGAACATTATGCAGAGAAATGCACGGAAACGGACTGAATCAAAAGTTGTTTAAACGTGGTCCAATTCAAATGTATCTGCAGAATGTTCAGACTACATGCACATAACTTAATGGAAAATGAGATTTACCTGAGACCTCATGGGCGCGGCCATTACTGCAGACACATTAACACCAAAACAATAGTCCACGTGATCCATATTATCAGTGATTCATTTGCATGTATACAGGTGGAAACACGGGAGAGGCTTGGGAGATACACACGACAACTGGCGTTATCAGCGTCGCTGCCAGCAAAACTATTGACGGTACGACGCCGTCATATAGCCTGGAAGTCACGGCAACGGATTCTGGCTCTACGCCAAAGTTTGCAACCGTCACCGTCCTCATAACTGTCGGTAAGCAGGGGTGGATCCAGGATTTAGGTCCTGGGTGGGGGCTGGGGTGGTAGTTCTGAAGTGTAATTGAGACACACAGAGATGATCGGCAACATTCCTAAAATATTTTTCTTCTGTCATTTTTATACGACCGTTTTTTAGTACACAGTTTGTGTACAGAGTTGTTTAACAAAAATATCACCGTCCGTCCGGGTCCGTCCGTCCGGGTCCATCCGTCCGTCGTCCGTCCATCACAAAATTTGTGTCGTGCATATCTCCGTCCGTCCGTCACAAAAATTTGTGTCGTGCATATCTCCAAATGTTTTTGAGTTACAATCGTGAAACTTTACAGGAATACTTGTCATCGTGTGAAGTTGCGACCCTGGGGTTTTAGATGCGGATTCATCCTGTATTTACGGAGTTATGACCCTTGACTTAGCGACAATTGGAGATTTTCAACTTGTGTCGCGCGTATCTCCAAAAGTATTTCAGTTAGAGTCGCGAAACTTTACAGGAATACTGCTCATCGTGTGATGTAGCGCACCTGGAGTTTTAGATGCGGATTCATCCAATATTCACGGAGTTATGACCCTTGTCTTAGTGAAAAGTGGGGATTTTCAACTTGTGTCGCGGTTATTTCCAAAAGTATTTCAGTTAGAGTCGCGAAACTTCACAGGAATACTGGTCATAGTGTGAAGTTGCGCACCTGGGGTTTTAGATGCGGATTCATCCAGTATTCACGGAGTTATGGCCCTTGACTTAGTGAAAAGTTGGGATTTTCAACTTGTGTCACGCGTATCTCCAAAAGTATTTCAGTTAGAGTCGCGAAACTTTACAGGAATACTGGTCAACGTGTGAAGTTGCGCACCTGGGGTTTTAAATGCGGATTCATCCAGTATTCATGGAGTTATGCCCATTGACTTAGTGAAAAGTGGGGATATTCAACTTGTGTTGCACGTATCTTCAAAAGTATGCAGAAAATACAAGGTAGCTACATATATGCTGTTGCTGCCTTAAATTCTACTTTTTGAAGTCCTGATAACATGCAGTGGTGGTATTGGGGGAGACATATGTTTTTGTCTGAAAAACAATCCTCCAATTCTATATAGGGTAGAGAGTTTGTGTACACAACTCCTCTGAAACCGTTCAGTCGATCGGTCTGAAACTATACACACGTCTTCTACACATATTGAAGATGTGCACCTTGATGATTTTATGCCGAAAAAGTATTTTTGTAACAAAAAATATCACCTTTTTAACTTAGCCATTTTTTCTACATTTTTGTATCAAATTCTATATCATTTCTACTTTACCTATCTCTGCCTAAATTAGTATACATGTTTAGCACAACGAGATGAAGAAATAATGCTATATAGTTTCAAATTCTCATTAATTTAATGTTTCTTGCCTTGGTGGTGACAGCTTCACATTTCTGCATCTTCGCTGTCTGGCCCATATTCGACCGGCGTATTTTGTGACTTACGGCACTCTTGTTTCTAATTTCTCATCAAAAGCATACATTATATGTTGTTACAGTTTGAATTTCTGATATTTCCATGTAAAATGGGTTAAAATCTAAACGCACTAAAGGTGTGTTTTTCATTTTAATATAAAAGTTACTTGCAAAAGGTGCAGATCCTGGTGTGACGGCTCGTTACGAGCCGACTCATCTGGATCTGCACTATTAGAAAGCACTATTACACTGATGTAGTGTTGAAAGGGTTAAGTACCCGGGGCCCTTTTCACTAAGCTCCGTACGATTAAAATGTTCGTATGAAGATTTTTTATTAATTTTCTTTACTCTTTAACATGGCTAACTAATGGTACTATTTTCCGCCTACTTCTGCATATCATTACATGTTAAAGGTACATGCCCACTCAGGCACACCATTTTCTTTATAGACATCATCTGAGACATTTTCTGGCAAAATAAACACTCATTCACCATTACCCTACATATTGATTGGCATTATTATACATTTTATATCAGACGTGTAAATGTCCACACTGATATCAGGGTCGATAACCGTGTTTCCTCAAAATGCTAACGGACATTACTATTAATATTATTTTTTCTGGTGACGCATTTAATTAGTATAAATAATTAAAAAAATAGCATGCCTCACTTGAATATGAAAATAGCCAGATACCACCATGCGTCACTATCAATGAAATAAATATTACTAAATAATTATATCTGTATAGCGGGCACTCGTAGGTTTTAGAACTGGTGGAATAGTGACACAATTATACACTTATTTACTTCCTACAAAGAACGTTTGTGCCTACTGAGTGGTCTTGTACCTTTAACACATCCAGTAAAAATTTACCAGCATCGCCTTTCAGTGTAAATATTATTCTAATTTCCTATTTCGCACTTACGAACTTCTTAGTATTACGAAGTGTTGTGAAATCGGCCCCAGCTTTATACGGGAAATACATTCAGTAACTTATATCCAAAATAATTTATATTAAACTGGTACGGAGCACCGCAGGGGACATGGAATATTTTTCAATTCGTTCCCACGAAATAACAATTTGTTCCCTCAATTTAACAAGTCGTTCCCTAGAATTAACAATTCGTTCTCACGATATAACAATTCGTTCCCACGAAATAACAATTTGTTTCCACGAAATAACAATTCGTTCCTTCACTTTAACTGTTTTGGCGCCCAGCTGCGCGCACACAATGTGTTGCGCGCGCAGCTGGGCGCCAAAACAATTCGAGGGAACGAATTGTTATTTCGTGGAACGAATTAATAAAAAAGGAATCCTACGTCCCCTGCGGGGCTCCGTAAACTGGAAACCAGCGGGTACAGTAAACACAAAACTGATCTGAAGCGTTCAGTACTCCATTTTTATATCAGCAATATCGGTAGAACAGGGGGTATATAGTGACACGTATTATAGTGTGTCGGGTTAAGACGTTTGTCGGCATTTCTTCACTCTGCAGACAGGCCACATTTTCTTGATTGCAATAAAATAATTGTTTGAGTGAATTCTTTAAATAAAGAAATAAGGAAGGAAACATTAAATTTGTATTATTCCGAATTGTGTACTTGTGATTTGATAATATTCAGATGTAATATGTTTAATTGTAGATTGGCGGATTTTCTTTGGAAGGAACAGTAGGAAATATACTAGCTGCACGTCTTCCGCTTTATATGTAATAGGTTGAACTATATCGCTACACCAGTCAGCGGTATACATTCGCGGAATAACGTTTCCATATAAAATATTGCAATAATCTGCAGCACGTTGACGTTCATACTTCGCTATATCGTTATTGAGTGACACATTCTAGAATATGAGGCACACATAATGCTATCATAAACGTATCTAATAAAGTATTAGCAAAATGCTTAGATCACTCTCCACGAAGCAGAAAGTACACAAGGACCGCTTCAAACGCAAATGTGGAAATACTGCTCCCGCCATAACGCTTATGTAATGCAATGTAATGCATTAGAGTTACATGTACATGTATGTACTCGGAGCGACATGTAGCAATATACACACTGGATAATCGGCGTTTTATGTAACAACGCTGTCAATACAGTGTAACCTCTCTACAATAGCCACCCATGGGAAGACACCAAGCTGGCTGTTGTAGAGAGGTGACTGCTGTAGCCACGTTAACTATAACGGCAATTGTCCATTTGGGATATAATATATCGGCTGTTACTGTAACAGAGAGTGCGTTGTTGTGGAGAAGCGGCCGTTCGCGGAGGTTTGATTGTACATGCAGCCTCCATACTTTATACTTTTGTTAATTCATTCTTATTGGCTGAAACAATTATAGTCTTTTTAGTCGGCGTACATGAGATTTACAGACCTGAGAAAAGTGATGATAACCGACGACTTTCCTTTTCGCAGGTCCATAAATCGTACACCCGCTCAAAAGACAATACTTGTAATTCAACGACACCAGCTGGGCGGGGCAATGGGATTTTATTTCTATGGGCACTGTTTTATGTCAGTGCTCTGACTCTTCCACCTGTTTAGCGTATATGTACAAGTTTATTGTTCACATATGGATTTCTTAAGGAATTAAATTCAGGGAGCGCTAGCGACCGCAGCATTTATTTCCTTAATTAATCCAATATGTGAACAATAACATACTTATAATTAGCCAGGCTTATGGTGCAGTCTCCTGTCCGAGTAATTACTTTCCAATTCCTGTGAATAGTCAATAAATATGGTACATTTGTAGTATGTAACGTATTGGGGTTAAAGCTTGCAATATGTGAAATAAATGGAGCGTTAGACTGGCCAGTGATTGGCTTACACAGTATGGTTATACTGGACCCCCTACGAACACAATTGTGATTAATCTAGATAGGTAATTAAGTATCTTATATTTCAGTAGCCTATTTCCCCAACATTATAAAGTATACTTTTCAAGCAAAGTATACTTTGAGGGAGTAATCATTTATTTTTCCCGAAATGCATTATGTGATATAGAACTAACGACTGCATATATTTGATGATTAAAAGGATGCAGAATTATTATACTGACTTTATTACATTATCACAGCCAAAATGTCAATATCATAAAAATTAATAAATTTCTCCTAAAATTGAATATTTCTCCCTCAAAGTATACTTTGCTAGATAAGTATACTTTGCAATTTTGGCTTCACTGTAATCTATTTGATTTCCATACATGATTGAAAATAACAAAAATAAATGTTCACGGAGTGCTTACATCACCGCCTGCGCAAACCTTGTAAATATGTGTCATTTTGTTTTGCGCACAATGTACATCCAAGTAATTGGGCACAAGGGCCCATTTCACTAAACTATTTACGACATAAATGTTCGTAAGTGCAAAATTATGTAAATTTAACATTGTTTTCTTGGAAAGAATTATGCTCAATAAATGTAAATCCCATCAATTGAAATTTCGAGACGATCCTAAATTTGCACTTGCGAACATTTTAGTCATACGAAGTTTAGTGAAACGGGTCCCAGGATGATAACGGTACGTGTAGATTGCAAAGTTATACGTGTATGTGTCTGTACTGACAAAACGTCCCACAGTCTGATCAGGATCTGCGCTGTTCGCCATTCCATTCCATCAAGGAACCGCCCGCCATGCTTCTAACAAGCAATACTGATCGTGATCAGGAGTTACAATGGTCACAATTTCCATAAGCCGCATTTCTCCAGTCACTTAAATGTACACCATCGCCTGCGTTAATCTTGCAAATATGACAAAGTTTCTGAACATCTACTTGTAATATCAACTCGCAATCAAGCAGTTTCATTGGTTGTGCCAGTGCTGTAGCACAGCTCAGGCTCAGCCATTAAGCTGCTAACTTTCAAACACAATACAATTCCAGTATTTTGCAATACATATATTTACATATACTGGCAAGATTAGCGCAGGCGGTGGTGTACCTGTATCACAGTCACTCGCGCGTCTATGGCAGATTGTCCGAGCGTACCAACCCAACAGAACGGTGCAATAGGCGAAGGATCGAACAGTGTGGGATCCACTAGGACGGTGACATGTGACTCGGATTATACTTTGACGGGATTAGCGACCATCACATGCCAAACAGATCGTACCTGGGAAACACCCGGCACGTGCAATGGTAAGATGGTTTTTATTCGAGGATATTACAAGAATGGCGATTTAATATGATATTTATTAAATGGGTTTACTGATTTCTTAAAGTTGGGATCCCGTCTACCAGGCAAAAATTGTTCTTTATAGGAATTAAGTAAGTGGGTAATTGCGTAACTATTCCATCAGTTGTATTCATTGCAACTCCCGGGTTAAACTCGAATAACCCGAGTAGCACCGGAACAAGCAGACTCGCTGTTCGAGACCAACTCGAGTTGGAACACTAATAACCCACCACACGGAGGGGTTCGAATCGAGTTACTCGAGTAAGGTTTAATGGTCAAATTCTTAACTCGAGTTGGAACTCTGCTTTTTCCCTTGATACTCGTGTTACTCGAGTTGCTACCCGCGAGTTACCATGAAAATCACCATACGAATGCCCACTATGCGGATTTGTTTATTTACATGTACTAATACGTAAATTACTGATAGAGACGCGCGTTTGTATCAGGTTATTTTGATATACAAATGAGAGGACATTTTAAATATAGATATCAATAAAATGCGACATGTGAGTAAATATTGTTATCGACATATTATACAGTATGATGATTGCACGTCCGTAGCAGCATTAACAAATGTCATAATCTAAAAGACTAAAGAATGGAAGAAAACAAATGTCTCCCTCGATTACAACCTGCGATGTGGCATATCAGCATCTTTTGATAACATAGAATACAATTCTCCAATACTGTGCTTGAAATCAAGTAGTTTAATATGTTGAGCCTGAGTTGTATAATAGCTCAGACTCGGCGAATCATATAATTCTTGATTGCCAGAATCGTTTACATCTTGGCTCGAATACTGTGTTGGAAATCAAGCAGTTTGATTGATTGAACCTCAGCTGTGATTTTAGAGAACACGAGTGTATGGGAATGGGTTTAACCAGCACAGTACATTTGCCTCTGGATGATGATTGAGAAAATTTGCAACTTTCAGTTTCTAGTTCCGCAAGTGATCATTTTTTGTTGAGACAACATATTTCAGTACTTTCAGTACTTTGATATATATCGATTGTATTTATGCTACTTGATTTGTGTGGTAAAGTATCGTTTCCGTGTGTTCCACCTGGAAACCGGAAATGTGCTAGTTACTGGAAGTAACTGCCAGGACGATACGGGAGTATTCTGCAGAGTTACTTCCCGCAATTAAAAGTGAACGTGGTCTAAACGCTTGGCACCGCACATTTCTTGTGCTCCTATTAGCCAATTAAATAAAAGTCGTTGTTAGGCAGTTAACACAAAGAAAGAAAGAAACAAACAAAGAAACAAGTCATAGTCAATAGACCAAGGTCACATAGACGACCATGCCGGTGTCTCGTGCTATCAATTGCAATGCTACATGTAGTTTAAACATATGTTATTGTTGATTGTACAATACATGCAGGTTTGCACTACAATTTCTACCATCTTACATGTACCAAGGGCGGATTCATGTAGGGGAAAATCCGTGAAGGAAATCCGAGACGAGCCTCTGAATTCCTACGCATGTAGCATGAGGATATATTTGTCAGGTGAAAATGTATGGAACATAATTGCAAAAATATATTAAACTGTGAAAAGATCGCTAAAGATGAGCTATAGCATTCAATATTTAGAGCTAGCACCAAATTATTTGATTCATTTCGAGCTAGCTTTAAATGAGTTAGAGAGAAAATTAATTATACGGGTTTTAGAGCTAGCTCCAATTGATTTAAAGCTAGCCCCAAATGTTTAGAGAACTCGTCAAATGAATTGCAGCTAGCTCTAAATTATTTAGAGAGCTCTTCAAATGATTTAGAGCTAGCTCTACATATTTAATGCTACTTCTAATTGTATCCCCCCGACGAAAGTCTGGGGACACTATGGATTTGACAATGAACACTTCTTGTCCGGAGCATAACTCGAACACCCTTTGGAATATTTTCATGAAACTTCACACATGCATAGACCACGACACGAAGGTGTGTCGCGCACAAGAATGACAACTCTTGCATAGCTATTTTTTTTAGTTATCTCCCTTTTTTGTTTTGCTCACTGATTTCGTGTCCGGAGCATAACTCGACCACCCTTTGGAATACGTTCATGAAACTTCACACATGCATAGACCACGACCCGAAAGTGTTTCGCGCACAAGAATGACAACTTTTGCATAGCTAATTTTTTAGTTATCTCCCTTTTTTGTTTCGCGCACTGATTGAGCATAACTCGACCACCCTTTGGAATATGTTCATGAAACTTCACACATGCATAGACCACGACCCGAAGGTGTGTCGCGCACAAGAATAACAACTCTTGCTTAGCTCATTTTCGAGTTATCTCCCTTTTTTGTTTCGCGAACTGATTGAGCATAACTCGACCACCCTTTGGAATATTTTCATGAAACTTAACACATGCATAGACCACGACCCGAAGGTGTGTCGCGCACAAGAATGACAACTCTTGCGTAGCTAATTGTTTAGTTATCTCCATTTTTTGCTTTGCGCACTCTACAAACTGGACAATAATGCATGAAGACCCGTTTTCTCGTGTGCTCTGTACACCTTACCTGTAGAGAGAACAATACCATTCTCCGGTCGAACAATAGTGTCTGGGAGAACCATTCACCTGAGCATGTGCTAGCATGTGCAAATGTCCCGACTGACCACTAACTGACCACTAACTTATTACAGGTAATTTATACAGGTAAATTATTATATTACATTTCCGTAAACTGTGTTGACAATATTGTGACAATATGTGGACCTGTGCAGATATATGTAGATACATATGTCATATAGGACTATTAAACAAAATTCTGGGCTCCAGTCGCGAGCATTATTATTTTTAATTTTTAAACTTTTTGTTTACATTTTGTTTTTCAAATTCTTTTTCAATTTGTGTCTAGTAGCATAAAGTCGTAAGTGCTATATACAGACTATTATCATATAATAAAACAATTATTGACTAGTGAGCCATAGAATATAATCTGATATTCTATGGCTCACTAGTCAATAATTGTATAATATGTTCAGGCCAGTGAAAATTGCTTTCGGGCCCAGGCTGGAGGTCAAAGCTGGACAAGGCGAAGCATTTGATTCCGCGGAATTCTTGTTTACTTATCTCCCTTTGTTGTTTCATACACTGATTTCGACACTGATTTCGTGTCCGGAGCATAACTCGAACACCTTTTGGAATATGTTCATTAAACCTCACACATGCATAGACCACGACCCAAAGGTGTGTCGCGCGCAAGAATGACAACTCTTGCATCGTTAATTTGTTTTACTGTATCATCCCTCCCTTTGCTGTTTCATGCACTGATTTCGTGTCCGGAGCATAACTCGAACACCCTTTGGAATATTTGTTATTAAACTTCACACATGCATATAAGATGACCCAAAGGTGTGTCGCGCGCAATAATGAAAACTCGTCGTTAATTTCTTAGTTATCTCCCTTTGTTGTTTCTTGCACTGATTTCCTGTCCGGAGCATAACTCGAACACCCTTTGGAATATTTTCATGAAACTTCACACATGCATAGAGTGTGTCACGCAAGAATGACAACTCTTGCATCACTAATTTTTGAGTTATCTCACTTTGTTTTTCCGCGCACTGATTTTGTCTCCGGAGCATAACTCGAACACCCTTTTTTCTACTACTTGTGTATCTGGGGAGGGGGATACACATACGCTTGTCGACAAGCGTCCATTTCTAGTTATCTACAGCTAGCAATAATTATTTGAGTTTATGTAGATTTCGCGTTCCATACAAATACGGCGAAACTAATGCCCAAAAAGGCGATATATCGTGCATTTATATCGATGAATACAACTAAACAACACGTGACTTGTATTTCATCGTCATACAGCTCATACACAGCCAATACAACTGCTTGACTGCGAGTTGATATTAATGGTTGTTCAGAAACTGTGACATCTGGGCAAGATTAACGCAGACGCTGGTGTATGGATGTTAAAGAATAAACGATAGTTTAAGCTGAGTCGGTGTATACAATGAAAACCATCAGCCGGTAGTGTGGAACTACACACGGTACATGCTAAAAAAATCCGTTTATTTCTTATAATTCCCACCATATTATATTTTCAAGCGAATACAATTATTTTAAATTAATATTTGCTTCGTAGTATTTGTTCAGACGCCATTAAAAATGCGCCCCTTAAGGTGGAAACAGAACCGTTAGGTAGTAGCCGTTGAAAGCGGAAACGTGGTCTGGACACAAATACCGTTCCTTTAAAGGGACATATGAAGATTTATTGGGAATAAAATAATAAAATATTAACACGTGTTTTCATCATGGCCCTACGTAATGTGGTTTAATTGAAGACATACAGTAGCGCTTTTCTGCTCCTTACCTATTTGTATATAGTATTACTAATATCGTATACATATCGTACTCGTATAGTATTGGTATATTTAATGAGCATATCGTATGATCATATAATATTGGTATGTTTGTACCGTATCATCGTATAGTACAAAGTTTTTTTAACGTACTATACAAATATTGTACAAACATACGATATCCGTTCGTATATACGATATATCCGTACGGATATGGTATGAATATACCATAAGCTGGTATGTTTGTACGATACAAACGTACCAGAATTATACACATGTATAAAAATCGTATAAACGTATGATTTGAATGGTATATCTATACGATATTGGTTTGTATGTACGGTACAAACATACCGTACGTTTATATTATATGCATATCGTATAGAAAACATATCGTATTGGTACAGTATACGTATATTATTGGTATAGTACATGTACGTATAGTTGACCTGCAGAAAAGCGCTACTGTAGGACGTTACTAGGGATGCTGCTATTTGAGTGAAAACAAGCCAGCAGTCCTAGCATCGTCATATGTCTTCAATTAAACCGATTTACACACGGCCATGATAAACACACGTTTTAGCTCGCCTGCACGAATTGGAGAAGAGCTTATGGCATACCCCCGGAATCACGAAGCTGGGGTGGGAAATAATGCTGGGTGGGGGAGTCGCACAGCGGTGATCACGAAGCTGGGGGTGGGAAATATTGCTTGGTGGGAGTCACACAGCGGGAATCAAGAAGCTGGGGTTGGAATAATGATGGGTGGGGGAGTCACACAGCGGGGATCACGAAGCTGGGGGTGGGAATAATGCTGGGTGGGGGAGTCACACAGCGGGAATCACGAAGCTGGGGGTGGGAAATAAGACTGGGTGGAGGGTTTGGGGTGGTGAGATGGGGCGTAGGACTCATCTTGTAAACCGGAGAATCTCCGTCCTATGTAAGATGCATGGGTGGGGTAACGGGAAAACGCGCACCTTCTGTACTACGCTAGTATTTAGCTTTAACACCATGGAGTGACAGAGACATAGTTAAACAATGAATTTCAAGTAATGGAAGTGGTAAATAAGTATTAAGATGCCTAAATGACGGGAATAGGACCGTGTCGGATTCGTACCAAGTTGTGTCTGCTCGGAGTGGCCTCGGAACAAAAGTCCCAGAGTCGCTGAAATCGCTCCTATTTATAGGTTTTGTCAGGCCGAGTTGGACATGTTCCGTTACTTACGGAACTTGTCCAAGTTCCCGCACCGTGATTGGCTAGATTGTGTCGACGAAATGTTCTGATCAGGCACGAGCCAAAACAAGCACAGCCAGTAGAAATGGCGGCTGCATTCAATACTTGGTAGAAATGTGTCAAGAATATCGTATATTACGGGAAACGGGATGGAATTCAGGAATTATGAGGTCAATGAAGATGAACTATGAACTTTGGTGAATAACTAGGCATGGGTGAGGGATCGTGGTAATTCTCATAGATTAAATGGTAGCCTCGCACAGTCGCCACAAATGTAAGTACAAATGAAGCAGGATTACATGTCTATTTTACTCGACTTCCTACACAATAGCGACAACTTGCAATGGTAACCGGCGGGGTCGCTTCAATATTACATCATAATAATCATGACACACATAAATGACGGCTTACTCATGGGTTCACCTTATCAATTTTTCAAAGAAACATCGCACTAAACAAATTACTGCTTAGATACACATGTAGTTAGTTCACAGTGGAATCTATTTGTACATGTAGTGCAGACTTAATGCTACTGATATACACACCCACTCTTAACAGGAGTGCTACTATAATGCTGCTATATACTACTCTGTAATAAACTTTACTTTCAACGTTTGTCTTGATTAGATCATGAGTTATGACTAATTAAAGTGGGGACATATATTTTTAACCGCCCTGTATGTATATTCATGAGGCAGTTGCCTCGCTGCAATACACTTTTTTCTATTCACGTTCTATGCTGTTACTTTATTCAGTTGCTGCCATAGACGACAGCTGTCCAAATGGCAACACGGAGTGTACCACGACTGGGGAAATATGTGACACAGCCACGGCAAAGTGTGTATGCAATCCAGACGGTTACGTCGAAAATTCAGGAACATGCAGTGAGTGAAGTACAGACGCCCCAAAGTAGGTCGGCAAGGTGATACACAACCGGCTGCGTTAATATTGTCATTATTTGTCATTTGATTTATTTCAAAACACTCGAATATTCTGCTTGAAAAATAGCTTGATTTCCTGAGCCTGAGGAACCCGAAATTTCCGTTTGTAACAGACAGACAGAAATTTCGTTTTAGAGCCTGAGCTGCGCTACAGCAAGATTTACGCAGGTGGTTGTGCATGATGGTATAGGCACAACTTTTATAGACCACGGTTCGTCCGCCTTACGAGGCTTCATGGATACGTGTATTATCTCCTCGCACTTGCTGACAAATGTGTTTATTGTTCACAATACATGTCCACTCAGTAGACACGAAGTGTTCTTTATAGAAATTAAATTAAATAAGTGCATAATTATGTCGCTATTCCACCAGTTCGAAAAGTTACGAGTGCCCGCAATACAGATATAATGATTTAGTAATGTTCATTTTACTGATAATTACTCGCGGTGGTATCAGGCTATTTTCATATGCAACTGAAGCAGGATGTGTTTAATTATTTATACTCATTAAATGCGTCACCTGAACAAATAATATTTTCGACAGATTATAAAGTATGATCATTGCACATCAAAAGTTAAATGCAGAGAATAAATAATAATGACTGTTAACATTTTAAGGAAACACGGTTATCACCCCTGATATCAGTGTGGGAATTTTCGTTCGTCTGATATAAAATGTATAATAATGCCAATCAATACGTGGAGTAACGGTGAATGAATGTTTACTTTGCCAGAATAGTGACACAATTATACACTTATTTAATTCCTATATAGAACACTGTGTCCCTACTGCCCACGCAGTAGGCACAACATGTTATTTATTGGAATTAAATAAGTGTATACTTGTGTCACTATTCCACCAGTTCTAGCAAGTACAAGTGCCCGCTATACAGATATAATCATTTAGTCATTTATTTTACTGATAGTGACGCGGTGGTATCAGGGTATTGTCATATGCAAATGAGGCATGCTATTTTCTATTATGTTTACTATTTAATTGCGTAACCTGAACAAATTATATTTTCGACAGTGTATAAAGTATGATCATTGCACATGAAAACAAAAATACAGAGAATAAATAGTAATGCCCGTTACAATTTTAAGGAAACACGGTTATTGCCCTTGATATCAGTATGACAATTTACGTCTGATATAAAATATATGATAATGCCAATCATGGTGAATGAATGTTTATTTTGCCAGAAAATGACTCAGATGATGTCTCTGATATAAAGAACAGTTTGTGTCTACTGTGTGGGCATGTACCTTTAAGATTATTGTGTTGCTCAACATTATAACTTTGTACTTACCGCAACATTAGAACATCCCAAGTCGTGTCATTTCACAGAAACAGTACGTTAGTCTCCAGATCCAGATGTGGCTTTGCACCAGGTACTCCGATTTCCTCCAACATTAAGTGAACAGTATCATCCTTAGATTTTCATATGTGCCAACTAAAGGATGTACCTGTGTATATGTGTTCTCGTGCTTGTTGCAATCGGTTTAAAAACAAAGTTTGAATGTACACCTATTTAATTCGGTAAAAACTTAAACTTGTGACGTCTTAGATTTTTGAGTAACCGCGATGTATTGTGTCACACGGACTTTATGAACATGTGAGCCTAGTGTATATGCGATCAATATACAGCTTGCTTTGCTGCTGTACGTGTACCTGATAAGTAATACTAACTGTTATAGTATTCAAAAATTGAATGTTTAATACAGTAATGTTTGCGTCGCCCCTCCGCGGCCACACGTCTGCCCATAAACGTGCTTTCGATTTGCGATACTACGACCATGTCCATACGGCCTTGTGGTTCAAACAGTTCCCTAGTGCCACGGCAAACGTTTACCAACGGCTGGACATGGACGAACGTTATTGTTACATTTCCGTCGCAAATATCATGCAATTTGAGTATATACATGTATGCATTACTTTCGGTACTTTGATAATCTGATACATTCAAACAGCTGATATACACATACATGTACATATGCCGGGGTCTGTTGATGTCATTACACGTTCTAGTAACGTCATGAAACACATGCATTACGTAGGTGTTGGCTTGACACAGAATGAGCATTTTATACAGCCATGGTCAAAGAGCACACATTGTACGTTTGAACATGGCTGTGAGCGGTGTCAAACAACGGCAGTCATGTAACAATAGCCGCTTGATACTGATGTGCACATGTCCACATCTGAACAGGATGCGCGACACTCGAATTTCTTATAAGAAGCCTGGTTCTAAATATAACTATTTACCTATTGCATTTAATTAATAAAGTTAATGGATATTGGCCAAAAAATCGCAATATGTGATTCATTGAGACGAACAGATATTCGTGTATTGGTCGAGAAACTAGGACAAACAATGCATGTCTATACCAAGTAACGCGGTTTGCAATGACATACTACTTGATGAAGAAAGTATCGCGCCCTGCATTGAATAGACAAGTATATCGTGGTCACCATGAATACAAAACTACGTTTCATGTGTTTATACACATCATATGACGTTACCAAATGACCTCAGTGTAATGAAGCAACGCAAACAAGTATTTTCAAATGACACCACGCCATTTTTGCCCATTCTGCCGCATAATATACGTTACCATACAATACCATGCCAGTGATATCAGAGTCGGCTTTGAAACGATAGGAATTCCGATGCTAGGAATTCCTCGCCGAGCATCGGAATTCCTGCACGTTTATGGTCTCCTTATAAACATGATATGAAAGGGCACTACATTCAGCCTGATATTATATATGTAATTTTATTAATCAGGCTCTGCTACGAAATGGTAGGAATTCCTCGGCGACCATCGGAATTCCTACGCATTTACTAGCATTGCCTGATAAAAGTGATTGTGGGTGAAACCTCTGTAAACCGGACACCCTGTGAGATTCCCAGGGTATCCGGCTGAGAGAGATTTCACTGTAAATTAGGCATTTGATCATTATGAGCCATAGCTGTGTGCTATGCGATCACAGATATACATTATCACCTGAGATAAATGACCAAGAAACTCGTCAAACATACATGTAAGATCACGTGTGTTTTCTTGGTGGCCTGTTTAGAGAGGTTCTTACTGTATCAAAACACACTTGCCTCTATATTATAGGCATTCTCTATAAATTCGCTGTACTTTTTTCAGCTGCAACTGATATCACACAGGCCGTAGAAAATGGCGTTATAGCATCAACGCCACTCGGTGTCATCGCGGACAACGATGGCACAACAATCCTCACGCTGGCAGAAAACTACGCCGCCACGATTACGACGTTCACGTTAAGCAGCGCAAAAATGACAAGTACTTTCACATGGACTAGTACCGATGAAAATATACTGGTATGCATTCCCGCTCCCGCACAGACCAGGCCCACACGCCCTACTCATCCCAGCAGTTCACGACATCCATCACTTTCCGCACCAACAACCCATTCCCAAATACACAGCGTTACATTTTTGCAAGTCTCCCCCACAGGTTGAAGTAACGGACCGAGGTCTATAACTACATTAAATATATGCCTAAAAGCATCAATAAATGAAGAATTTTTTATTCTTTTTTACCCCCTCCATATAATTCATTATACCAAGGTTAATAACTTTTTAATAGGCCGAACCCGGACGGCCTCGAAACAACGGACTCTCACGAAACGTCAACCGAGTTATATCATTGTCGCCTATTGCAGAAGTTGGGACAATGTTAGTATTCCGCAACGATATATTCCCCATTGCGCTATGTCAACGCGTTTTCGAGCTATCGATTGTTTTGTTGTAACAAAATGATCATCATTGCTAGGTCGGGAAAGAACGGACACATTTCCGAGTCCGATACTGCTATATAAAGGAGTAAACATCGGGTTAAAAATACACTTTTACGTCGTCCCGGCCCGTAAAGAAACATTTTGCATGACTAAAAAAACTAAAATTTGACTCCATGGACAATTCTCATATGCTGCCAAAACATGTTTCTTAGAAAAAAATATATTTTGACAAAACTTGAAATCGGAGTAGAGAGCCATACCTTTAACTTGATACTTTTACCATCAACATAAGTATTATAAAATTTTAATTATAACTGTTTATAAAAGTTCCGTTTTTTACCACATAGTAAGTGCACGAGTTCCGGCGAATAAACCTGTCCCACGATGTTTATACAAAATGGCTTCCCGAGAAATGTCTGTGTGATTAAATTGTCTGTCGTGACGCACAGGACGGGTATAAATGTAGGTTTGATCAAATGTTCGATTGGAAACAATGTTTTCTCTATGCAAAATGTTTCTTTATGGGCCGGGACGACGTAAAAGTGTATTTATAACCCGATGTTTACTCCTTTATATAGCAGTATCGGCCTCGGAAATGTGTCCGTTCTTTCTCGACCTAGCAATGATGATAATTGTATCCCCCAGACTCCGTCGGGGGATACTATGGATTTGACAGCGGGCCGCGTCCGCCGCAGACACTTCTTTTCCGGAGCATAACTCGAACACCCTTTGAAATATTTTACTTCACACATGCATAGACCACGACCCGAACGTGTGTCGTGCACAATAATGACAACTCTTGCATAGCTAATTTTTTAGTTATCTCCCTTTTTTGTTTTCGCGCACTGATTTCCTGTCCGTAGCATAACTCGACCACCCTTCGGAATATTTTCATTAAACTTCACACATGCATAGACCACGACCCGGAGGTGTGTCGCGCACAAGAATGACAACTCTTGCGTAGCTAATTTTTTAGTTATCTCCCTTTTTTGTTTTGCGCACTCTACAAACTGGACAATAATGCATGAAGACCTGTTTTCTCGTGTGCTCTATACACCTTACCTATAGAGAGAACAATAGCCTTCTCCGGTTGAACAATAGAGACTGGGAGAACCATTCATCTGTGCATGTGCTAGCATGTGCAAATGTCCAGTCTTGACCACTCTGCCCACAGGTAATTTATGCAGGTAAATTACTACGTGAACATTGATACATTTCCGAAACTGTGTATATTGTGGCATTATGAACCTGTGCAGATTATATGTAGATAAATATAGGACTATTAAAAAAAAATTCTGGGCTCCAGTAGCAAGCATTATTATTTTTCATTTTTTTTTTTTTTTTTTCTTCTTCAAATTCTTTTTAAATTTTTGTCTAGTAGCATAAGGTCGTAAGTGCTATATACAGACTATTATCATATAATAAAACAATTATTGACTAGTGAGCCATAGAATATAATCTGATATTCCATGGCTCACTAGTCAATAATTGTATAATATGTTCGGGCCAGTGAAAATTGCTTTCGGGCCCAGGCTCGAGGTCAAGGCGGGACAAGGCGAGGCATTTGATTCCGCGGAAATTCTTGTTTATTTACTTATCTCCCTTTGTTGTTTCATGCTCTGATTTCGTATCCAGAGCATTACTCGAACACCCTTTGGAATATTTGTATGCCCCACCACGATAGTGGAGGGGGCATTTAGTGTTACCCTTGTCCGTCCGTCCGTCCGCACACACGAATGGGTACTTGTTGTAAGCGTACGGGGATCTTATTGGGTAGGGTAAGGATAGTGTTGGGTACTCTTGTTGGGTATTTTTATACAGTAAAAACGCAACAAGTATTCATTCGTAAGAACGTGCGTCCCGTCCTCCCGTCCGTCCGTCCGTGACAAAAAATTGAACACTCGGGTAAATGTCTCATAATTTCTTCATCCTTGGACCGATCTGCTTCATAGTTCATATATACATTGCTCTGATGGTCCACTACCGCCCTGTGCCAAATCCACGTTTGTCCTGTCCCCGCCAAGCCCAGGGTCAAGGTCACATACTTGGTGCTTCAAAAACTTTAACGCTCAGGTAAATATCTTATAATTTCTGTTTTCTTTCACGGATCAGTTTCATATTTCATATACACATTGCTCTAATGGTCCTCTACCGCCCTGTGCCAAATCCACGTTCGTCCTGCCCCCGCCAAGCCCAGGGTCAAGGTCACATACTTGGTGCTTCAAAAACATATTAAACGCTCAGGTTAATATCTTATAATTTCTGTTTTCTTTCACGGATCAGCTTCATATTTCATATACACATTGCTCTAATGGTCCTCTACCGCCCTGTGCCAAATCCACGTTCGTCCTGCCCCCGCCAAGCCCAGGGTCAAGGTCACATACTTAGTGCTTCAACAACTTTAACGCTCGGGTAAATATCTTATAATTTCTGTTTTCTTTCATGGATCATCTTCATATTTCATATACGCATTGCTCTAATGGTCCTCTACTGCCCTGTGCCAAATCCACGTTCGTCCTACCCCCGCCAAGTCCAGGGTCAAGTCACATACTTGGTGCTTCAAAAACTTTAGGGCTCAGGTAAATATCTTATAATTTTTCTTTCCATTCACGGATCAACTTCATATTTCATATACGCGTTGCTCTAATGGTCCTCTACCGCCCTGTGCCAAATCCACGTTCGTCCTGCCCCCGCCAAGCCAGAGCTTGGCGGGGGGCAGACGAACGTGGATTTGGCACAGGGCGGTAGAGGACCATTAGAGCAATGTGTATATGAAATATGAAGGAGATCGTTCGGAGGATGAAGAAATTATGAGACATTTACCCGAGTGTTAAAGTTTTGTGACGGACGGACGGACGGGAGGACGGGACGCACGTTCCTACGAATGAATACTTGTTGGGTTTTTACTCTATAAAAATACCCAACAAGAGTACCCAACACTATCCTAACCCTACCCAATAAGATCCCTGTACGCTTACAACATGTACCCATTTGTGTGTGCGGACGGACGGACGGACCGACAAGGGTAACATTAAATGCCCCCTCCACTATCGTGGTGGGGCATAACAATATTCCAAAGGGTGTTCGAGTTATGCTCTGGATACAAAATCAGAGCACGAGACAACAAAGGGAGATAAGTAAACAAGAATTCCGCGATAGTGGAGGGGGCATTTAATGTTACCCTTGTCGGTCCGTCCGATCAGGAGATCGTTCGGAGGATGAAGAAATTATGAGACATTTACCCGAGTGTTAACGTTTTGTGACGGACGGACGGACGGGAGGACGGGACGCACGTTCCTACGAATGAATACTTGTTGGGTTTTTACTCTATAAAAATACCCAACAAGAGTACCCAACACTATCCTAACCCTACCCAATAAGATCCCTGTACGCTTACAACATGTACCCATTTGTGTGTGCGGACGGACGGACGGACCGACAAGGGTAACATTAAATGCCCCCTCCACTATCGTGGTGGGGCATAACAATATTCCAAAGGGTGTTCGAGTTATGCTCTGGATACAAAATCAGAGCACGAGACAACAAAGGGAGATAAGTAAACAAGAATTCCGCGGAATCAGATGCCTCGCCTTGTCCCGCCTTGACCTCGAGCCTGGGCCCGAAAGCAATTTTCACTGGCCCGAACATATTATACAATTATTGACTAGTGAGCCATAGAATATCCGATTATATTATATGGCTCACTAGTGAATAATTGTTTTATTATATGATAATAGTCTGTATATAGCACTTATGACCTTATGCTACTAGACAAAAATTGAAAAAGAATTTGATGAAAAAAAAAAATTTAAAAAAAAAAAGGAAAAAAAATTAAAAAAAAAAAAGTTTAAAAATTGTTTAAAAATTATAATAATGCTTGCTACTAGAGCCCAAATTTTTGTTTAATAGTCCTATATTTATCTACATATATCTGCACAGTCCACATAAATGTCCACAATATTTTCAACACAGTTTTTACGGAAATGTAATAATACAAAAAAAAAAAAATAAACAAAAAAAAAAAAATAATGCTCGCTACTGGGAGCCCAAAGAATTTTTTCTTAATAAGTCCTATATTTAATCTACATATATCTGCAACAGGTCCACATACTGCCACAATATTATTGTCAACACAGATTAAGGGAAATGTAATAATTTGTACCTTTTATAAATTACCTGTAATATGTTAGTGGTCAGTTAAAAAAATTGAAAACGAATGGAGAAAAAAAAAATGGAAAAAAAAATTAAATTTAAAAAAAATAAAAAAATAATGCTCCTACTGGAGCCCGGCATGTTTTTTAATAGTCGTATATTTATCTACATATCATATATGCACAGGTCCACATATTGCCACAATATTTTCAACACAGTTTACGGAAATGTAATATAATAATTTACCTGTATAAATTACCTGTAAGTGGTCAGTGGTCAGTTGCACATGCTAGCACATGCACAAATGAATAGTCTGTATATAGCACTTACGACCTTATGCTACTAGACAAAAATTGAAAAAGAATTTGAAAAAAAAATGAAAAAAAAAAATGGAAAAAAAAAGTTTAAAAATTAAAAATAATAATGCTTGCTACTGAATTTTTGTTTAATAGTCCTATATTTATCTACATATATCTGCACAGGTCCACATAATGCCACAATATTTTCAACACAGTTTACGGAAATGTAATATCCAATGTAGTAATTTACCTGTATAAATTACCTGTGGTCAACAGTGGTCAAGACTGGACATTTGCACATGCTAGCACATGCTAGCACATGCACAGGTGAATGGTTCTCCCAGTCTCTATTGTTCTCTCTACAGGTAAGGTGTACAGAGCCCACGAGAAAACGGGTCTTCATGCATTATTGTCCAGTTTGTAGAGTGCGCAAAACAAAAAAGGGAGATAACTCCAAAATTAGCTATGCAAGAGTTGTCATTCTTGTGCACGACACACCTTCGGTTCGTGGTCTAATTGAATGTGTGAAGTTTCATAAAAATATTCCAAAGGGTGGTCGAGTTATGCTCAATCAGTGCGCGAAACAAAAAAGGGAGATAACTAAAAAATTAGCTATGCAAGAGTTGTCATTCTTGTGCGCGACACACCTTCGGGTCGTGGTATATGCATGTATGAAGTTTCATGAAAATATTCCAAAGGGTGTTCGAGATATGCTCCGGACAAGAAGTGTCTGCGGCGGACGCGGACGTACAGGACGCGGACGCGGCCCGCTGTCAAATCCATAGTATCCCCCGACGGATACAATAATAATAATAAATACATACTACTACTATTAATAATAATAATCAATCAATCAATCACATATATCAGCAAAATTTCGAAAACAATACCAAGGTTTATTTTGCTTAATTTGTGTGTGGGCGGTGTGTGGGGGGGGGGGGGGAGGGTGGGGGGGTGGGGGTGGGGGTAGGGCTTTGTACAGGCGTTAATTATACTTAGGCTACTTTCACGAAACCTTCCCAAAATGCAAAAGAAGTATGTTTTCGATAATATTAAATGTTATCAACATTTAAGAATGAGCCTTCTTCTTAGCTGTACTTCATGGAAAACTAGATTGGTCAGTAAGCGAAGCTTACGGAATACCCCCCGCGTGGGCCGAGGTACCCCTAAAATATGTACAAATTTCCAAGTGTGTGGGCTTGTGACCTTGACTCTGGGATTAGCGCGAGCGGCATGAACGTGAATTTGTCACAGGGTGGTAGAGGTCCATTGGAGCAATGAGTGTGTGAAATATGAAGCAGATCCGAGCAAGGAAATAGAAGCTATAACCGATTTCTCTGATGTTAAGTTTTGTAAAGAGACTACCGTATAACCTCGAATTAACGCCCCCGGAGGCGTTACATTTTGCAAAAGGGGGGGGGGCGTTTATTTGTCACAGGGTGGTAGAGGTCCATTGGAGCAATGAGTGTGTGAAATGTGAAGCAGATCCGAGCAAGGAAATAGAATTATAACCGATTTCTCTGATCTTAAGTTTTGTAAAGAGACTACCGTATAACCTCGAATTAACGCCCCCGGAGGGGTTACATTTTCAAAAGGGGCGGGGGGCGTTTATTAGCCAGTAAAAAAAAAAAATAGAAAAGAAAAATAAATTACCAAGGACCGCCAATTTCAAACACAAATAAGGATTTAAGGATTATTTGTGTTTGAAATTGGCGGTCATTTTTTTTTTTTTTATTTGGGGGGGGGGGGGGGGATGGGGGGTGGGGGGGATTGTTTATTAGCTAGTAAAAAGAAAAAAAAAAAAAAAAAAAATTGTTTTTACCAAGGACCGCCAATTTCAAACACAAATAAGGATTTAAGGATTATTTGTGTTTGAAAATGGCGGGGGGCGTTAAGTCGAGGTTATACGGTATGTATGTGACGTTGACCTCGAGATCAGCGGGGATTTGTCACAGCATATGAAATATTAAGTATTTTCAGAGAAATAGAAGTTATAACATATTTCTCTGATGTTAAGTTTTGTAAAGAGACTAAGTATGTGACCTTGACCTTGGGATCAGCGGGGGTTGGACAGTCGTAGATTTGTCACAGCATGATAGTACAACCTTAGAGGAATGCACAAGTGAAATAATAAGAATTTTCAATGAAGGAAATAGAAGTTATAACTTATTTATCTGATGTTAAGTTTTGTAAAGAGTATTTGACCTTGACATTGGGATCAGCGGGGGTTGAACGGTCATGGATTTCGCACAGCATGGTAGTAGAGCCTTACAGGAATGCATGTGTGAAATATCAAGCATTTTAGATGAAGGAAATAGAAGTTATAACAATATTTCTCAGATGTTAAGTTTACCCGGACGCACGGACGGACGTCCTTACGTGACATCCCTTAGGTGGTTTTTACTATATAAAAGATCAAAGGAATGACCACCTAAGGAACAATAGGCTTAAGTGGTCAACGGAATAAATCTATTGTATTCTTTTGTCTTAGGCCACGCCTCTAACCACCTAAGACCCTGTATGTGTGCCCGGACGGACGCACGGACGGACGGACGGACAACCTGGCTCCAGTCCAGAATGCATGTGTGAAATATTAAGCATTTTAGATGAAGGAAATATAAGTTATAACAATATTTCTCTGATGTTAAGTTTTGTAAAGAGACTAAGTATTTGACCTTGACCTTGGTATCAGCGGGGGTTGGATGGTCGTGAATTTGGCACAGCATGGTAGTAGAGCCTTACAGGAATGCATGTGTGAAATATTAAGCATTTTAGATGAAGGAAATAGAAGTTATAACAATATTTCTATGATGTTAAGTTTTGTAAAGAGACTAAGTATTTGACCTTCACCTTGGGATCTGCGGGGGTTGGACGGTCGTGGATTTGGCACAGCATGGTAGTAGAGCCTTACAGGAATGCATGTGTGAAATATCAAGCATTTTAGATGAAGGAAATAGAAGTTATAACAATATTTCTCAGATGTTAAGTTTACCCGGACGCACGGACGGACGGACGTCCTTACGTGACATCCCTTAGGTGGTTTTTACTATATAAAAGATCAAAGGAATGACCACCTAAGGAACAATAGGCTTAAGTGGTCAACGGAATAAATCTATTGTATTCTTTTGTCTTAGGCCACGCCTCTAACCACCTAAGACCCTGTATGTGTGCCCGGACGGACGCACGGACGGACGGACGGACAACCTGACTCCAGTCCAGAATGCATGTGTGAAATATTAAGCATTTTAGATGAAGGAAATATAAGTTATAACAATATTTCTCTGATGTTAAGTTTTGTAAAGAGACTAAGTATTTGACCTTGACCTTGGTATCAGCGGGGGTTGGATGGTCGTGGATTTGGCACAGCATGGTAGTAGAGCCTTACAGGAATGCATGTGTGAAATATTAAGCATTTTAGATGAAGGAAATAGAAGTTATAACAATATTTCTATGATGTTAAGTTTTGTAAAGATACTAAGTATTTGACCTTCACCTTGGGATCTGCGGGGGTTGGACGGTCGTGGATTTGGCACAGCATGGTAGTAGAGCCTTACAGGAATGCATGTGTGAAATATCAAGCATTTTAGATGAAGGAAATAGAAGTTATAACAATATTTCTCTGATGTTAAGTTTACCCGGACGCATGGACGGACGGACGGACGGACGGACGGACAACCTGGCTCCAGTATACCCCCCCCCCCCACAACTCGTTGCGGGGGGTATAATAAATAAATACACGAAGATTAAGAGGAGACAATTATCGTTCCTTCGTGGCGGATAAGCGAAACATATAAAACAGCGTGACGATTGAACGAAGGAACGCTAGTGGCGGAGAAATTAATAGTAAGCGGCGTAAAACAGCGTGGCAACGAAACGAAGTAACGAAGATTAAAGATGCTAAATTTAGTTAATTCGTTTCTTTGCCACTAAGGAAAGCTATGTACATATGATGCAAATGGAACTTACGATCATAGGTTGAAGTAACGGACAAAGGCCTGTGCAAGTATAACTATAGTATAATAGGGAGTAAAAAGAAAGATTCATTAACTTATTATTGTTTTACTTACTGCATCGTTTAGACGTAGTTAAGTTACTTCAACCTATGATTACGAGGTGTGCGACCGGCCATATGTTCATATAAACGTCACGCTTCAGCAATAATCAAGACAATATAGCTATATGTCATATTAGAGCCCGTTTAGGATCGGTAACACACGTGTTGTTTATTCTGTAGGTGTCAACTACAGGCGCAATGACACTTGCGTCTACACTGGATTACGAGACAGAAACCGTTGTGACGACTGTGCTCACGTAAGATTTCATTTGCATTCATTGTATTCCTTATCGATTTATTGCATTTATTGTATTGTCGGACCGTAACCCGCTAGTCATATAATGCATATTGGTGTTGAATACTCAGTCAGTGATTGTCGTTGTACCCGTACATAACCGCCTGCGTTAATCTTGCACATATATCAACGTTCCTCATCGTGCCAATATTTGTTAATTCCATTATATCAAAATACTTGAATACTGTGCTTGAAAACAAGCAGCTTGTGCTACAGACAACTTATTGTTTATCCTAGTTTCTCGATCAATGAAAGAACAGCAGTTCGTCTCAATTAATCGCATATTGCGACACTTTCGCCAATACATATTTAATAAATCATTAAATGTTAAGCCGCTTTACTTATAACTTGTTTACACCTTGTTGTCATCAGTTCACGTGACGCAAAATACATCTTGCGCGAATGCAAGACTATTTAAATGTATGTACAAACTCATTTTGGAACACCCATACATGGTTTTATCGGTGTACGCGATATGTGTCTGGTCATTCAAGTTCATTTTCTCAAGGAGAAAACACGCGTTCAAATACAAAGCATATACCGCCCACACACGCGTTAACTTCGTGTCATACCGCCAATCACATGCTAGTATAGCGATTCGAAATCACGTTTAGGGGCGGAGCTTCGTGCGTGGGCTGGTAAACAATAATTCACCTTTTGAATTTTTTAAAAATTATTTTATTAAACATTCAAGAAATGAACTATAACTATTACTTAATTGTGAGTTGGCATTGCCGATAGATGTTCAGAAACGTCGATAAACTGGACAAGATTACCACAGGCGGTTATGTACTTACAGGGTTTGTACTGACGTAGGATTGGACGATCTTACATATATGTGGCTGTCACTGGAGACATGGGGCTTATGCCATTTGTGTGACCACTGTAGCTCCGGGTCAAATAGCACAGTCTTGAACATGTAGCCTGATAACTATCGATATTGTTGATTAGAGCATGACGAGTGTTTCATTGATTGAATGGCGAACAGTGCAGATCCTTATCAGATTGTGCGAATGCCACATACAATATACTCTCTCCAAACTGGACACCCTGGCGGCCGCATTGCACTGTAATTTATTTCATTGTCGTGTCTGTTCATGATTTAAAATGACAACAACTTTTCATTGAGTGCTTAATTACAATGGAGCCTCTCTAAACCGGACACACTGGGGACCACACAGGGTGTCAGGTTTAGAGAGGATCCACTGTATATATTACATAGTGAGTATACTTCACACAGCATTCATCTGTTTTCTCTGCTACAGGGCCAAGGATTCGGCCGATCCAATAAACACCGCCACAGTGTCCTTGACATTGAGTCTGACGGACGTCAATGACAACACACCTATATTCAATCCAGACGCTTATACCGACAGGGTGGCTAACGGCGCAACTACGGGTAAATACGTGGGAGGAAGACTCGGACCTATGACCCATAAATGAAATAACCCATTCGAAATGCATTACCCCACCCACACATTTATGTTGACTTTCCAGTTGTATACAGTTTAATTTATACAGTTTTAAACTGTATAGTCTAACATAAATGTGTGGATGGACTAATGCAATTCAAATGTGTCAATTACTGGGTTGTAGGTTCGATTCTTCCACCTGTGGGTAAATGTACAGTAGATATAAATCTGGGAATTCACAGAGATATGTGTCTGTGACTGGAGCAATGGGGCCTATGGATTTTGCAACTATTTTAGATCTTGATCAGCCTGTGCATCCGCACAATGATAAGGATCTGCACTGTTCGCAAGTACATTAATGAAACACCCACCATGCTTCTATGGAGTTGCATAGGTCGTTATCAGGCAACATGAGTGTGCTATTTGATCTGGATCAATGTTTTTGTTTGACTTTGTGTCGTCACTAGTCACTAGTCTTATGTCTAAAGCCACCATACTTGCATACTATCATGGGCCAGTGGTTTTTCCCATTCACTGCACTAACCTACTATTCTTTTATCTCGTCAACACCTACACACATACCTTTAAAATGCAAAAAAAAGTAACGCCAGCCGCATCCTCAAAATCGGAGAATCGACTTGTAAGACAACCACACATATTCATACGCAGTGATTAGGTCGTTTGTATTTATAAAATGATTTTCATGCGACCTTGGCCTACAATTGCCATATTTACAGTTTTTTCTCTCGATTAAAGTTTTTGTTTGAGCTTATATGTTCAATGCTATTACTGTAGGTGGGGCATCCGCGTTATATGAAACACATTTTATAGTTGTAACGGTATGTAACATTCGGAAGAAATCGAGTTCACGAGCCGTGTTCTTCACTTATATATGACTTGATTGGTCGGTTACATCATCGACGAATCTTGGAAATATTTGCGATGGAAAAAATGACAATAATTGTTAGTTGCAGAACTATATTTTCTAAAAGACTATCATTTGCATGTACGTAATTATAAATTATCTCTACAGTTAAATGATTTGTTGGTATTTTAATTATTCATTGAATGTGTTTGATAGCCATAAGTTGCTGGAGAAAGATGTGGAACAAAAGTAGTCAATACATGTATCTCTGTTTCTAACTAGGCACCGTAGCCACCACGGTTACCGCCACAGACGCCGACGGAACGGATGCAAATAACGTGATCACCTACTCCATTACCGGTAAGACCATCAGTCGGCACTGTTGTGTCCTATATGTGTATATGTGGCTGAGACCGGATTATTACTGTTAATACTGCGGAACCTCCCTAAACCGGACACCTTGGGGGGTCCCCAGGGTGTCCGTTTTAGAGATGTTCCATTGTAAAACAGGAAGTTTATTACTTCAAGACACGCGTATTTGCTTTGTGATCATGAACATACATTATCATCGGAGATAAAGGGCAATGTAAACTACATGTATCAAAATTGAGCACAACTAACATTGTTCTTTGTCCAGTTTAGAGAGGGTCCAATGTACTGGACTATAGGGGGCCGTTTCATTAAACTTCGTACAACTAAAATGTTCGTAAGTGCAAAATTATGATAGTCAGTAAAGTTCACATTAACAAATTTTTCTAAAATTCTAAAAATCAGTTATTGGAATTACATTTATTGAGCATATGCTGCATATGCAGCCTATGCTCAATAAATGTAAAGCCATCAATTGAAATTTACAGACGATCAGAAATTTGCACTTACGAACATTTTAGTCGTACAAACTTTAGTTAAATTGAACGGCCCTCTGCTTCCTACCCCTTGGCGCTTTACACTAGTTGGCCTATTACACCACCGCCTGCGCTAATCTTGCCAATATTTGTCAATTTCTTTATTTTGGAAATACTTGAATATTGTGCTTGAAATCAAGCAGCTTCATTGGCTGAGTCTGAACTGTTCTACGTTCTTAGGGTCAAGCTACTTTTTTGCTAGTTTAGATTGCCAATAGATGTAGAGAAACGTTGATATCTGGGCAAGATTAACGCATGCGGCTATGTACGCGTACCACGGCAATCACTCCGTAGTTAACACCGATGTACAGTCTATGACCAGCGGTTTACTGTCCCACAATAAAATAGTAACTGCAATACATCGATGACGAATAATTAGATGTTAATACATGGCTTGTTTGATATCGGCCTAGGAATCGGCCCGAGGTAACTTGGTATCGGTCTCAGGCTCGAAGGCTGATACCAAGTTACCTAGGGACGATACCTAGGCCGATATCAAACAAGACACTTATTAACGTCTTTATTACTTAGATTACTTAGATATCAATTTCAATATCAATCATCCGGCAGTTGTGATAATCCTATA
>CM055280.1:21117503-21270702 GCA_029237695.1 Conchocele bisecta | reverse complement strand
TATCGAAGATTTATCTTATGAGTCTGCCTTTGTGTCATCAGTGAAAAGCGGAGTGTGTGTACATGTATAGTAGCTTTAGATAATTATGTGCGTCTGTCTTAGAGAGAATGCTCATTTGCCTCGACATATAAACTCTGTGCGTTAGGACGTACGTACTTCATCACAATACTGATTGAACCAGGGCACTTAATCAGTCTTTTCATTCAACATTGCTTCATTTAAGAAATAACATACGGGCAGTTGCGTTTACTGGAGTATGAAAAACATTTGGTCCGTTTAAAGTGCGTGGAGTCCGAGGACCTTTAAATAAACCACTGTTTTTCATACTACAGTAAACGCACATGCCCATGGTTTTATTACTTATATTTACTCTGCATTTTCGTATAGTTTCAAAAATGTAAATAACCATATACGGCGTAAGAATTAGGAATCTTGTTTTACGCCGACTTGTCACAATTCATGGAACAGCGACATTGCCGGTCAATAGCGTAGCGTTATTGACCACGACGATGAACGTCATGTAATCTAATGACATGAAATAAACTTAAACGAATCAACAACGTCATACGACGTCACGTGGGGCTAATGTAATATGCTGGAAAAGAAAGTTAAGCAATACGTTAAATGAGCATTTCCATTATGAATTTAAGGACAGTGTAAATATTATAATTATTGTACAAACACGGTATCCCGTCCACACAGTGCGTATGTGCCGTGAAACACGTTGCCATGAAACAATCGAAATAATCACCTAATCGCGTATGAATATGTGCGGTTGTCATACGAGTCGATTCTCTGATTTTGATGGTGCAGCTTGGGTTATTTTTGCATTTTAAAGCTATTTGTAGGTGTTGACGGGATAAATAGAATAGTAAATTAGTGCCGTGAATGTGAAAACACACACTTAATAAAGCATATTTATACGTCTATTAATATTGTTTTACATTTACCATGTTTACTGTCTGTTTCACAAAAGCTGCCCAAATTATACGGCTATATCACCAAATGAACCTCTTTTATTGCGAAACAGAATTTCCCCATGATAAAATTTTAGAATTTCAGAAATAGTGGACCGATTTTCAAAATTTAACTTTTGTTTTCTTAGGTAGATCATTTCCAAGCTATCTAGCCATATTTCGGAGTCAATTTCCATATTTTCTTTCGTTTTCTGACTCCTCCCACAGCCCCTCCATCTCCTTTTCACCCATGTTAAATTCCCATAGATCAATCAATTTTTAGTAATGAAATCAATATCTGACTAAATGTCACGAAATAAACAGATAGCTCATTCTTAAATTTTGAACAGGCAGTAGTCAATGCTGCACACTTACACTGCCTCACAGAGCGTAGTCCTTGATGCCAGCAAAATCACTGTGTAAGTTTCGGAAACACATACATTGTATATACATATGGCAACACAATACATTCATATCATGTGTCTCGATAATTAATGCGTTTTGTAGTCATACATGTACATTTGATTCTTAGAATATACTTAAGTGGCTGCAAGATACATACTTATATCCCTGAAGCATATTAATACAACATAATTTCACATTCTTGGAGCTTGGAGCTTTGCAATCTTATGAATGAATAGTTTATTGCATCGAGGCAACTGCCTCACGAGCATATATGCATGACTATGGTATTATATACGTACAATGCAAGATGGCGTACTTGGGTAAATTACTAAATATAATTAATGTACAAACACCACAATCGTGTCAAATAGGCAAATATATTTCAGACCATGCCGCAACCACTAATACATATTTATCAGGTAACCTGCCCTGTATTGACCGAATACGTACTGACTGATAACATATTGTTGTATCAGGCATTGACCTGATATCAACATCCGGGTTACAACAAAGTGAAAACTAACGTTCCATTGGTCGGTTGACGTCATGTGACGTTACCGAATGACGTCAGTATAATGACGCAACGTAAACAAGTCCGCATTCTGTCCATAGAATAATTATGACGTCATCTAATGTCATTTTCGAGCATAAAACGTTACCTGATAAATAGAATACCAGGCTAGTGTATTTTGATATCAAGTTTATCAGGCTCGGCTCGGAAACGGTAGGAATTCCTCGGCAAGCCTCGGAATTCCTACGCGTTTCCTAGCCTTGCCTGATAAACTTGATATCAAAAGACACTAGCCTGGTATTCTCTATGTATCATACTCTCATGTACATCGCACATTCTCCGCTTACTGAACATAGTGTGTACTACGTGTTATAGCTCGTATTATTTTTAACAATAAATGATAAATAGACATACATATACATACACATAGACATGCATATGTACACGCACATGCATACATGCACATACATGTACACACATATACGCACATATACACACCCATATACATGTATATCTTCTTTCCAAATGTGGTATATAGTATTACATGTATATATACGTACATGAAGACACATTATAAGTTATTGTGATTCTACACAGGCTATATGGTGTAATATTGCCCGTCTGGAGGTATGTTCACCCGAGGCAATAGCCGATGGTGAACATACCTTCAGACGATCGCCTAGGGTGAACATACCTCCAGACGGGCAATATTACACCATATAGCCTGTGTAGAATCACAATAACGTATTTGTCATACCGCAGATCCTGTATTTGGCCGTATAAACATATCTCTTCTTTTGATCTTAAAAAGTTTGCGTTTTTTTTCAGGAAGAAAAATAATCCGAGATTCGATTTTCTACCGTCAGTCTTAATATAAAGGCGTAAATGAACATTTTGTTTTTTTATTAAACGAACACAAACTAAATATGGAGTAAGAAATCCATCGAAAACGACTTTATGACAGTTTTTTTATATCGTATAATTTAATTTATATTCCACTGCTCTATCGATCTGCTCTCCCTTTGGCGCCTCTAGAATAATGCGACTGGTTCCCAAACATTCGCTGTCATTGCTACGCCGCGTTTCGTGCGTGGAACCCATAGTTTGTGATCTAAATATAGCCGTGTCAAGAAGCGAAGTGGGTTGAGATTTGAAAAGCAATTTTCGTTATTTTGGCTAATTTTTCGCTCATATTTTGATGAGCGAAGAATATTTATGGAACAATAAACAATAAAGACTGGTTTTGAGTGTACAATTGATACTTTTATTGATTAATTCGGGGTTTTATTGTGTTTAGTGAGGAACACAATTCGCAATCGCTAGACGCTTTCAAAATGTGTCTTCCCGGAGGGGAATCGCAATTTCTCTATGTCCGACGGCCTTGGCAGGTCATATAATATATATGACCAGGCAAGCTAGCCAATCAAAAGCCGAGAAACTTATCTGCGGTATGACAAATACATATGTGTACATACACGTACATAAAACAATGCATCAGTGGTAGCATTATGGCATGAACGTTCTTTCCCTCAAACAGGAATACTTTGATCATACATTGTATTCCAATTATTGTCGTTTTAAAGTAATATTGCACAGATAATACATGTATCTACGTTCACACGAGTATATGATAATTTAACACGAGTGTATGATAATTTAACACGAGTATATGATAATTTAACACGAGTGTATGATACACGAGTGTATGATAATTTAACACGAGTATATGATAATTTAACACGAGTATAGGATAATTTAACACGAGTATATGATAATTTAACGAAGTAACGCATACAAAGCTTACTAGTAGTTAAAGTATTTTTAAATTTCGGGTGAGTTTTTTGTTTTTGGCAAATGCGCTTTAAATCAGCATTGCAATAGCGTAAAACAACTAGTCACATGAATAATACAGTCATGTACATTCACATATAATACATGTCATACTGTAAAGAAACGGTCTATAATTGTATGGTAGGAAATGACATAAATGCACAAGTCGACTTGTCGAGCAGCGTAGTCCCAGATCAGCTGCGCATTCATACAGCCTGTACTGAGACTGTACTGGGAATTTTATATAAATATATCTATCAATAAGCATGATAAGTATACACAATTGATTTCCAGTTATTTCAAGAATAAATTGCTACATATATCTGTTTAGCTGAGATATAATTTCGTTATGTTTATCGAACGCTCTGAAAACGAAATTACCAAGGTTTCTTACATAAGACGCTCTATCTGAGTGAAACAGTGTTACCAATTTTAACATGTTAGGTCTACTTTTGTAGTATCGGCCGATGTAACGTACCTCAAGTCATTGTAGACTGGACATATAAACAAGAAATTTAATTCATCTTCTAACACGTTACAGAATTTACATTTACGATCATCAAATGGTGTACTAATTGGTCTAAGCCATCTGCCGGTTTCAACCTCCAGCCTGTGGGCAGATACACGCAGTCTGGTTAGAGCCACTCTAAACTGTTTTACACTGATTAAATCGAGATAGCATTGATATTCAAAAGATGAACTATATAAAATAAAGCTCTACTAGATTCATTTATTCTAGTATTCCAGTCGTGAATAAAATTGTATGTTAAGCGTTCTTTTAACGTTGATAAAACATCTTATAATGTCACCCACACCTTGCGAAATTCATACATGGTAAAAACCAAGCTGTGTTAACATGGATTTTACGAGAGAGGCCCGATATTTCACAGTTGGTGACCGTTCAATATCATTAAGCATCATGTGATATATACATTTAATATATTTCCGGTCACTTGATCCGATTACTTTGAACCAATATTTAATTATATTATACAAACGACCTGCTCTAAGCAATGTTCTGCCTAGTTCACCGTAAACAAAATCGTTTTGTGTTGATATTTTGACACCTAGCACGTGTTTACAAAATTGCAAATGCACTCTTTCAATTTGCATTGACTGTGAAAATCACCATACTTCACCGCATAATTCAGGATAGGGAGGACAAGTTTATCAAATAATTCCAGCATATGCTTAGGGAATAAGTCAGTAAATTGTTTAAAATATGTATATAACTTGAAAATTGCCTTTTGTGCCTGTCCCGATAAGGTAGTATTGGTCTCTGAAAAGGAGCCACCTGGCGTGAAAACCACTCCTAAGTATGAAAATTGTGTTACTGTTTCAATTTCGTAATCGTTATATAAATAATTTAAAATTTGCGGGAAGTCGGTCGCCTTTTCTAAAAATCATAATTTTAGTTTTCTATGTATTTACTGTAAGTTTCCATTTTTGGTAATAATTGTATAATGTGTCTAGCCCTTTTGGTAATTGTACTGCTGACGTTGCTAAAATTGCAATGTCATCAGCATATAATAACAACAAAATATGTATCATGCCAATGTCTATCCCATCTATTCCGTTTAAATAGAACTCATCTTCTAAATCATTTATATACATTGCAAATATAAATGGTGATAAGCATTCCCCTTGACGCACCCCTAACATACATGTAAATTCTTCGCTTTATTGATTATTAAATTTTACTCACTCCTATGCGTATTAATTTATACCAGATGTTTTCTCTCACAATATAATCGAATGCCTTCGTAAAATAAACACAAGCGCAGTGTAGTTGTTTACCTTGGTTAAGTAAATGGGTAATCATTACATGTAGTATAAATATATGATCAACAGTTGACATATGTTTTCTAAAGCCAGCTTGTGATTCAACATATACAAACTATTTCTCGGCCCACAGTGTGAGCCTATTGTTTAATATTCTTGAACATAATTTTCCAATAGTACTGAGTAACGTTATTCCCCTACAGTTACCTACATCATTTACGTTAACTTTTTTATGAAGTGGCACTATATAACCTTCAGACCAGGCCTCCGGGAAATAACCATTTCTGAAAGTTGTATTAAACAGTTTGTGCAGAAATGGTGAAATTAGTATTTTTTCTTGAATTAGAAATTCGTTTAAATACATATTTGGTCCCCCACTCCGTCCATTTGATAACTGGGAAATTGATTGTGAAAGTTCTTCCTTAAACATTTCCATATTCAATTCAGCGAACATTATTTTTATTTCCGACACAAAATATACCTCATTAAAATGAATAATATCTTCATCTGGCTGGAAAAAATGGTCTGTTGGATTATTTACGGCTTTGAAAAATTGTACAAAAGAATCAGCAGAAATTGTGTTTGATTTGGGTGAGCCTGCAGTTTCTTTCAACATTTGCCAGTAATGTATGGCATGTTTTCGTCGAGCTTCAAATAACTTATTTGTTTGGGATTTTGCTTGTTCATACATGTAAGTACGATGACACTGCTTGTAATCACTCCTCGACTTTACTAGTTGTGTGCGATTATAATCTGTATCATCCCTCCTGTATTTATTCAGATTATAGAAACATATACGTTTTGCTGATTCAGTATTTTCATCTAATTTGTATTTGACTGGTTCCGCTATGTTTTTATTTTGTGCTTTTATCGGTATTTTAAATAAAGGTTCGCAAACAGTGTCAAGTAGATTATTAAAGCTAGAAACGGCGTTATCAATATATATTTCGGACGACTCCCCAGTCAGCACACCTATAACGGGCCATTGTCGGCACTAGGTCGGCATAGCGGCATAGCGGCACACTGACGGCCCACCAGCTGCCCACCATCTATGTTGTTCCATAAATATAATATGAATTTGTATATTTTGTTTCTCTTTCAATCATTTAATGACAGTTATTGTTTGAAAACGATTTTCTTGCTTATAATATATATTTTTATATCTTTTTATTTTATACAGCGGCCCGCTAGTGGGCCACTATGCACTGGATTGTGTTCCTAAATTTGTAGAATAATCGATTATCTACCTTGAAAAGAAAATATTATATTATTTCTTTGTTGTGTGTTTATTTTTAATACGATACTAAATTAAATTTATATGTTAATAAAGTATTTTCATTTAACAAATAATGACTGATTTTGATTTTTATCTATGTACAATGGAAATTATCGCGTGATTTTAAAAACGCGACGCATGCGCAGAACTTGAAAATTCGCGGTGGATTTGAACTCGAGAAAGGCAATGCAAACAATAAATCACAAATTACTGACTAAATAAGAGAAACTCTAACGTTTGGGTAAGCTCTGTTGTGAATTGCTGTTTCTAATGCGTTTTCAGTGAACAACAGTGTAGCGATGCACGGCTCAGAAAAACAATTACAAAATAATTAACAGTTGTCATCAGATTTCGTGACCAGACATGCAATCTATAGTAATTTTAAATTCAAATTGAACATGCCACATATATCTAATATTTAAATGACTTATGTTACTTAACTTAAGTGAATTTCAACTTAGACAGCTGTAGTAGTCAGAAATTATTGTCAATTTGATCGTTCCGGAAGATATAAAATGTTTGTCCTGACGATGTACAGTCCACACGGCATAGCGGCCCACTGACGGCCCACCACCGGCCATACGTGCATTATATTACAACTGCTGACATTCCTGCACATCAACACATTGGGATTAGAATGTAATCAGTTTGCTGATATTCCCAAATTCACAGCAAAACTCTACTTTACTGTGCAGAACCTACGGTGGCACAGAGAGGACATGGACATGTCGGCCCGCTGTCGCAATGCTGACTGGGTCATTATTTAATGTTTGTGTTAGTCGATCGAGTTTCTCGGTAACGCCAGGTGAGCACAACGTGCTTTTGTAGTCATCTATATTAGCATTTTGCCATACAAATATATGGGTTAATTGTTGGCTATTATTCGTACTTTGATGGACGGAATTCTGCTCAGCACGACTATAGCTCATGGAAAAATGTACAATACAATGATCAGATAATATATTTGGATCTTCAACAACAAATGTGGAAAATAAATGTAATAAGTGTCCATTTATCAGGACTAGGTCAACGAGACTACTACCTCTGCTGCCCACGTAGGTACATTTGCCCGTCTCACCACACACTCTGCCGTTTACAATACGTAATCCGGCGGATTTACAAAGCTCAATCAGTAATAGCCCGTTTTAATTAATTCCAGTATCCTGTGACAATCACGGTAAATCGTTATCACATATATAATCATAGGGCAACGTATCTACGTGTTCAGCGTGATCCATCGATACATAATCATGTAATAATCCGCATCTGCTATTTAGGTCGCCCAACATCATAATATTACATTCATTGTTTGTAGTATTCTGAATTATACTAATATCACCAAGTACATCATTAAAAGTGGGTGGCAGGTGGGAGCACGAGATGGGTAATTTAACGATCGGGGTTCATCCTAACCGGAATCCGAACTGGAGACCTGGTTTGGCCTTCACACACGCCGTAATTATTACATCTTTTACATTTTGTATGTGACAGTTGAATCTGGTTATATCCCTTATGTGAGTATTATGATATTCGTAATCGTATTTTAGAGGAAGGGGCTAAGTGACTTTGGTATTGTATGGACCTGGCACCAGGTCAGGTTATTCTAATTTCAGGGCTGAATATATTTGTTCTCGATGTAAATATTCCGTTCTGATTTTGGGATTTCCCCCCCAATGCAGCAGGTTAAAATGGGATAGAACCCATTTGCCCGGCCTTACATGACCTTAGCTGTTGATAGGCCGTTAAACACTAATAAACAAACAAACAAACAAACATCATTAAAAATGTTCGATTAAAAAAAAGCTTGCCGGCTAGAATTCTCAGGAATAATATAGGAAATACACATAATTATACAAATCATGTGGTAGATTGAATAAATTACTATTTAATTTTAGCCACATGTATCCGTCGGAATGTTTACATCATAACTAGTGCCACACATCAATTCATTTGCACCTGCATATGACCATATAACGTCCTGCATTTCTAATCTCATCACATATGTGTTCAGGTTTCTGCGATCATATAAATGTAGCATATTTCTTTGTCACTGATTCGTGTTCATATGACGATACATCATGTTTTGCAGTCCGTTAATGTTAATCCGTCAATATAACATATTGATGTGACCAATGAACATATTCCCTGGTCTCTAAAGTACACACATATTGTGTCGCACAATTCTTTCCATGGTCAATGGAATCACATAAATGACCACGTGGCATTGTCAAATTAATACATAGCCATGACCGGACGACATGTTTACACGATGTGAAACACATACTGTATGACGAGATGACAGCTTGTCACCGAGAAGAAACACTCTGCGTTGCCATAATGTATATAATGTAACGTCTACGTCAAAAACATGCATTGCCTGACTATATTTTTTCCCCAGACAAAGGCAAGGATTACATGATATAATGTATTGGTTGTCAGTATTGGAACATATTTCATGCACCGATTAACATATGCAATTGTTTCATGAACCATGAAACATGTTGTATGATCATATATGCATGTGTCGTTTTATATGATTTCGTAGAGCAACGAATGCACTTTATGATGGTACAACATACACTAACAACCGATACATGGTAAATAAAGAAATAAATAGAGGTACAATGAACGGTACATAATCATAAAACATATTGCTTTGCATCATACGTAATTTCAGGGACTAATGAATCGACTGAAGTACATAATTATGGCGTGACTGAATTTTTGTTATGCATGTAAGTTTCAAATTATGTTGATATATGTTCCTATCTCAAAATAATATATTTATACATGGAAATGTCTACATTCCATGATATTTATAGTTAAAGTAGGTTAACGGCTACCAGTGTGAATTTATTGGAAATGTACGGAGCCCCGCCGGGGACTTAGAATTTACCTCAATTTAACAATTCGTTCCCACGAATGAATAATTCGTTCCTCGAATTAACAATTCGTTCCGCCTCAATTTAACAATTCTTTCCCACGAAATAATAGCAATTCGTTCCCACGGGAACGAATTGCTATATCGTGGGAACGAATTAATAAAAAAAATCCAAATTATGAAAGTTGACCTCACAGATTATGCTCTTAGCGAATTCAGCGGACAAAAATTGGATATCAATTTAATCAACTAACGATTAGTATAGCATTTTTATAAAGGGAGACTACCGAGACTCATTACTTATGTCTCAGTTGTCTAACTTTAAGTTATCATCGATCATGATTGCATATCGCACACATGTGAGTGTGACTGGAGAAATGGGGTTGATGGGTTTGCGACCAGTGTAGATCCAGATCAGCCTGTCGTTCATATTTTTAAGATTCCTTTCATGCGCTCTATGCTAGCATTTACGAGCGACACGTAGTCTATACATGTGTCAAGTTTCGTGAAAGTTTTCCAAAGGATGTTCGAGTTATGCTCTAGACAAGAAATCAGTGCGCACAAAACCAAATGTAGATAACTTCTCACGCGCGACACACCGTTGGGTCGTGATTCTTGCATGTGTGAAGTTTCATGAAAATATTCCAAAGGGTATTCGAGTTATTAGTATGCTCCGGACAAGAAAGTGTCCGGGAGATATAATTAATCCAGAAAAAGAAATCCAGGGTATGGGATCAAGTGGTTTATTTTTTACACTGGATTAATTGCGGCGCCCATGAAGTCTCGGATAAATATTATGTTTCATCAATAAGACTGCGGTTTAATCCTTTTAATGATGACCACATTCCACCCGTTAACACTACGAGTCATCCACTACCGAATATAGCAGTATTACTTATGTAATTAGTCTGAACATTCTGCAGAGACATTTGAATCGGACCAAGTTTAAACAACTTTCGATTCCGTCCTATCATACTACAGGGTTAAACTCATCCATCTTCATTATACCGCACATGTTTCAGATAGAAATCCACACAGTTTATGACTTCATGTATGCAGGTCGGTGTTGCCGTTTCGTCGTGTGCATGCAGCGTGTAATACGCTTGTGTGGATATCCTGTGTGAAAACTTCTGTATAATTCAGCACAATTGAGTATTCATTGTTATTCCATGTATGTTGTTTATTGCTTGTTTGTTGTATATGTTTCGTTGTCGACGAGAAATTATTTAGTTTAAGTCAAAATTATTGTATTCCTATTCAAATGTATCTGCAGAATGATCAGACTAATTACATAAATAATGCTGCTAATCTTCTTGTCATGTCTTTTTTCATGTCTTTGCATTTGATTGCATTCGCACATTCGGCTTCTATTATAGATAAATTCCGAGGCAGTCCAACAAGACTTGGGCTGTTCAGGTGATTAAGCTTCTGGTATTTTCGGGACAGGGTCGGGGGCGGGGGGGGGCACTAACATTGTGATATTTCTGGGTGGGGGAAGGGGGTGCGTGGGGTAAAATTGAGCTCGACCCTCGAATTACGTCCCATGTTATATCACAGTTTACGGAATACTTAAAATTGCATTTTAATCATTGTCCGAAAATGATGATACCCTAGGGGAGGTCATTCAAAAAGGCCATTCTATGATTACAAAGCCTCCTGCGTTAATCTTTCCCAGAATATCAGCGTTTCAAAACATTGGCAATGCCAACTCGCAATCAAGCAACTTGATTGTCTGAGCCTAAGCTGCGGCACAGCTCAGGCTGAGCCAAGCAAGCTGCTTGGTTTCAAGCGCAATATTCGAATATTTGAAAATTAATAACGAAACATATTGACAAGATTAGCGCAGGCGGTTGTGTATATAAAACAACAGCATGTAGTACTTTTAAAAAACGTTTATTTAATCACAGCAAACGGAGTTGAGAAATAGTTGTTCGTTTTAAAGTTTTTAAACATATTACACAAATTTAGATCCATTGTATACAACTAAGTTTTGATAGAGTGTACCATCGATGACGTGTTCTACGACTTATGACAACATATTGAGAATCTAAATGTCATGATACAATGTTACACAGCACAAGTAACGGTACATACTGGAGGTAGCATGTATAATTTTATTACAATAGATCATTGATAGCCTAAATAATTAATCAAATAAACGGGTATAGTATGGTGAAGATAAACATATAAATATATTAATTAAAAATTATTTGAGCAAAGGAAACAAATCTTTATACACACAAAATGGCCGGCGAATACGCACATGTGTTCATATCCAGTTGACGTTGCATACCGGTATTCGGCAGTTATTTCAAATAACAATAACGAAAACAAAGCCAGTTTGACTACACTATAGGAGTATCTAGGAGGATAATCACATCCTCGAAGGTTCCTTCAACTATAGTGTTTACCAGACATATATGTACAGCATGCAAATGGAGACGTTATCCCACATCACCCGTATACCAGACATTGCACGGGTATGTGGGTGGAATGAAAATGGAGACGTTATCGCACATCACCCGTATGCCAGACATAGTTGCTAACGGTAACTCTTGCAATCTACTCCCGTAGCGTCCGTAGCCTGTGGACGGTACGGGAGTAGATTGCGAGAGTTAACGCTCGCCACTATGCCCGACAGTGCACGGGTATGAGGGTGGAACCAATACTTTAGAGCACAATTGTCCGCCATTCGCGGATTATCTTCTCGTACATACGGACGAACGATGTTCTAAATATTGCATATGTAATCACATGCCTACTATGTTTCCGTATTATTATTATCATATCCGAACCAGAATGAATGACAACTTTAATGGTTATTCCAACATAAATCAGCACACGTTATAAAATTATCCTCAAACGTTATCGATTTGTATTCTAATGTTTCTGAATTGATGTGAATTCGATAACATAATACACAAACTATGATATGCGTGTTATTCCATGCAAAGTGCAACAAGGTAATTTACGTATTCAAAATATGTACTCATCGGTGCAGATCGTTCTACAGTGAAAACACCACATGTGTATGTTTTAATTGTGATTTATGTAAGAATAACCGAACATGTTTGACCATGTGCATTACAGCGAGGATTTATTGATCGTTCACAAACGAAAACGAATGAAAACGATCGTGTTGTACGACGATATACATAGAAACGAGTATCGTTAGCTTCTTGTACGTGACAAGTTTCAACTATTTAAACAGTCGTTTCTGTTAGCACATTGGGTTTGACGTCACTTTCGTTGTTTTTAATTAGAAAATGATTGTTTAAACCAATGACAACATAGTTTTCTAATTATATAAATGAAAACGATATGTAAACCAGAGGCAGTCGTTCGTTTGTGGAATCAGCATTTACACGTATAGCCCTGTCCGAAAAGGTCAGTTGCGTGCAGTATTGATTGCCTCCCGTTGCGAACTCTCCTGTGCGTAGAAACAATAAATGGTCTTCGCGCTCACTTCCGGGTGGCATGTTCGAGCGTCTCATAACAACAGGAAAATGTTAAAATCAACGGAGAAAAAGCGGGTTTATTGTTCCGTGTGTAGTGAATATCGTGGCAAACTTGTAAACGACAAACCAGTGACGTTACACAGATTCCCCGCTGATCGTGATTTATTTAGATTATGGACAAAACGTGTCAAAAGCATCATGCCGACGTTCAACTACACGAACAATTCACGAATATGCAGCACCCATTTTGTGAATGGCGAGATGTCCACGGGCAATAACATTCCATCGGTGTTCCTCCTGTCGTCTGGACGGAAAAAACTCTTTGGAACCACATCAACAGTTAGTATTTTACTATGAAAATGCGCATTTGAACAGTCCACAATCACCCACCCACCTCCACATAGACACAGTCATAGTGCTGGTGTCATTTCAAAGAAGTGGGTGGGCCAGGGGTGTCATATATGCGCCCTCATATATGTTCTGATTTGACAGTTCTAACTAAGTTAACCAACTGTTGTCTCCCATCAGGTTGGGTAAAATACTAGAAGTGGCTCTCATCATCTATGCCATAATGAGCTACTTTTCCTAAAAATATTATTGGTTATAATGCACCTATCAATGTCTTCCCCGCCCGGAGCAGCGGCGGGTAACCCCGGGAAATTAGACAAATGTCAAAATCGACTGTCTAATTCCAGTCTGTCTGGATTAAATCTGTGTCTAATTCCCGAGGGTGGGGAATGTCTTTTTCCTACAGAAGACTTATCTGCAATTTTGTTTGACGTCTAGTTTCCCCACCTATAGCATAGGGCATAGCATAGTGACTAAATGAGCTTGTAATTAATGTCTAATACTTCTAGTATTTTCCCCAACCTGCCCATTGCAGTAATTATCGTATAAACATGATAAATTAGAATAATTACTAGGTGTGGTGGTCGGGTAGATGGACCGATAGCTCACTTGGTAGAACGATGGATTGCCACCCGGGCGGCCGGAGTTTGTTTGAATCCCGGCGTGGGAGACAAAAATACTAAATTTATTTTTCCATCTACCTGATCCACTATTTGTATCTGGTTCTACCCAGAATATATGTGGCGGCATGGAAGGTCCCGAACCAACCAATTCCCGCTGTTCATATGAGCATTTTTGTGTGGTTGTCGGTGTTTGTAAAATAATTCGTTCTTTCTTTTTCAGAAACAAAATGTTCCAACCGCGACAGTACAGTTGGAAATAGAAGCGAAGCCAGAGAATGACATTGAAGATAGTGAGCCAATCACAGAATATACAATCATCAGTGACCAGGAAGAAGTGGTCTCACAAACTACAACAGTTGTGGTGGTAGGTAGTGTCCTGCAAACATCTGTCATGTTACATGATTACTGTGGGTCCGTGGAACGAGAACTTCTATCAAAGCCAGTTAACAAGTGTGAGCAGACTGATGCAACTGAATTTTACAAACCCTTGATTATAAAAACATTTACAGATGCCTCGACACAATGTAGCATTGATCTCAAATCAACTCTAGTACAAACAGACAGTTCTGTAGCAAATAATGCAATTCAAAAGTGTTCAGTTGGTATTCAGACCAGTAGACCGGATATATATTTCGAGGACATACAGCATACTGAGTTTTATACCGGTTTACCGAATGCAGGTACATTCCATGCCTTGTTTGATGAAATGAGTGACGCCGTTCCAAATAGCCAACGGAGAGACAGTGCCGCTAGCAGTCGCGACAGTCATGGCAGACCAAGAGCTCTCCAGCTGGTGGAGGAGTTCTTTCTGGTTTTAATTCGGCTGCGACTGGGATTACTGTTGGATGACCTTGCCGGTCGGTTCCACATCTCGAAGTCAACATGTGGTTGCATAGTGAGCAGGTGGATTGACTATTTGCATGTGAAACTCACGTTTCTAACACCATGGCCCTCCCTATCGACTATACAAAACACAATGCCGAGGAAGTTCAAGAACAGGTACCCAAGGTGCCGAGTCATTATCGACTGTACAGAAATCTTTACCGAAACGCCCCAGTCCCTGTGCAACAAAACACTGATGTACTCACACTATAAAACTCACATGACCTACAAGGCTTTGTTAGGCATAAGTCCTTCCGGAATCATCACATTCGCTTCCGACTTATGGGGTGGCTCGATTAGCGACAAACAAATCACTAAGAACTCTGGATTACTTGAGTTATGTCAGCTGTGGTGATGCCATCATGGCGGACAAGGGATTTGTGATTTCTGACCTGACGACACCAAAAGGGATTCACTTGATCATTCCACCGTTCAAACATAAACGTTTCAGCAGGCGAGAGATTGAGGAGACGCGTCGCATTGCCAATTTAAGAATCGATGTTGATAGCAATGGAACGGGTTAAGAACTTTCGAATTTTACAGGGTACGATGCCAATCAATTTGTCCTCACAGGCCAGCAAAATTTGGAAACTGTGTGTTCACCTGTCAAACTTGCAGCCTCCTCTAATTCATGATGAAACTGACTGAAAACATTAGCTAATGAATGAACCTCAGAAAATGGCCAATTATGATGTTTGAGATTGTCACGACATATTATTTTGAGGAGAATCTGCTGGTCTGGTCATCCTGATCAACTCAGCAGCATAGCTCCAGACTATGAGGCGCCGTTTTGGACTTTATTACCATTTAGTGATATCACCTATTCGTTCTGAAATGGTGATATCATGCATTCGAATGCGTGATATCACCTATTAGAATACATGATATCATCAATTCAATACAAATAGGTGATATCACCAATTTGAATAGGTGATACCATGCATTCGAATAGATGATATCACACATTCGAATGCATGATATCACCTATTCGATTGCATGATATCACCATTTCAGAGTCGAATTGGTGATATCACCCATTCAAAAATAGGTGATATCATGCATTCAAATAGGTGATATCATGTATTTGAATAGGTGATATCACTAAGTGGTAATAAAGTCCAAAACAACACCCCATACCAGACAGTCTGTTTTCAATATTATGTATAATCATGATAATATAAAACGGGGCCACAATACAGTTTTTTCACATTTCCCCCGACTTGATTTTTCAAAGTTTCAACTAAGATTACTGAGGCATATTTCTTCTCATAATGTTAATACCGTATATGCCTTGAAATGTCATTCGAATCGTGCGACACAATTCTAATGAAATTCCTAAGCATATTTACAGAGAGAAATAAGAAAAGAAATCTAAGTCTCTGTGCAAAGACAAATATGGGACGTCAAACATGGAAATTTATGCTGAAGTGGTCTATGTCACACATGGTACTACACAAACATACCCTGACATAAATTTCTAGAAATGACGTCAACACGTCACATGTTTATTGATCGATATCCATGCATTTTACAGCCAGATGACTGTTTACTGTGAAATTTCATTAAAGTCCAATGTAGCAAAAAGTGATGTTATCTGTCGGTTTTCAAGTACATGTATGCAACGACCATTACGCACTCTGTGAATTTGGGTTCATTTCTTCAAAAAAATAGTCGAGGCAGATTCCAGGGTCTGTTCCTGTAGTACCAAGCGCGACATAGACCACTTCAGCGAAATTTACAGCATTTCTTTTTCACTGGCTCCATTGTTTTTGTTATATGTTGTAACATTTCTCTTAAAAGAGTAAAAAGTGTAGACAATGAATATATGCACTTCTTTTCCTGTCTAGACCGGCCTACATGTAAGTAGACTAGAGAGCAATGGCGGGAATCAGCTGCTGCTTCTCATTCCTAGAATAGAATTGTGCCTCATAAGAGCTGACAAAAAGGCAGAATGCGGCTGACGGGCTGAGTGATCTTGGTGTAGTATGGGTATTTTCCACAAGATTATGATATTGTAAATTCAGAGATGGATTTTACATTTCTCCCCCCCAAATGCAGGTGTATTGCTGGTTCTAAAAATGACTCGAAGATACAAGTCGCTGAGCCGTAAGATACAAATTCACTGCACTTAAAGTTCATTAAGTGAAGGTCACAATGATTCTAATGATCCTGATGCCACGGCCGGACCTCAGTATGATCTACATATGTGGCCTTGATCTTAAGAAATAAGAAATGGGGCTTATGGGCTGTGCGACCAGTGTAGCCCCAGATCAGCCTGCGCATCCGCACAGTCTGATCAGGGCCTAACACTGTTCGGCATTCAGTCCGTGAAATAAACATCTGCCATGCTTTCTCACAAATCCCATAGGCACCATTTTAAAAATCATCCCAATAAGCCCCATTTCTCCAGTCACGGCCATATTAGATCTACACTATATTTCAGGCCCAGATTTACACAACCATATACCATGTATACCTAGCCAGGTGTGGGGTACTTGACCCTTTCACTCCCAAGTATCTCACATTAATCTGCTGAGTTGCAGAACTATTCCATTGATCAGAAAGGTTGTGTTTATAAAAAATGAAAATATTAGTAAACAGTGTAGATCCACATGTCTCACCTGGACTAATGCATAACGATTTCCAGACTTTTGCATTAATCAGAGAAGGGCGCTTCTGAAAATCAGTTGTTTGTGTACTACAAACAGTGTAAATCGTGATCAGATGGCTTGTCACAATAATGTTATACAGTGATAAATCAAATATAATTTGAAGTGCATACGAAACAATATGTTTTAATCAATTGATCATTTAATATCTGATATTCAATATTATACACTTCCCAGTGATTATACTTATTGTATCTTGACGGAAATATTTACTTACAATTTCACACTGGGGATCTATGGAACGCCGAATCTACATAAACTCAAATATTTAGTGCTAGCTTTAAATAATTAGTACTAGCTCGAATTAAATTGGTGCTAGCACTAATTCAATAAGTGCTAGCATTAATTATTTAAAGCTAGCACTAATTGAATTAGTGCTAGCTTTAATTATTTAAAGTGTAATAGAGCTAGCACTAATTGAATTAGTGCTAGCACTAATTTTTTGAAGCTAGCACTAATTATTTGAGTTTATGTAGATTCGGCTTTCCATAGGGATCAGTATGCACAATGCATAACGAGCAAAAAAAAACCCTACAACTTTGTGTTTGCAGTCAGCATAGCCCCAGATCAGCCTGCTCATCCGTGCAGTCTGATCAGGAGGACCTATGTCGCACTAATATAGAAATGTACATGGTACAGTTATTTACTCCAGGCTAAGGGTCTTTTCTCTTTTAACGCGGTTGCTGAACAACTCTGGAACAATGTACCCCTTGTAGAAACAAGTCAATTTCTCTACCATGTCAGACCAAAAACTTTCATCGAAATGAATCCGTTTCTAACAGATGTTCCATGTAGAGTCCAGATGTAAAAGTCACACCACTTTCGTTTAGATATTCCAAGTTGACCTTGAACTTGGTAATAGTAATTATGGTTAAGAATTTCAGTTTTAGTTTTCCGTCCACGACTGCAGAACAAAACATTGGGTCCTTTGCTGCATCTACGGGGGACATGTTTCTGTACTTGTAGGGACATTTTATTTCAAGCAAACCTTGGCTGTCACTACAATGGTCACACGTTACTAGGCCATCAGGGCTACTACCAAGATGTGGTAGCTTGGGATCTACAATGAGCCCAGAGGTGGTAACTTGCACGTCTTTATGAGTTGACTTCATCTCTCTAGCATACACTCTGCGGGCAGCGGGCTCATGGCGTTTACCCCATTCTGTTGCTGGAGCCCGGAATTCGCGATACCCTAATACTGTCTTTATTGTGGATTCTGTGGCGTATCTAGTTTCTTCTTGCATACAAGTCCAAAATTAGAACTTGTAATCCTACCTTTCCTCGTTTCGATCCAATTAGTATTTTTTTTCCCTTGACCTCTGGTTTTATTTTCAATATCAGTACACACATTTTTATCAAATTTGGTAACAAGCTGCTCGACAAAGTTATTAATTTTTTCTTCACATGCAGGACTTTTCAAATCAATATTATCTGCATACATGACATCAATTTGCGTGAATATCAGATTTGGCTCTGTGTCAGTGGTTTTCAATTCAGCGCTTTCAGAACTAAGCAAAAATGCTGCATGCGGGTTTACAGATTTCAATTTTTCACTAAACTTAGCGACATCCACTGGTTCAACACTAATAACATTTGCTTTTTTTCTTTTTTGATTTGTTTGATTTCAAGGTTGTAACGGGATGTTCCATGACTTTTTGTTTTTTAAATACAATCTCTTGTGATTTCTTTGGGCTGAGTTTCCGTTTCCTCGGTTTAATCCACTTACACTGGCTAGATGTACTGGCAGTTAACCCATCCGCTTTCTTTTCGGTGATGTCAACCAATGCATAGAGGAGGGCTGCCACATGATTACACGACTCGCCTTCCCTGAAATATACAATATGTTGACCAACATAAGGGTGACCAACCAATTTCCATGAAAATTCCAGGCAATTTAAAAAGAAATATCAAAATTAAACGCGCGAAACAACGACAAAATGTAAAAACAAAAAATAGTAGCAAATTAAGCGTGCGAACGACAAAATATAAGCAATTTAAGCATGAACATACTAAGTTAGAAGTAAATTCCAAGAAAATAACAAATAGTGTGGAAAATTTATTGAAAGGTATATGTTTCCACTAAATATTCCTGAACTACAAGTACATTTTGGTACAGTAATCTTTCAGCTTACAATGGCTACTTTATTTTATAACTATCTGAAAATTCCGGGCATCCATTTCCATTTGCGGGCATTCATGCTGAGATAGACAATTCCGGGCTTGCCCGGAAAGTTCTGGGCAGTTGGTCAGCCTGCAACATGACATAGATCTACATGTAATGCAGAATTAGTTGCTGGCCCAGGTTTTAAATTTTTTAGAAATAATGAATAAATTTGGCTCTTTATTTATAATGTTGTGGACCTGTTCAACATGGTAAAATATAGAGAAAAAGTAAAAAAAAAAAACGTGTTGAATATTTTAATATTTACCCAGCGCTACAACTGCAGCCTGCTGCATGGACTCGTCCAGAAACTTTGCTCAAGCAAACCCCATGTTGTGTAATCAGGCTTCTTGTTTTCCTTCTCTGTAGGGATGGATGGAATGACGCGTGCTTTCACGTAACAGTGGGAACATTTTGCTGTTATTTCGTGGTAAACAACACGATGCACATGGCCGTCCTCGTAAAAAAACCTTTGCTTTTAATTGCCGCTTGGCTTTCATACGTCCAGAGTCAAATGTACGCTGATTGCTCAACACCAGGTAATTATAAAGTTCTCCGTGTCTGAATTCTGGTATCGCGACAACATCTCCCGTCCAGTTGCTTTTTAAAATCTCCGGGTTCGGAATATCTTCACCGAGTGGCGTCACGAATCTTTCCAAATTTCTCTAACACGTGCACTTTCGGTTTCGTTTTTCTCGAATCTCGTTCGAAGAAGTCAGACCTAACTCAAGTACACCTTTAGCCCTCGTGACAAGGACGCCCTTTGTTCCGGTGACATGCTGGCCGTGGTCGCGTAAAAACCGCTTCAGGTCGTTAACCTTTGAAGTGTCTGGGTTAAAACTTAATGCTTCGCTGGGCTCTTTATTCTCCGCCATTGTCAACAACGAGTGTTGCCATCCGGAAGAGCGGTGCATTGCGGGAAATCAGGAACCGTAATTTCGCTAAGGGAGATAACATCCCCTTATCGGACAGGGCTATATCGAAGCTACTACTGAAATGATATGTTTCAGAGTGACAGATCTGCTAAATTTACAATATGACCATGATGACACTCCTAAATTTCAAGTCTAGATGTCAATTTCAGCACATTTCGGAAATCTTATTCTATTACAATTTATATCACACAGTTGATTACAGTTGATTACCGGATTGGCTGTTTATTTGCTGTAAATTTGCTGTTATTCCATATATGGCACCAGTATTGGGAAGATTGTGGCGGATACAATACACAGGGTACTCAGCCGGGTACCATCTACATAAATAATAATAAACTGATCCAGTGTTCGTATTACCTCCCTTATCGGATCACAGAAGTTCACCGATACTGAATTAGAAAAATAGTTTTCATACATACATTTTCATACATTACACATATGGCGGTGACTGGAGAAATGGGACGTATGGGTTTTGCGATCAGTGTAGATCCAGATCAGCTTGTGGATTCGCACAGTCTGATCTGGATCTGCACTGTTCGTCATTCAAGCAATGACACAACCGGCGTGCATCTAACGTGCAATATACATCTTTTTCAGGCTACAGGAATGTGGTATCTGATCGGCAATTTGACTGGTCACAAATCTACATTTCTTTAGTCATTTAGTCACAGCCACATATAAATTGACACAAAATCCACAGCTCATGAGGAATTCAATTGTTATGTAACATTTTATTGTTCACATATTGAATATTTAATGAATTAATTTCCAGCGAGCGAAGAAATTAGTTTATTAAAAATTCAATATGTTACTTATGTACTTGTTGGTTGCCCCGCCCATCGCAGGCACGTGTCTATTAGATTGAAGCGCTGCCAATAAACGTGTTTTAAAAGTACGATACTATTACGTGATTGGCAGTTTGACACTCAATCGATCATACACATGGTGTGCATCACAGGAAATTGCGTCCATAAGGCGGGGCCTGTTGTTCTAAATATAAACAATTAAGCTATTGCTACATTTAATGATTAACTTAGTATATATTGGCAATATGCGATTAATTGAGACGAAATGCTCTACATTCATTAGTCGAGAAACTAGGGCACCAATATGGAAGATAGGACTGAATTTTTCAACAGAGATAACGGAAAACTGATCTACGTCAAGGGAGGCAACTTAGAGTACCGGACACAACTTGATATATCAACAAGCGTATATTCGATGGAATAACGGGTCGGGTAAATTGTATGTGTTTATGCAGAAATGGGGATAATGGGGATCGTAGCTAGTTATCTCACTTTGAATTTATTTATAGAAATCCTGTCCAAGTTGTATATTTTATGGCCTAATTGCTTGTCACAAAACCGAATATCGCATGATTTGTTGTGTAAATAAATATTAATCAATTATATTGTTTTCCACAAGTGTTGATCCAGATCATCCTACATATCTGCGGAATTTGATCCGGAACTGCAGTATTTGCCAGATTCATATTGAAACACTTATTAATGGTATTGCAATAAGTGCAGACGTAGATCAGACTGCAGTTATGTGCAGTCTGATCTGGTTCCACCCTGTTTGCCGTCTTATTTGTGATTGTTATTTACCTGAAATTATTCAGTAAGAAATAAACGCTCAATAATAGATTTGTAAAGGGAAATAACTAGCCCCCATTCAAGGAATACCTTTGTGAGGAGTTCTCCCCCTGCCCTGATATGACACATACTTACACCATCCCCCATGTACATTCGATATGCCATCTCTTTTGCGGCTTCTCATATATTAAACCTTGTTCTTTACATGACTTTGTACATTAAAACAATTTCGAGGAAAATGTCTTTCGTCCTCGTGTAAATATACCCGTACCGACACGGTGAAACCACAGGTTGCAAAGAAGGAAATAGGTCTATACATGTATTACATATAGTGAAAAACATCAACAATAAAAAACAAAGACCATCTTTTGTTATTATACCCCCCGCAACGAGTTGTGGGGGGGGGGGGGTTATACTGGAGTCAGGTTATCCGTCCGTCCGTCCGTCCGTCCGTCCGTCCGTGCGTCCGTGCGTCCGTAAGCTTAACATCAGAGAAATATTGTTATAACTTCTATTTCCTTCATCTAAAATGCTTGATATTTCCGACATGCATTCCTGTAAGGCTCTAATACCATGCTGTACCAAATCCACGACCGTCCAATCCCCGCAGATCTCAAGGTCAAGGTCAAATACTTAGCCCGTAAACTTAACATCAGAGAAATATTGTTATAACTTCTATTTCCTTCATCTAAAGTGCTTAATATTTCACACATGCATTCCTGTAAGGCTCTACTACCAGGCTGTGCCAAATCCACGACCGTCCAACCCCCGCAGATCCCAAGGTCAAGGTCAAATACTTAGTCTCTTTACAAAACTTAACATCAGAGAAATATTGTTATAACTTCTATTTCCTTCATCTAAAATGCTTAATATTTCACACATGCATTCCTGTAAGGCTCTACTACCATGCTGTGCCAAATCCACGACCATCCAACCCCCGCTGATACCAAGGTCATGGTCAAATACTTAGTCTCTTTACAAAACTTAACATCAGAGAAATATTGTTCTAACTTCTATTTCCTTCATCTAAAATGCTATATTTCACACATGCATTCCTGTAAGGCTCTACTACCATGCTGTGCCAAATCCACGACCGTCCAACACCCGCGGATCCCAATGTCAAAGTCAAATACTTAGTCTCTTTACAAAACTTAACATCAGAGAAATATTGTTCTAACTTCTATTTCCTTCATCTAAAATTCTTAATATTTCACACATGCATTCCTGTAAGGCTCTAATACCATGCTGTGCCAAATCCATGACCGTCCAACCCCGCTGATCCCAATGTCAAGGTCAAATACTTAGTCTCTTTACAAAACTTAACATCAGAGAAATAATGTTATAACTTCTATTTCCTTCATTGAAAATTCTTATTATTTCACTTGTGCATTCCTCTAAGGTTGTACTATCATGCTGTGACAAATCTACGACTGTCCAACCCCCGCTGATCCCAAGGTCAAGGTCACATACTTAGTATCTTTACAAAACTTAACATCAGAGAAATATGTTATAACTTCTATTTCTTTCATTGAAAATACTTAATTAATATTTCATATGCTGTGACAAATCCCCGCTGATCTCGAGGTCAACGTCACATACATACCGTATAACCTCAATTAACGCCCCCTCCTCCAATAAACGCCCCCCCCCCCCACCCAAATAAATTATTATTTTTTTTTTTTTTTTTACTGGCTAATAAACGCCCCCCCCCCCCCGTCCCAATTAAAAAAAATTTTTTTTTTACCAATGACCGCCAATTTCAAACACAAATAATCCTTAAATCCTTATTTGTGTTTGAAATTGGCGGTCCTTGGTAAAAAATTTGTTTTACCAATGACCGCCAATTTCAAACACAAATAATCCTTAAATCCTTATTTGTGTTTGAAATTGGCGGTCCTTGGTAATTTTTTTTTTTTTTTTTACTGGCTAACAAACGCACCCTCCCCCTACCTTTTGTAAAATGTGACGCCTCCGGAGGCGTTAATTCGAGGTTATACGGTAGTCTCTTTACAAAACTTAACATCAGAGAAATCGGTTATAACTTCTATTTCCTTGCTCGGATCTGCTTCACATTTCACACACTCATTGCTCCAATGGACCTCTACCACCCTGTGACAAATTCACGTTCATGCCGCTGGCGCTAATCCCAGAGTCAAGGTCACAAGCCCACACACTTGGAAATTTGTACATATTTTAGGGGTACCTGGGCCCACGCGGGGGGTATTCCGTAAGCCTCGCTTTCTGACCAATCTAGTTCTATCTAATCATAGACATGATAGAGTAAATAAAACCGTGATTATATTTTGTTTTAATTTCAGTACATTTATACATTTACATACGTAGGTCGTTTAAATCAATCTATAATTAAAACAACTTCAAGCTCAGGTAAGCTTGATTGTTTAACCTGTTTAAAGATTGATTGAAACAATTTCGAGGAATTGGATCTCCTGTGGATGTACATATGTGGCTGTGACTGGAGAAATGGGGATCATAGGTTTTGCGACCAGTATAGATCCAGATCAGCCTGTGCGTCCGCACAGTCTGATCAGGATCTGCACTTTATGCCATTCCATCTATGAAACACCCGGCATGCTTCTAATAAGCAAAACATATCATTATCATACTATATCAGTGTGATATTTGATCAGTAGCTACACTGGTCACAAATCCCATAAACCCCATTTCTCCAGTAACAATTGTGGTCTACATAATGGCAGCAACGTGTGTAAATGATAAAAAGGAAGAAACTGATATGATATGTGGCTGTGCCTGGAGAAATGGGGCTTACAGGTTTTTCGTCCAGTGTAGATCCAGATTAACATGTCTGATCTGAATCTGACCTGTTCACCATTCCATCAATGAAACACGCGCCATACTTCTAACAATTAATATACATATGTATATCAGGCACGGATCCAGGATTTCGAGCTCGTTCGTAGACCGAACGGAGCTCGGGATAGCGCTAGGGGGTGGTCCGGGGGCTTCGCCCCCCCCCCCCCATTCGGCCCCCCCCCCCCCGGATTTTTTTTAAAATCTACATCGCATTTCCTGCGTTCTGGCGCATTTTGGAGCAAAGCCCCGCGTTTAATTTTTGGCTGAACCACCCAATAAACAATAAATTCGCAACGCGAACGTAGAAACGTGCCTTGTAACTTGTAAAAAATCTTTACTCGGCGAATGTTAGGGGGGGGGGGGGGGGGGGGGGGGGGGGGTGGGTGTGTGTGGGCGCCGGGTCCGCCGCCAAATAGTCCGCGAAATTATTTGTGTATTTGTTGTTGCTAGGATACGTCAGTTCATTGTGAGTTCCTAACTTTCAGCGTAAGACAAACTTCATAACGCATCATCGAAGGACCAGACAATACGACTGCGGCGTGTACATGTCACGTGATACAATTGTGCATGTCACGTGATATACTTGTTGATACATATGTATATACATGTACATTCGAAATATGAGCCAATCACTTGCAAAACACAACCACGTGTATTATGTCACTGTACACTACAAAATTGAAACACGCCATGTGTACAGTGATGTTGTACCTTCGGACATCTGTGTAATTTCATGAAATACGTTTACAAAATTTACAATATTTTCCTTAAATGGCGTCAAAAGTTAACAAACTTTCAGAGTACATGTGTTATTTCAAATTTAAAAGTGGGAAAAGTTATATGTTTCCATACAGGAGACAAAAATAAGTATTAAAAGAAATTACGATCTTCGCCGTTTGTATGTTTCAGTAGTAACGCGATTTGTTTTGCAGTTTACAAGTGATTGACTATTATTCTCAGCATGTCTATCGCAGTGCTGGCATGTCATCCAATGAATGACATTCCATAACACGGCGCCGTAAACCCATTCACTGGAAGAGAGGACGTTCCGTTATGTTGACAACAGTGTAATCGATGACGTCGGTTGACGAATGGGGATAATTCCAAGAGTTACCCCCCTTCGTCCACTGTCGCCTTCAATTGCTGGTACACTACCTCCTGAGCTAATCTTGCCAATATTTGCAAATTGTTTTATATTTGACTAGCAGATTGAATGACTGAGCCTGAGCTGTACTACAGCTCAGGCTCAGTCAATCAAACTGCTGGATTGCGAGTTGAGATTGCCAATAGCTGTTCTGAACCGGTCACGTCAAGGCAAGATGAAGGAAGGCGGTTATGTACATAATTACTGACTAGACTCGACCCGAATTGAGGTGCAAGTTTTTTGTATATGTTAACAGCCAAAACAGTCCTTAAATAAAGTATTAGTTTACTATAACGTTCGTATCATTCCATTGATTTTGATAAATAACGCGCGGAAAGGGCGAAACCTTGGAAATAATTACTGGTCATTTCCCAATCTTTCCAGCTAGTTCCCCAAACAGGTATAGGAGTTGGCGTGATAAAGTTGGCAAAACTCTTCCCAAGTATATGGGAAACTGGATGGAATGATCAGGAGACCATCCTGCAGTCCGTTACAACTACTGCAGCCCGTTTTCCTGCATCCAGGTAGGCCGCCCATTTTTCATTTATTTCGGTTGTTGTTATTTTTCTTTTCTTCTTGCTTGTCTGCAAGACATTGAAACATGGATGTTATTGTTGATACAGTTTGTATGATGAGTGAGAAAGGCAATCCATACCAGAATTATGTCTGTGATACCAAACTTCAGTCATATTTTTTTATTTTCAGGTAACTGGCTAAGCATTGACCGAATACATGTTATAACTGATAACAAATTGTCATATGGTGCATGTAATTTTATTTTTCAAATGTGTGTGGCTTGAAAGAACGACAACTTTCACATCACTGGTCACGGCCTTGCTGTGAGAGTTATTGTTCATACACACTACACACCTATTCAACAATAAGCATGTTTATCATGTTTATGGTGTAATTAGGTAACAAGAGTTGTCAGAAGACAACGAAGCTGGCAGCCTTCACTCAAACTTGGCACAGTTGTATAAAAAACATGAATATTATATAACTTGACCTTGGGTTAAGGGGTGTGCGGTGGACCTTGACATTGAGGTGAGTGGTGGAAGGTAGGTCGTGAATTTGCTATAGCATGATATAGCATATTAAGATGAATGTATGTATGAAATATCAATGCGCTCCCTGAAAACAGAAGTAAACAAAATTTAACCCAACGTTAAGCTTATGAATGCACTAAGTTGGTGAATTTCTACAGCATGATAGCTATTCACATGAGGAATGCATGTATGAATGTGCTAAGTTTGTGACCTTGACCTAGGGGAAAGGGGTGGGGGTGGGTCATAGATTTTGCTGTAGCACAATAGAGGATCATCAGATGAAGGCATGTATGAAATATCAAAGCGTTCAAAGTGTAAATAAACAGAAGTTACACAACATTTACAAAACGTAAAGTTTATGAACATGCTAAATTTGTGACCTTTACCTTGGGGTAAAGGTTGGGTGGTGGGTTATGGATTTGCTACAGCAGGATAGAGGGTCATCTGAGGAATGCATGTGGGGTGGGGGTGAATTTGCTGTAGTACGATAGGGGATCATCAGATGAATGCATGTATGAAATATGAAAGCGTTCCCTGTAAACAAACAGAAGTTACACAGCATTTACCCCAACGTTAAGTTTATAAACATGCTAAGTTTGTGACCTTGACCTTGGGGTAAGGATTGGGTGGTGGGTCGTGGATTTGCTACAGCATGATAGAGTATCATCAGATGAATGCATGTATGAAATATGAAGGCGTTCCATGAAAGGAAACGGATGTTATAAGACATTTACTCCAACGTTAAGTTTATGAATGTGCTAAGTTTGTGACCTTGACCTTGGCGTAAGGGGTGGCGGTGGGTCATTGATTTGCTACAGCACGATAGAGTATCATCAGATCAATGCATCTATGAAATATGAAGGCGTTCCCTGTAAATAAACGTAAGTTACACAACATTTACCCCAACGTTATGTTTATGAACATGCTAAGTGTGTGACCTTGACCTTGTGGTAAGGGTTGAGTGGTGGGTCGTACGAATGCATGTATTCAATATCAAGTCGCTCCATGAAAGACAATCGACTGGTTGAAACGACTGAATGTTTGGATTGAACCACGTTGGAAACGTGGATCAGGAGCTACACCGGTGACAAAGCCCATAAGTCTCATTTCTCCAGTCACAGCCACATTTGAGATTGTCTATATACGCACTGTAAGGATAATACTCAAGCACAATATTAACGCACAATTGGCAGTCATGACATCAAGTGAACACGTTGTAGTGGATACTCTCTAAACTGGACACACAGACAGTCTCTGTATACTTAATTTGGTTGGTTTCATGGACATCCATCTCTGATACTAATTGGAGAATTGGGGCCTATGTGTTATGCGACCAGTGTAGATCCAGATCAGCATGTGCTTCCGCAGTCTGATCAGGATTCTGCATTGTCCGCCATTCCATCAATGTAAGACCCATACTGTTTCTAACAACGATTGAGGACCATTATCAAGCTACGGAAGTTTGTTATTTGATCAGGAGCTGCACTGGTCACACATTTCAAAAAGCCACATTTCTCCTGTCGCAGCCATATTTAAGTGCGCAAACCACACCCGTATGTCCTGACATGGTCATATGACTGATTCACAGTGGCATATATATACATCGGACACTCTGGACACCTCACGAGAGGTTCCGTTGTATGTATGTAAAATTCGACAAACATTTTCCTAACATTCCCGGTAATTGCTGCCAGGGAAAATAAAGAGTCGATAAACAAGGGGAAATTACTACATCTATACAGGGGTCATACCAGTTATCCGGACAATCAGTTTATCGGACAAATGAAAATACCTGTTAATTAAACGCATTTATTTGATCCGATTTTGCAACGAACATATCTAAGTCTCTCAGGTGCTTGCTGTTTCCATGTCAGTGTGAAGAATATATAGCCAATGTAATTGCTGAAACTATTCCACTGTGGGGAATCAAGAAGTGGTGACGTCATCACTTCTTGTGTTATTTGGAGTTTTTCTGGCACGAAAATGTAAGTATTTCGCTTGTAACTCTTTTGTTTATCGTCCCATCGGGTAGCGACCAGGCCTATCCTAAGGTAATTTGTCTCCTAAATCCGCCTACAATGATGATTTTATCCAATTCTTTGCCGTTTCGTCAAACATAGCAAAGGCGATCGAACATTGGTCAAAATAGGGTTCACGACTTGCAGTCAAAACTGTACATATTACCATGAAAAACGCTATATTTTACGAAACCACAATGCAGTTCACTGCCCAAACATGTTTTATAGACCCACTATAACTGTATATGTGGCTGACATGGCGAATATAAGAAAAACATGCTGGAAAACTAGCAATTTTACGAATGGATAGGGTCCACGACCGACACAGAAAAGGATAGGGTCCACGACACCAGTCGTTTCAGTTGATAACGCCCAAATATCTCGCATATGTAGTAGGCCAGCTTACACTAGTAGCGTGCAAATAAGTGTTTATACACCAACACAAAGGCACACAGACTTACCTCATACGAATCTAGCCCATGATTGTATGTAAACTGTCCCCAGCAACGAATATCCCAGTCACTTGTTCACCATCATCTTGGAACAGTTTGGAAATAGCTTCCGGTATAGGACCATATGCAATGCAGTGCACACTATTTATTTGTCTATTATGATATTGTATATAACATAACGAGTTATTTGTATCAATACTTGCGGTGCAAAGATACACCAATACATCGATATATTTTAGTCACGATACGATACATCGATACGTTCAGACCGTATCGATACACAAAACGATAAAAAATGTTTCTTCGTTCAGCTTGTTTGTCACATGTACACGGGTTTTATAATGTACACGGGTTCTCATGCCTAGGTTCTCACTATTTAACCACTTCACCGATTTTGATAAAATATAATATAATTTGAAAAAATAAATATGCAGTTCACTCTGTTGTTACTGTGTATCGTTTTCGTGTCGATGCGTATCGTATCGTGGTCCTAGTATCGCGGTACGTATCGTATCGTGGCCTTGCCGTATCGTTACAGACCTAATCAATACAGTGTGTCCTTTCATATTTATTTTACTATTTCAAGATAGATACACATTTTATAACATATGCTGGAAAACTAACAAGTATACTAATGGATAGCGGCCACGACCAAAAAGAACCAATACTAGAGCCCACGATACACATACGTTTTAGACCACATAATTATCTCCGCGTTGTTCGATGACGAGCTCATGTGTACGTTGCAGAGTGGAGGTGTTATATACTCTGTAAACACATCTTCTGAAAATTTATTAAAATTGGGCAGAAAATAAACGACAACTACCAATTTTATGACGTGTGTGGATCACATCCCCATCCCGGATTGGATATGCTGAATGAAGTATTTGTATTTTTATTATTCAGGCGGAAGAAATCGGGAACAACATCTCGGAAGAAGTTCAGCTGGCGGATAAAAAAAATAAGACTGGTCCGAGTGGAATAGTACGAATAGACAATACGAACCAGCACAGTTGGCAAGTAAGAAAAGACTACTAACGCCAGTGAAGACACCATTCCGATCCCCATTCAAATCGCCACTATACATCGCATCAACGGCTCGAAAAAAGACGAGACGTACTTCAGCTAGGTCTCTTTTCACATGTAATGAAAATGCTTCCCCGATTGACGAGAAAACTTCAGATGTAATTGAAGCGTATTCAACAAATCAAGACGACACACCTATGGTAAACAACGAACTTGAAAACGTTAGTGTCAATACCGATATCAACAGACCAGACAGTTTAACCAGACAACAAATATCAGAGGAAATGCAACGTCTTATTCCGGAGGTGATAGAGCGTCTGTCACATGCAGAGGGCTCTGATATTGCAATGTTGCATTTTTTCAGGCAGGTTCAAATGCACAAATTTCCGTTAGATAACATTGCTTTTCTGCTTTGGACCGATGTCGTGAAATGGTTCACGTGTGACAATACAACACGGATGCGGTACAGCGATAAAAGCAAAACTTTCTGGAAACTTGGCTGGAAAATGTTCGGTGGTCGGTTTCTTAATTTCATGAGTGGATTCAAGCATGATACCCAGGTACTGCAAGGCATTTCAGAGAAAGGAAAGTTCTGTCCAGAAACATCATCTATCAACTTTAGTGTTCCTGATTCAAAGATATTAAGAAAATTTGACCCGTATCAAGTACAAGGTGGACGACAGCCAGGCATGTATGAAGATATACTGGCAGTGCTTAGTGAAAATAAATGGAACATCAATCAACATGCCTAACCTTCGATGGTAAGAAGTTGAAACAAGGTCTGACTGGTCGTTCCGGAGATGTAGATCTACTGGGGTTTGAGAGTGGTAAATCCCTGCGAGAAAGGCAAGACGAACTGCAGAATCAATTAGACGTAGTAGACAATCGCATCAGGTGAAATCGAATGCGTTGGACTCGCAGATAGTAGTAAGGAATCCGTAAAAAACTTTCTGATGAACACAATGCACATCATAACTACTAATATTCAAACTGTAAAGGAAATAAGAAAAAAGAAGGAATACTGTAAGGACAAATTGATAGAGCGTGGTGGAGATACACATTGGAGAAAGGGCAAGTATGTATACGCTATATGCGCAGTGATAGCGTTTGTTCATGATATTGACTTGTATATCTGTGAGGCCAAGAGAGCGATTGATACCATTTGCAGGTTAGTAAGTTGTCTAAACCATTCGAAATATGTCGTGCAATCAACCGTTGATCTTGATGGGTGTGACAACCATGAAGCCATTACACCTGACACACACACAGAAACAATTACAAATACTAGACTCGTGAAACAAAGAAGTGACCAATGGTTCCACATAAGACAGAATGCTAAAGTCACCGGCAGTACGTTGTACAGGACAATAGGTGGAGAAGGCATAGGCACATGTTGCATTCCAGAATTTATGCTGTAAGAAAATGGAGGGAAAATGGGTGAAAAGTTGATTTAATTTTAATGACATCAACATGATGTAATGTTGTAAAGAAATGTCATCATGTGTACTATTGCACCACGTTTTATTAGGGAGCGCAACATCGCCCAAAATATGTATTTGCATACCAGCCATAGAACGTCGGTAATTACACATATAAATACAATAAATAATGCGGGGGAGGACCCCCGTACCCACCCCCCCCCCGTATAAATCGGTGCGGGGCAGGGGCCTTCGGCTGTCGTCGTCTACCAACGGTAAACGCACCCACCTGCGAATTTCTGGCGACGCATATGAATATGCCATGACGGTGAACATGTGACTGGGATATTCGTTGCTGGGGACAGTTTACATACAATCATGGGCTAGATTCGTATGAGGTAAGTCTGTGTGCCTTTGGTGTTGGTGTATATACTTATTTGCACGCTACTAGTGTAAGCTGGCCTACTACATATGCGAGATATTTGGGCGTTATCAACTGAAACGACTGGTGTCGTGGACCCCTATCCTTTTCTGTGTCGGTCGTGGACCCTATCCATTCGTAAAATTGCTAGTTTTCCAGCATGTTTTCTTATATTCGCCATGTCAGCCACATATACAGTTATAGTGGGTCTATAAAACACGTTTGGGCAGTGAACTGCATTGTGGTTTCGTAAAATATAGCGTTTTTCATGGTAATATGTACAGTTTTGACTGCAAGTCGTGAACCCTATTTTGACCAATGTTCGATCGCCTTTGCTATGTTTGACGAAACGGCAAAGAATTGGATAAAATCATCATTGTATGCGGATTTAGGAGACAAATTACCATAGGATAGGCCTGGTCGCTACCCGATGGGACGATAAACAAAAGAGTTACAAGCGAAATACTTACATTTTCGTGCCAGAAAAACTCCAAACAACACAAGAAGTGATGACGTCACCACTTCTTGATTCCCCACAGTGTATTCCTCAACTCTGTGTAAAGGTTTTTTACAGCATCAAAAGTCGCGCGGGGGCTTGTAATCGAGTGCGCCCATTACATCATTTCAGAGTTGTTCAAGAAATGAAATACATTCTATAAATACGTTGTTTTCCAAGAAGCAAACGGTGATTGTTTATTCTGAAGAACTACACAACACTGTTTGCACTGGCTAACATGCGATACAATTATGATTGCATGTTGAGAATACAAGTTATAAGATTATACCTTTGTCCGGATAACCGATTGTCGATGTTAATTTTGGGGCAATCTTACGACTGATGATCTGACCCAATTTTAAGTGAGAAAGATGGCACATTTTTCTAAATAGTTTACATGCGTTGAGAAAGCAAGAACCCACGTTTGTTCTGTGAACAGTTTATGTCACTAGCTACTACTTTAAGAAAAATATCGTAAACAAACTGCCAATTTTGTCCGATAATTTGGAGGATCCTGTATCTGCATTTACATGTATGCGGAATTCTCCAGCTGCACATATTGATTTTCATAAGATTGACTCACTGTTTTCACGAAGTTCTAATTCAACCTATAATTGGAAATGCAATGTTTTTAGAAAAATCTAAGATACAATCAGTATAAAAGGCGATTTACATATAGTATTAATCCATTAGAAAGGAATGTAGAATATATTATGCGATCACTCTTAAACTTGTAATATTATATATTGATCAAAGTTGACCACCCGCGAATGTAGAATTCACAGAATTACAACATTTCCGAGTAGCATGGCTAATACCGCGTGTGGCCACCCCGATCATTAAGGGTTGTCCGGTTAGCGCAATCGGTAACGAGCGCGCTTCTCCCCAATGTGGCCCCGGGTTCGATACTCGGCCCTGGCAGTATGTGAGATGGCATGGTGGTCGCCAGATCATACAAGTGGATTTCCTCCGGGTTCTCCGGTTTCCTCCCACATTAATTACCGCCCTGACGCCTTCATCTGTGCCAACGAAAGCATTTGTATACGTGCTGTCGCGCTTGTTTGTAATCGTTGTAAAATAAATAAAGTTTAATTGTAGCACTGGCGGTAGTAGTATCAGAGGTGTGTCAGTCCCGTAAATGTGACACGCCGATCTACCGACCTTGAAGCTTCGTCGTTGCTGTCCGTCTCCGGACTCGGTATCTATCAGCTACACTGCCTGATTGCTGGTACTTCATCCACAGCGACTGGACGGTGTACAAGCGTCTGTTGAAAGTGCGCGTCCCCTGCTGGCAATACATAGAGTTTATTCAACTACCATTTTGAAATACTGGGTTTATCCCCCCCCCCCCTACGAGACATCTGGAAATCCAATAAATAAATGAGAGCGGAGCACGAGTTTCTTTGTCGAATTTACATGTCAAGGGAAACAAATTTCAAAATTGTAGTGGAATAATTTGTATATTACATACTCTTCGAAAAATGTAAAATTTGCTCATATACCAGCTTACATGTATAACGTTGTCAAAACTGACAATTAGCGTATTAATTCTTTCTTCGCACGTATCGGAGAAAATATTTCCTTCAAGGAAATAAATCCCTCCAGAATCACGGTAAACCACTTGGTAGCATGTAATATTACAACATTAATTAATGCAACAGTGTCATGGGTCACGACCTTGTAAACACAGTTTAGACCCTGGTAGGTCTGCATACGCACTCAGACAATTCAGTGTCCATCAAAGAGATGTTGCTTATGCTAGTGATCGACATTTGTCGATGTCGGCATTGCGTCTATTTGCAATTTTGTCAGACCTCTGGTAAATTAAGATATGAAACGGACACATCAGATGGCATAATTGCGATGGTATTGAATGTTTAAACCGGACACAAACTGACGCACACGTATAAGGAGCCTGTTTCTGTTGGTGAGGAAAGTGGATGGGTAGTCCTATCATTTAATATGAATCAGCAATCAGTATGCATGCACTTGAATGACGCCTAACCAGGTACCATCGGTAGTACATGTACCTATATATCATTAGTGGCGAACTGTGAATACAATGAAAATGTACTCCGTCTATTTAATCTTCGTAATGACGATGCCATTTTATTACTATCACTGCTACCAGTGGGGGTATCCATGCTCTATGAACACCTTTTTTTTGTTTTGACCTTGACCTATTTTTTCCGCAAACATCGACTTAGCCATTTTCAACCTTAAGGTTTCGCGCTCAAATCTGTTTCTCACTTACTATACCACCTAGAACCATCATACATGTACTTGCACAACTTCATAACCAACATTAAATAAGTGTATAATTGTGTCACTATTCCACCAGTTCTAAAAATTATGAGTGACCGCTATACAGATATAATCATTCAGTAATATTTATTTTACTGATAGTGACGTGCGGTTGTATCAGTGTGAAAATTTACGTCTGATATAAAATGTATAATAATGCCAATTAATATGTGGGGTAATAGTGAATGAATGTTTATTTGGTCAGAAAATGTCTTAGAATATGATGATGTCTCTGATATAATGAAAACGTTGTGCCTACTGAAAGGCATGTCCCTTCAACACCTACAACTTATTTTCAACACTTACCATGGCCGATATTTTGGAGATATGTGTCCCTGCGGAGCAGATGCGACAGTTTGAGAACCTAGACCGTCCTTTGTTTCCGGTAATGAGCATGGCCTGCCCAGTGTAAAACTGACATAAAGTTCGGGAAATACCGACCTGTACACAATACCAGACTCTGGGAATGGAGGCAATTCAAACAAATGACCACCTGTACACAAATCAGTCCCTGTTCGCGACTACAGATGCCCCCACTGATACCTTGAGATGCATAGAACACGCGAGACTGATATTGTTCTAAGTAATATACATGTCAGGGGCGTCGGAAGCATCATAAGATTAGTCCGGCCAATGATTTTAAAAGTCTCTCTCTATGTCTCTGGTCCGGCGAAGATAGGGGTGCCCCCAATCAACCCACACAAAGTGTATGTGGTTACCTCTCTGTGCCGAGACGGTTCAACTGAGTGGTAACAACATACACTTTTTTATGAGAAATGAGAAAAATTGCAGAAATAATAATAACATTCCTGACCGGGTTTATTTTGTATACATGAATTCCAAATATTTCAATAAAACATATTTTTGTCAAAGTATTGATCCGGCCGTTGCCGCGCCTGTGGGACCTGTTCCGACGCCCCTGAATTTGGCCATGATGTACCCAGCAGCAATACAAATTTCGGCGACTTTGCAATTAGACCACCCTCACTTATTCCGGAGCCACAACCGAATACGGGCTATCATGCAAATGTTCCGACATCAAATCAAACACGAACGTACCCATATACCACACAAATAGCTCATCAGACATTCGGGATTACATACACAGGATCCAAGGGCAACAACCCGTGGTATACCTCCATTTGAGACAACATCGCGTTATCCTCCAGTAGCTATGTCAGGGGAAGATTAAGGTGGCAGACCTCACACATTTTAGACAGTTTATGGAGTTTTCGGGCCTGTGACCGCAGCTGAAACTTATTTGTGATTATTTTCACTTCACATATTCACATAATCTGTTTGCTGCATGCACTTGCTACCCATGCACTTGCTACCTGATGTAGGTACAAGAGCTATATTAACAACAAAAGCCAATTCAGACAATACACACGCTGTCTGCACTCTGCTGTGTTTACACAAAATGGGCCCAAATCTGCATTTATTTGGCAGCGGCCACCTATTACACAATGTTCATGGATGTCAAATATACCGTGCGGACTTTGCACTAATACTTGCTAATTCTAACAATTTTTCAATCACACATTGTCACCATGATCTTAGTCTGTACTTGTACCGACCGTTTTCTTTTCGATATACAGACCTGCCTTTCTGACAGATAAAATGGCTGCAAATATTTCAGACGACAATTCCGAGCAGCAGTTTCGCACTCTTCTGCAACTGAAATCATGCCAGCATGACACAGATACAAACAAAATCACATATTTTTGCAGAAAGATGTTTTATACAGTGGAAAACACAATATGATGTTGGCGAATTAATTGTAGAACATTTTCACGAGTCACAGACATGTGTTTTTTATAAATTTACTAGAAGGCCCATAGGAAAGCTTCGAAACTAACCAACTCGCCTGAGGACTGCCACCTTAAGAACTTTTTTTTCAAAAATTGTAACCGCTCATGTAACTGCCGCATGGAAAGACATCATTTTCAAGCAAAACCATGCAAATCATTATTGCCCAAATGACCTATTAAACCCGCAGTCAGAATATTTACACAGGGCCCTCTTGCGGACACATTCAGCATTTAAAGCGCCGCATAGATGCAATAACACCAAAACATTCAACTATGTCACTTTGAGAAAGATTCAGGCCACTCAGTGAGACGGTTCAAATGGTGGGCTAAAACATGAAGTTGAACGAAACACAATGTCTAAGTTTGGTCAATGTCTTAAACTGTCTGAAAGAGGTGGGCTAGAATGTTTAGGATGTAGAATAGTCCATTTTATTTTAGATAAGTGGTTATAAATAAGATTATGGCAGATGGCAAGGTGGCTTCATGCCGGGAAATAAAGATGCATGTAAGACTGTCAGTGTTGGCTGCGTAGTGCACACACAGCGAGTTCCAATTCTACTGCTGCCCCGTCCACGAGCGGTGAAACACCCGGTGATGTTCTAAATATGTCAGTCACAACTAAGCTGAGCCGACAAGAACTGCTGGATCGTGAATTAAAGAATTACCGTATTTGAAGTAAATCGGAGTAAGTGTTGTGGAGATATAAGGTATGTAAAAACTTTAACACAAATGTCAAACAATTTGACATTGACCTTGGGCATGTGGACCACATGAGCAGGGTATAGAATGAAAATATGGATGATAAATAAGAAGTATTGGATATTAGAAGTAAATCAGAGTAAGTGTTGTGGAGAAAATGTAAAAAGGTATGTAACACATTTAACACAAACTTCAAAGTCATTTGACCTTGACCTTGGGCATATGGACCACATGAGCAGGGTATGGAATGAAAATATGGATGATGAAAAGGAAGTATTGGAAGTTGGAAATAAATTGGAGTAACAATTGTGGAGATATAAGGTATGTAAAAACTTTAACGCAGATTTTATAATAACGCAAACATCTAAGTCATTTGACCTTGACCTTGGGGCACATGGGCCGCATGAGTGGGATACAGAATTAATATATGGATGATGACCAATAAGAATACAAAGCTCAAAGCAAATCCGACTTAAGGTTACAGAGATAGTAGGTATGTGAAAACTTTAACGCAAATTTTTACAAACTTTAGCACAAACTTCTAAGTCATTTGACCTTGGCCTTGGGGCACAGGGGCCGCATGAGTGGGACACAGAATGAATATATGGATGATGACCAATAAGAATACAAAGCTCCAAGCAAATCCGACTACAGAGATAGTAGGTATCTGAAAACTTTAACGCAAATTTTGACAAATATTTAATGCTAACTTATAAGTCATTTGACCTTGGGCACAGGGGCCGCATGAGTGGGATACAACATGAAACTATGGATGATGACTAATAAGCATATGAAGTTTCAAGTCAATGTGACTTAGGACTGCAGGTAACGCATTTTCACGAGTCACAGACATGTCTTTTTTATTAGCCGATCTATTTATAGATCGGCTAATATATTGGTCATCCATCGAATTATGAAAAAGTTTGTAGCAACCCTTTTCTCTGCTATTCGGTAATCTACGAACGCGAATTTTGCTGTATCACTTCCAAATTGCATCAACCGATAAAGTTTGCATTTTTGGCAATTATCTCCGTTTAAAACTTTAAATATAGCCAAATAACACAATTTTGAATACGTAATGAGCTGAACGCCGGAAGAGATTGAACCCGGAAGTTGTTGTTGTTGAAGTCCATAGTTGGCTCTAATGGCCATATACGCCAACATACGCCGATTATTGGGCTAATTTAAAGCTTTTATTTACAGAACAAGTTTCAGCCACGTATAATCGCGTAAAATGTGTTTATTCGGCTAATTTATAATCGACCTCTGCTCAAAATCTCCTCCGACTATCAACCACAGCATCTCGGGTTTATCCCATTGGATCGCGTATGCGCGTCATTTGACGCTAGTTAATATTCACAAAATTTTCCACCAATCAAAACGAAGAATTGCCCTTCATAGCGAACTTTGATTTGTTTACGTATCATGCAGGGATGGCATGGATGCATCCAGCACGCGCGATTGCGGCAATCCCCCTTAAGTATTGTCAATGCCGCAAATTATTGATTGTCTTGCGCCCGACATCGCGCAAAAAATCACGGATGGACCCCTTTTTAAATGACCAGTGCGCACATTAAAAAAACGTAATTGACTATTTAAACACACTGCGTATTTAAATCATTGGAAGGCGTGCAGTTCAATCGAGTTTGTGCTGCCGTTGAACGTATGCTTCGAGTCGATTTAAACCATTTAAATCGATAAACAAGGGATAAACAAGTGACAACGTTAACCTGTTATGCTCCATTAAGAAGTAATAAGTTTATGGCAAATCATATTACTTTGGGGCCGAGCTACTAAAGTGACTGGTGTGGCATGGAAATATTGAGTTCTGATTTTGGCAATTTTCCTCATCGTGGACCCGTTTAATGCGGGATAGTACAAACCGTTGGCCCGGCCTTAAATGACCTTAGCTGTTGATAGGCTGTTAAACACCAATACTCACTCGCTCATTCATTCCCCCCCCCCACCCCGAGACTCATTAACTACTAAAATGCGGACATATATTGAACCCTGATTTGATCGGCTAATAACATCATGCTCTGCATGACTTTTCATTATGTATTTACTACTTCAAGTAAAATATCAATTTGTATATGCTGATCCAGTATGCTGTTAACCGTCTTGTTTACACGACCAGATGCGCAGCATTAGCAGAAAAATATGTGACGTTGCAAACACGCATATGATGTCATACATCACACAATTTATGTCAATTACTGACGCCAGAACGTTTTGACATTTTACCTGCACATACGACTGAACTGAATTGGATATTCAGGAAATTTTGACTCAATATGGGGATGATAATCACATTTAAATTTGTTTGGAAAGCCTTAGGTGCGCAGAATTAGCCAACACCATTGTAAATGTACATGTATCTAGCTTCTAAAGAAAATCTCAGCTCTACGGATGTGTTTTACTATTTCATCTGTCTTTTATATTTTCTGTATCCGTGAGAGCTGAGACCCTTATAGTGTAAAATTTAGTCACAATAACAGCCCAATTTGTCCTGGCGTTTTGCTACACAGTCTGACGAGTGAGTAGTTTAACACTTCACAGTCATGTTAAAAACATTCATAGACCAATAATACACATGTAGGTTTATACGTAACATATTTTGACATTGGTTATCCTTTTATTCCCATTTGTGTAGCAAACCACCAGGACAAATTAGGCTGTTATTGTGACTAAATTTTACACTTTAAGGGTATCAGCTCTCACGGATACAGAAAATATAAAAGACAGATGAAATAGTGAAACACATCCGTAGAGCTGAGATTTTCTAAGCTAACATGTATCTAGAGACTACTGACCACGTGATCATGCACATTGGACAATGGAAAAACAATATTTTTCTCGATATATTGAGGATCTCAAACGAGTTTCCATTTGATACGGTGGGCCAATTTTTATAGTTGAAAAATCAAAAAAAAAATCTCCACAGTAGAAGAATAGTTTTAATAACCTAGCAATACAAGTAAATATGTCATGCAACAGGGGCCCGTTTCACTAAACTTCGTACGACTAAAATGTTCGTAAGTGCAAATTTAGGATAGTCTGGAAATTTAAATTGATGTATTTACATTTATTGAGCACATTCTGCATATGCAGCCTATGCTCAATAAATGTAAATCCAATAATTGTTTACAAGAAAACATTGTTAATGTGAAATTTACAGAATATTATCATTTTGCACTTACGAACATGTTAGTCGTACAAAGTTTAGTGAAACGGCCCCCAGGTTCCAGTTCTTTGTAAACATTTCATACTACCAAACGGGAGCTTTTTCTGACAATTACAGCAATACTTGTAATGAGCCACGAACGCTTCTAATGACGTTTAAAACATGACGACGTTTAATCCCATCAAACGAAACCTATTCCAATCTGATCCGGAATTGCATTATTTGCCAGGGGGCCAAGTGCAATATTAGGGTCGTCTGGAAACTTTAATTGATGAATAATAAATCCAATAATTGTTTACAAGAAATATACATAATAGTCCATGTCTGTTACTTAGGGGTGAAAGGGTTAAGGCCGTTGGCAGTTAAAAGGTCTTTAGAACATGGGACCAGTGTAGATCCTGATCATCATATATGTACTCATAGTCCATTTATCGATACAATGTTGTAATTTTATGATCCGTATAACTAAACTTCGTACGAGTAAAATATTTGTAAGAGCAAACTTATAATAGTCTGTAAATATCACATTAACTGTTTTATTGTAAATAATTAGTGGATTTACATTTATTCAATAAGTGTAAATCCATCAATTGAAATTTCCAGACGATCCCAAATTTGCATTTACAAATATTTTAGTCGTACAAAGTTTAGTTTGCAAGTCAGGTGTTCTAACCCCTAGGCCACAACCCATCCCTGACAACACTTTAGAATCATTTCCAATGGAAATGATTCTAAAGTGCTGTCAAGCCATGTTTTCAGTGAGAAAGAAGACACACTATAAAACATTAACAGACAGCTATTTTCATTTCCCACATACTAAGAGTTAACTTCATATGCTTGTTTATCATTATCAATATTTTCATCCGTGTGGTCTGAATGGCCAAGTTCATGGTTAAATGTGGCTGTGACTGGAGAAATGGAGCTTATGGGATGTGTGACCAGTTCTGATCCAATGGCACACTCCAGTTGCCGGATACGATCTACATTGCTTTTCAGAAGCACGAGAGGAGTTTCATTTATGGAATGGCGAACAGTGCAGATCCTGATCAGACTGTGCGGATGCACAGGCTGATCTGGATCTATGCTGATCACAAAACCCATAAACCCCATTTCTCCAGTCTCAAATGACAGAAATTCGTGTTAATGTTTTGGTATATCAGTGGAAATGTATTTTAAGCACATTATATCACTACAGCCATATTATAGTCCACCTAGTTGACCCCCATGCCCAGAGGTCAGGGTGTAACGACCATCAAACACATGGTGGGCTCAATATGTGGCCCAGAGCATTCTGATTTGTTGATCCATGGCAGTGAACTTATTACTGAAACTACATGTCACTGTTTAATACAAGTCATTGACCATAACAGCAAGAATCCCAGGGTGTCCGGTTTAGTGGTGTTCCAACGCATCCGCGATACAGAGCTGATTTTACAACGTGAGGGCCGCCACTGACAGTTATCTTGTCAGGTGTCAGAACCAATAGGTACTAGGTATATAAAGAACCTTCGCAGCTACTCTGACACTTACATAGACCTGTAGGAGTATTCTCCAGGAATAGCCGTGGAATTGTCCGCAAACTTTGCCTTGTATTCAGTGCAACCTCTCTACTACAACATCCACCCATGGGAAGACACAAAACTGGCTGTTGTATAGAGGTGGCCGTTGTAGGGAGGTTAAATACAGTTGAACAACTTTTTTCGAGACCAAACTATTCTGGAAGGTGCGAATAACGAAATACCCGAAATACCAACCTTTCCAGTAGATGAACAGCTATCGCAAATCCAAGTATCACATGAAGAAGTACTTTTAACTTTAAAGTCTGTACCGATTGGTAAATCCGCCGGACCTGATTGTATTGATAACCGCGTTCTACGCGAGGCATGTAACGAACTCGCATTGTCTCTATGCAATCTATATAATCGCTCTCTTAACGCAGGTATGTTTCCAGAATCTTGGAAAGAAGCACATGTATGTGCTGTGTACAAAAAAGGTGATCCAACGCTGGTTAATAACTACCGTCCAATCTCTCTATTAAATACCATCGAAAAAGTATTTGAAAGAATTGTCTTTAAGCATATATATAATTTCTTGCATCGTAATAAAATACTTACTCCTAAACAGTCAGGTTTTATACCAAATGATTCTACAATAAACCAACTAACATATTTGTATGATACATTTTGCCACGCTCTTGATGACGGTAAAGAAGTGAAAGTAGTGTTTTTTGATATTAGTAAAGCGTTTGACAGAGTATGGCATAAAGGATTATTAGCAAAACTGAACTCAATAGGATTAACAGGTATTGTTCTCAGGTGGTTTAGTAGTTATCTACAAAATAGACGACAACGAGTAGTTATACCGGGCACCAAATCTGATTGGAATTTGATAAATGCCGGTGTGCCTCAGGGTTCTATCTTGGACCACTTCTGTTTTTAATATATATTAATGATATTGTAGATGCCATAAATTCTAAACATACGACTATTTGCAGACGACACTAGTTTATACATCGTCGTAGATGACCCTGTTGAAGCAGGAGAATTACTACAAGGCGATATAGACACAATTACAAATTGGTCAACGAAATGGCTTGTCACGTTTAATCCTGCCAAAACTGAATCATTACTTATATCTCGAAAAATTATCAAACCCCAACATCCTCAACTTCACATGTTTGACCAACCAATAACTGAAGTAGAGAGCCACAAACATCTCGGCATATTTTTAGCAGATGTTTGTACTTGGAATAATCAAATATCATATATCAAAGATAAAGCGTGGACCAGAATTAACATTTTGAGGAGCTTGAAATTCAAACTCTCACGTCCAGTCCTTGAATACGGCAACATTATATGGGACAACTGTCTATCAAGCGAAAAATACGAACTAGATAAAATACAGCATGAAGCCGCAAGAATCGTAACAGGCGCAACCAAACTAGTATCATTGAACGATCTATACCAGGAATTAGGGTGGGAAAGCTTAGGCGAACGAAGACGGAAACAGAAATTAATATTGTTTTATAAAATGGTTAATGGTTTAACACCTGCGTACTTGTCATCACTTGTCCCACAAAATGTAGGTGGCACCTCACGATACAATCTACGAAATGACAGTAATATTCATCCACCACATTCACGCACTGTATTATATACTAATTCATTCTTACCTTCAGTTATTAGAGAATGGAATCAGTTAACGCTCCCTGTCCGTGAGTCTTCGACATTAACGACGTTCAAGACGCTCATCAATACACAGTCTACTGTGATACCAAAATACTACTATTACGGACTCAGGAAAGCACAAGTTCTTCATACCAGATTACGTACTAACTGTAGCTCACTCAATTACGATCTCTATCAGAAAAACATTTCAGATTCACCCTGTGTCGCTGTGGCAGCATTGAAAACGTACAGCATTACCTCCTTAACTGTCCATATTACCATGATATACGACAAGATTTATTTCAAACTATCACCCAAATCCCTGATGTAAATCTCCAATTACTAATAAATGGTACAATAGACATATTATTATTTGGGTCAAAAGAACTATCATATCAGGATAACACTAAGGTATTCCAAACCGTACACACGTATATTCTGCGTAGTAAGCGATTTGTGTAATAATATATGTACAGTTCGATGTGTATCTCATAAATTGTAACATTGGTGTGCCTACTTAGCCTCCTGCGTGACGATGATGGACCCTCTAGTGGCACATGCATTTTTATTTTTTTTCATTATTTTTTTTTTTATTAAATATATCTTTGTTTTTCTTTTCATTTCCTTTTTTATTTTTTCTAATTATCAATAAAAATTCAAACATTTGATAGAATATACTATTGGTTACGGCCAATATATTTTCTTTTCATGTCATCTTATGTTTTTATGAGCAAAATTGACAGTTGTTTCCCTTGTACACTTCGTTCAAGATATATCGAGTAAAATACTATTATTTTGCTTGATAACAATCCATAAACATAATAGTGTTTTATATCTGCCATTATTACACCAACTGGTCTCATGCTGACAAAGTGACAAATGCGTGGTTTTTGTACTTTGCCAGCTTGTGACCCTAATTGCATTGAATAACGGTGAGGAATTCTATAAGATAGTAATCTTTCGTTCCAATCCTTCTATTCTGAATATTTGTTTATACCTGATGTAAATTGTTTATAATAAAATATGTTTATACCAAATACAGTGGAAATTGCCCATTTGGGATACAAAATATTGGCGGTGGCGGTTATAGAGAGGGAGATGTTGTAGAGCGGTGGCTGTAGTAGGGAGGTTAAATATAGAGGAAATTGCCCATTTGGGATGCAAAATATTGGCGGTTATAGAGAGGGAGTTGTTGTAGAGAGGTGGCTGTTGTAGGAAGGTTAAATATAGAGGCGACTGTCAAATATAGGATAAAAAATATTGGCGGTTATAGAGAGGGTGTTGTTGTAGAGAGGTGGCCATTCGGGGAGGTTTGAGTGTATTAACCACAACTTGGATATGGCAAACAAACAGCAAACATCCTGATCATCATTACATATCTGTGATGTCTGATTAGGCTTTATATCACTTGCAGAATGCGGGAAACACAAATTGTTGTTTTACATTCCGTCTTCTTTCTCAAGAGAAACATCATCATAGTTTGACAGCACTTTAGAATCATTCTGATTGTTTTTCATGAGGAAAATAGAAGTGGATCAGCAGAAAACAAAGTTTAATTCAGCAGTGTAAGGGTTAGTATCTGTTTCAGCATAGGCCAATAGTTCAAATCCACTAGGAAACAGTCATCCATCAAGATTGCATATGTATTGCCACACATTTATCCAAGTATATGATGGAGAGTCGGACACACAGACAGACAGATAGACCCTGTACAGACTGCATACCTGTGTCAGGTTCTACACCAGCTGCCAATGGCAAGATGCACATTATAGTTCATAGTCATTTACAGCAGTATCTTATGATTAACTACCATATGCATGCACAGAGCTCCAGATAAGCTGCGTATTTGCTTAAATACCAAATTAAAATTGCCAAAAACCCAATTGAAATCAGAAGTAGCGAGTATCAAAAAGCAATAACAATTTTGTGGTACCTTTATCACGCTGCAGAAAACAATAAACAGACCACAAATATAGCGTATTTTTCTTATTTTCCATGAAAACACATCTTGATATTTCATTAGAATTGTCTCCAAGGAGACAATTCTAATGAAATGCCAAGAAATGTTTTCATTTTGAAGCAAACTATTCAATAATTGCTGTCTGTTGATGGGTAAACAGTAGTGTGATTATATTAGTGAAACTACTCAATTACTAATTCCTTATCTGGAGCCCTGCATGCAGTCTAATGCAACTAAATGTTTCATTCAAACATAAAAAAACATTTTCTCAACTAATTAGAGAAAACAGTGTAGGCCATGATCTGACCGGACAGGGTGGTCTGGGGCTACTGGTTACAAACTTTATTTTCCTATTTTTCGGTGGGTTGTTACAGTGAGTGGAGAACTTGTGCATATGGTCCTTGTGACCAGTGTAGACCAGATCAATCCTGATCAGGCTGCAGTAGTGTGTTATCAGATCTGGAGCTACACGACCATATAAATGCCGTAAGTCCTATTACTCCAGCCACAACATATGACGATACAACACCATTTGTTCTTACCGCTGTTATCTCATTTATCAGCCAGTTTTTATCTGCACACGTAACAAACGGTACTCAACTTTATTTACAGCAGAATTATTTTTAAGTGGAATTTTACGAATCTTGACAACGGTGAGTTCTGTATTTAGCTCTGGCATTGGTTTGCTCAGATTATGTAAAGATATACTTATGAATATATCACACATACTACATGTACGTGCCCTGAATTAGAAAATGACCAGTGAAATAGATGATATCAAACATGATTCCATTTGATATGAGCACCGAGGCTGACAGGGCCCGTTTCACTAAACTTCGTACAAATAAATTGTTTGTAAGTGCAAATTTAGGATCGTCAGGAAATTTCATATGATAGATTTACATTTATTGAGCATAGGCTGCATATGCAACCTGTACTCAATAAATGTAAATCCAATAATTGTTTACAAGAAAACATTGTTAACCCTTAGACCGCTATCTTATTTTTGTTGTTGTCTGCTGTTTATTTTCTATTTTCCATTTGTATCATCAAACACATGGTTTGACAGCACTTTAGAATAATTTACAACATGGGTTGACAGCACTTTAGAATCATTTCCATTGGAACCGTGTTTTTATTGAGAAATAAGGCAAGATATAAAAGCAACAGCAGACGACAACTGTAGTGAGTTCATGACTTCACCCTCCAAGAGCAGACACTCCAATATCTTTCAGTGAGCAGACACCATTGACAATTTCCGCATCTAGTTGAAAAGCTGCACAGAGAAAAAATAGTTTTAACGCTACACACAACAATTGTCTACTGTTGCTTTTATATGTATCCTTATTTCTCAATAAAACATGGTTTGACAGCACTTCAGAATCCTTTCCAATGGAAATTATTCTGAAGTGCTGTCAAAGCATGTTGTAAATTATTCTAAAATGCTTTGACAGCATTTTTATGTTAATTCGAGGGAACGAATTGTTAAATTGAGGGAACAAACTGTCATTTCGTGGGACAATTGTTAATTCGAGGGAACGAATTGCTATATCGTGGGAAGGAATTGTTAATTTGAGGGAACAAATTGTTAAATTGAGGGAACGAATTGTGATTTCGTGGGAACGAATTAATAATAAAAAATCCATGTCCCCTGCGGGGCTCCGTAGCAAACAGATCATGCTGCATAGTAAATAATTACATTAACAGATACTGTGCAACAAAGGAAAGATGCCAACATATGACTTGCATACTGCTGCAAAACCTGCAGAAAACATATGGCACAAGGTGATATGTGATACAAAATCATTCGCAAAATATGTAACATTTTTGCAGGGAAATAGAGACGCATAAATATTCCCTGGATACGATACAGCATCTGAATATGCAACTATGTCGCAGTAGGCAGGACATAGACAGCCGGAATAAAATACATACCGAGCAGAAGTTCCATTAACACATTTCAGTCTTTTTTTTATGAAAACGTCGCATTATTTTGTGGAAGAATTTTCCACCATTCCACCATTCCGCGATTAACCCTTTCTAAGTACATGTAACTGGAATGGACTGTCATATGTTAATTTAAAGATCAATCCAATCATAACAAAACGATTTATGGGATTTGTGTCCAGTGTACCTCCAGATGAAATAGCACACTCATGTGGCCGGATACTGATCTACATGGCAGGTGTTTCATTGATGGAATGGCGAACAGTGCAGATCCTGATCAGACTGTGCGGATGCACAGGCTGATCTGGATCTTCACTGTTCACAAAACCCACAAGCCCCATTCCTCCAGTCACAGCCACATATAGAATGGAACCTATCTATACAGGACATCCTGGAATCTCATCGGGTGTCTGGTTTTCATTGATTGATTGATTGATTGGTTGATTAATTGACTGGGGTTTATTTCCCTTCAACAGCAAGATCATAGATGGGAATGCACCTATATAGGACGAGTGTTGAAATTACAAATAAAAAAAGTTCATCTCTGACAGAGTGTCCTGATCTGGTGCCAGGCACCCTTAATATACCAGACCACTTGGTCCCAGGTGGGAATCCCAGTAAGATTCACCATCAATGCATCTTTCAGAATGAATTTATCATTCATATATATTCCCCTCACCTGAAGTCTAGTTCAGGGGGTTCCATTAGATAACAATTATAAGGATTATGACTCATGGCCTAGAAGAAATACAATGTATGTTATGCGAGATTGCGTATTTTATGAATGCAATTTTAATGTCGTGTATGAATATATAGATAACTCAGACATTATAATACATATCTCATTTATTGTCCAATCCATGATAAGATGCAACTTCATATTTCAGACAGCGTAGCAAAGAATCAAACCAGCGGTACACATGCTCCTCGGCTTGCTACTGTGACGTGATATTTTCAGACAGCGTAGCACAGAATCAACCTAGCATTGCACATGTTCCTCGACTTGCCAGTGTGTCTACATACATTGTTCCTTATACAAGTTTCAAGGCCTGGTATACGTGGCAAACAGTCTAGACGCTACATTCGAGTATATATTGAAACCAGATGAGGATAACACATTGTATGTCATAGCTTTCGCTGTCTCATTTAATATTCCCAACGTAAGACGATAGGTTGTCAGGCTATTAAGATGCATGAACAGTCTGACCTGGTATTTTGTTTGCACCACATGCGTGACAGCCTATTAATTTGAAAGACGATATTACATTTGCAGGTGTAATAAATTTCGGCTTATACTGGAAATTGGAGATGTATATGATTCGTGCGACCAGTGTAACCCTTAAGCGCAGTCTGATCTGGAGTCACGCTGTTCGCTGTAGTCAATTAATAAAGCTGAATTTTGCGAGAAAAATAATATCTATTTTCAATCATGACGATACGAAAAACGGGATATAGAAGTGTGCACCGATAAGGGCGTATGATGGGTCTGAAGTACACCTTAGGTCCTTTTATACATCGGCGTTACACATGCATTAAGGTGTTTTGTGAATGAACCTGGTGTGAAGAATACCATACATAATTTACTGCATGCATATCTATGGCATCTACATATGATTCTGGCCATATATCAAGAGCATGTGAATGTGAATGGCAAATCGTGTTTTGCAAGTGTTCGTCATACAATCTCGGATGATAGTTGAACGTCAAAACTTGAAAAAAGGAGATTATGGAATTTTGTCTGAGAAGAGGGACCGTACGGCATGTGTGACCAGCATAGCCCCAGATCTGACTGCGCGTCTGATCAGGGCCTACGATGGTCACATTCATTCAATCTGGCATTGTTTATGTCCATGAATAACCAGCCATTCTGTATCAGGTACACGACTGTTTGACGACATACAACGATGAGGATCTATACTGGTCACAAATATCCAAAGGGGCTGTTTTATCAGCGGCAGACCATTGGCTTTAGCATAGCTTCCGAATCAGTGGATATTCCCAAACTTCCAACACAGTTGCTTATGATTTAAAGCCTCTGGAAAACAGATAACACTTCCAAAGGAATTAGACAGCAACCAAAAATAGTTTGGAATTAGACGGCATATAGACACCATTAGCAATTATGATGTTGGTTCTGAATAAGGGCTAATTCCCAAAGTCTGCTTGCAATTCCCAGATTGCTAACAACATTGACAGGTGCAATATGTTGTTACAGCCTTCCCATGCGGCTGCGACTGGAGAAATGGGGCTTATGGGATTTGTGACATGCATGCAGCATGATAACGGTCTATATTGCATGTTAAAAGCATGACAAGTGTTTCATTGATGGAATGTCGACCAGTGCAGATCCTGATCAGACTGTGCGGATGCACAGGCCGATCTGATCTACACTTGTCGCAAAACCCATAAACCCCATTTTCCCAGTCACAGCCTTCATATGAAGATCTAATTCAATGCAACTGAGCGATCACACAAATGCTTTCAAAAGTAACGACACAAATATCTGAAATCAACATCAAACCCAGACATGCACAGTTTATGGAATATAGAATATGTCTTTTGCAGCATATTGCATTTAAAGTATCTCTCAATGAATCCAAAACCATAAATGAAAACATTAAGATGTATATCATGGCCCAAGATGACATTACAGACTTATGGCTGTGACTGAAGATATGGGGCTCATGGGATTTGTGACAGGTGTAGCTCCTGAATAGCACATTCCTGTAGCATGATAACAATCTATATTCCTGGTTAGAAGTGTTTCATTGATGGAATGGCGAACAGTGCAGATCACGATCAGACTGTGCGGATGCACAGGCTGATCTGGATCTGCACTGGTCACAAAACCCATAAGCCCCAAATCTCCAGTCACAGCAACAATTATGAACATATTGTGCACCAATGCTCCAGATACACGAGAAATGGGGCTTATAGCATTCATTGCAACCGGTAGCTGTAATGTTTTCCATACAATCGATGAACCACTCATCATGCTTCTAGCAAACAGTAACACCCATATCAGGCTAGAGCAGAGCGCTAGTAGAAAATGAGCTAGACTGGCCATGAATGGCATAAGCCAAATCTCTAAGACACAAATTTCATTTGTGAATTAGAAAACAAATTCTTAGGTCTTAGTCAGAGATTATTCTAAAAGTGTGTTGAAAATCGGCAAACCATGGTCACTCAGCCATTATGTTACTTACATGTATACTGCTGTGACTGGAAAAATGAGGCTTATTGGTTTTTGCGACCTGTGTAGATCCAGATCAGTCTGTGATTCCACAGTCTGATTGGGATCTGCACTGTTCGCCATTCCATCAATGGAACACCCGTCATGCTTCTACCAAGCAATATAGAACATCATCAGGCTACAGAAGTGTGCTGTTTCTGATTAGCAGTTAAATTGATCACAAATCCCATAAGCTTCATAATGCACGTTCAGCAAAATCTCCCGAACGACAAGATAAATCTCTTGGTTGATTTTCGCGAGGGTTTGGCACTAGTAGCTGAGATGAAGCCACCAAACCCTGGAACAAGTTGTTTCTCTCCGCTGCTCCCCACAACACGTGCAAGTGACCAGACACGATACTCTTGGAGGCAATTCAGATACACGTCATGGTTTATGGTGGGTGGAGTGAACACAGATCCTTCAGGAAATTTGGGTCCGGCTCGGCTATAAATGTGGACAGGGGCTAGGGTCTCGGGCGTATCCACCTATAAGGAGCGCGTTTTGGTCTGTTCGTAGAGAGGGAGAGTCCGATCTTGGTTGGTAGCATCAAACCCAGGTTTCACCTCCTGTATCATGATCCCACCGGCACTGTTAACAACATTTGAACCATGAATGTTTGTCGTTAATTTGTTCATATTGTCCCACTCGAGATGGAACACGCTGTTACCATCCCCGGTAATAATCTGGGGAGTGAGGGAAGTAGAAACCTCATCGAGTGCCTTGGCAAGCGCTGTCTCCAGTTCCAGGCCGAAGTCATAGGTCTCGCAGTGACCCAGCCGGCTGAGGATAGTGGTGAGCTGTCTACTGCGGTTGAGGTGCCGTATGGTGGTACAGAGGAGGATGTGTTTGGACAACTTCCACTCTCCATTCGCTACAGCACGACAGATGTCCTGAAACATTGGACAGAGCATGAGCAACTAATATGTCATACTGGTGATAGTTTAATGACAATTCACAAATTTGAAAACAGATTCATAGATACGAAGACGGGTAAGATACCAATATCCATAGGCAATAGAAAATATGCATATTTGGTCAGTTTGTCTCAGGGTGGAGGATTATGTCTTACCTGGCCTACAGAGAGCACAATGCGCCTAGTCTTCTCACACTTATCCATATCTGCTTCACCAGAGATGACGAAGTTCAGGAACTTAAGAAGTTCATGCGGGAGGACCTCATCTGATGACTTGACCTCTAGATCATCAGCTGTAGGAGGCCAAGGAAGTGACGTCGACTCCTTGTACGCCCGCTGGATAATACTACGAAGAAGCAGGGCCATGTCTTCATGCTTGTCTGTGGACCCAAGCTTATATGCAAATGCTACGGCATCTGCAACGGACGTGCTGGCACTATATACTAAGTTATATGTGATAAATCCCTTGTCACCTGGATTGACCTTAGCAAAGACAATGTACTAATATCGTGACCTTCCAGACGAGACTTCAGCTTCTCGCCTCTGAACTTGGGATTGGGGAAACCATGTCTCTCTAACTCTTGGACATACAGAAGGCGCAATGACGCTAGCTGAACAACCACATTCTGCTCAATCACTCGTTCTTGAATTAAATCAAGCACTGCAGAGAACGCATTCTGATGCGCATCAGACTTACATTCCTGATCTGTATCAATGGCACGGTTCGTAGCTTGGGCTGTATCACGCATGTGCTTAGCGTACTTCAGGTTGAATGACTTGCGATATGTCTGGTGGAATTGGGCCTCTCTCGCAAACAGGTCCTCACCTTGCACCATGCGATGTATACGAATATTTCCTAGTTCTAGGGCTCGAGGCTCAACTTGTTTCCAAGTAGGCTTTTTTATTGTTCCATCCTTGTCCTTGAATACTGCAAACTTGATGCATCGCTCAGTCTTTCTCGACACTTTAAGTTCAACTGTTTGGCAGAAAATACATTCTGGCGGGAACAGCTACTTGGTAGAGCATGGTGGTGGCAGTTTACGAGGGGAGCGTGATGTTGAGGCTTCTTTAGATTCTACAATACACTTCAAGCGATCTTGGTTTTTAGTAAAGTTTTGGTAGCAGCCTCGATGATAGCCAATTGCTTCTAAATCTGCACGAACAAGACTCTCTAGAATGCCATTACAAACATCCTCCATGCGACTTGGTGAATCTATCTGAAGGTTCAGCTAGTCGTCTATCACGAATACTGTGTAGCTGAGCCAGTTTATCAGTGGCAGATCCCCTGACATTACTGAGCGGTGTGAAATCTCCATGCTGAATGCCACTCGCATGTACAATACAACTTACAGGCGGACGCTTCCGCAGTTCTTCTGACCCACTGCCATTATCAGTTTTGCGTTTCCTTGACTTTGGCATGATTATTTCATGTTGCCACTACACTATAACTAGTCTATGAGTGTTAGTTCATTAGCAACATTACCAAGATACACTATAACTATTCTAAGAAACTCAGTGTTAGTTTATTATCACCACCACCACGGCTAATATGCTAATAATGCGTTCACCTAGAAAATAAAATATAGATTGCATTAGTAAATACATGTAAGCATTCGGATAAGCTTCTAGTCGAGCAACAAGACGGTGTTTCCATGCATCCAGTTGATCAATTTATTTATCTTATGTGTATAATTGATTGTAATTTTCAGTATATGTACCAAACGGAAATGTATGCACCCATCTCGCAATATAATATGGTAAAAATGGAGAAAATTCATTTACCTCATCTGAGATCAGTTAGAAAACTGAGTATTATTTTTAATAATTGTGCATTTTTTTTACATAAGAAACCAACTGATCATGAAAATAACCATGTCAATAGATTCCTCATGCCAAAAACATACAGAAAAACTGTTACGTTTGTTGCTGTATGATATCTAGTTCAAAAGTTATGCAGATTATCAATTTTAGTCAGAAAATCCAAGATGGCCACCAAAATGGCCGCCAATTGGACCCCATGGGACACGATTTCGTAATGGGAACATCTTTTTTTTTTCACTAGACATCTTGAGGATTACGAAAATGTATGTTAAAAAAATGTACCTTTTGTGTGCATGGGGACCCTGTCTTCCTGTCCAACTACTCATTCAATCTAGACGCATACAAATTATAAATAACACTGGCGCATCTGATTAATGACGGCCTCCATGCTTGAAGTGCAAAGGGAAGTAATGACATTTATATATTACATAAATATATGTAGCTGTGACTTAAACAAATGGGGCTTATGGGTTTTGCGACCAGTGTAGATCCAGATCAGCCTGTGCATCCGCACAGTCTGATCTGGATCTGCACTGTTCACTATTCCATCAATGAAACACCCATCGTGTTTCCAACAAGCAATATATATCGTTTATCAGGCTACAGGAGAGTGCTGTTTGATCAGGTCACACATCACCTAAGCCCCATTTCTCCAGTCACATCCACATTTAGGGATACATTAATGTAGCTTCAGATCACCTACCACACATCTGATTAAGATGTACGGTTTTATTCAGATGTGTCAATGTTATATTTGACCATTGGCTAGTATAAGACGTTATCTGATAAATAGAACACCAGCCTAGTGTCTTTCAATACCATGTGTATCACGCTCGGCTCGGCAAGCCTTGGAATTCCTACACAATTCCTAGCCTTATAATCTTGATATATAAAGACATTAGCATGGAATTCTCTTCGTGACTTACCGTGACAAAATGAGGCTTACTATGTTTGCAACCAGTGTAACTCTGTCAACCTGTGCATCTGCAGTCTGATCAGGGATTACAGAGTTCATTCATTATTGTGTGATTGGGTTAATGTCCCATCAACCTCTCGGTTGTATCAGACTGGCGTCTGGGTAGAACCAGTGCCCATTGCAGGGCAAAATGCCAAGTTCAACATAGAATATGCCATAACCTAATTTGTAGCCAGGTACCATATGCACTGAAGCAAAATCACTTGTTTCCATTCTCTAATTACATTTTTTTTTGTAATGCTAAGTTGATTGAATGGTGAAAAATAGACCCTCATCACACTGTGTGAATGTGTATGCCAGCCTGGGTCTACACTGTTCACAAAGACAATATGCTTTATCAGATCATAGTCCTATTATTTCATTCTGAATACTTACACCAGCATGGCTCTGGACAGATAAATTAGAGTTTTCAATCGCTGTACAGTATTATCAAGCATTAACAAAGAATCACACTTATTTCCTCCCTTCACGTTATATATCCTACAAGAGCAAGAGCCTTGTAAGCAAAGGCCCAATGTGTTATGGTCATAACAAACAGATCTGCTAACACATAGCCTTATAAGTATCTATACTGATCGTTTGAAACATGTTTCACTAACCCAATGGCGAACATTGCAGACCCTGATCAGACTGCGTGGGCGCAGGCTGATCTGGGTCTTCACTGTTCACATAGGCCATAACCCCAATTCGCCAGTCACAGTAACAAACAGGAATAACACACACCAAAACGTTTGCAAAGATCACCAGCCCAATCCAGTCACAGTCACCTAACTACAACGGCCAAAAGGATCAAAACACCTATTTTGTCATGGTGTACCAAACTGTCTCACCTGATTATGTATAGGTGTCTGTTCTTCTCGGCAAGATGTAGGCATGTTGTGCGATCGTTGTCGGACATGTCAGATGGCTTGTCAATAAGGAGGGATGAACACAAGTTGCTCCGTAGCAGCAAATCAACAACCTGAAGTGAACAGAAATAGTACAACATGTAAACAGAACCTGTTACAAACTGTTTCATATACGACCATCAAAGGAATTGGTGTGTGAAGCTGTTCCATATATATAATAATAAGGCCATCCATAATTATATCTCCGTTCCCTGTAACCCGACCGACCCGCTAAAAACGGTGCGACCCGATTTTTTGTATTTCGTTTACAATTCTTTTTTTTCTTTTTTTTACAATTCTTTTATTTTTTTTCAATTTTTTTTTTCAATTTAGTGCTACAGTGGGTTAAAAGGGTTAATATAATCTCTGGCCCTAAATGGCATACATGTTCATACAACAACACATACAGCAATTGACTTACTTTTATTGCAAGTGTTAACATATTGTACCTTTTTAATATTAATAATTTTTAAATTCAATATGTCATGTGACAGAAAAAAAAGAAATTGCCTACCGACCGACCCACTTCTAAAATTCTGGGTCGGGTTACGGGAAACAAACAATTGTTTAAGGACGGCCTAAGGAAGATAGAAGTATTGTGATAGACAGAAAGATGGATGGGAAGACATATAGATAGACAGAAAAAAGCTTGGATGCTGAACTGACTCCAGATGAGTAAAGTTTCAGGTCATAAAATGCAAGATGTCCAATAGGTAAATTGATTGGTTTAACATCCGTTCAACAGCAATTTCAAATACAGATGGCTGATAGACCACATAAAGTTAATTGACTGGGCGTATAATACAATATTAAATGTTTCCCCTCCCGGCTGACTGACCCGGCAAAATCGCCGCGACCCAAAATATTTTTTTGGCAAAACGGAAACAATATTATTTTTATTTAGTGTCGAAACTGGCACACCAAAAATGGGCTGTTCCGACAGAAAATATTGCCGAAAATCTCGCTTTTTATCGTTTACTTTATGGTGAGTAAAATAAAACCCAGCTGATATGCCTTTACTAGCTTAGAACATGAAGTGAAAGTCATCGCAATGTTTACAACAAGAGTTGTCAGAAGACAACGAAGCTCGCCTGTTGGCAGCCTTCATTCAAACTTGTCACAGTTGTATAAAAAACATGAATATTATATAACTTGACCTTGGGATAAGGGGTGTGCGGTGGACCTTGACATTGAGGTCAGTGGTGGAACGTTGGTCGTGGATTTGATATAGCATGATATAGCATATTAAGATGAATGCATGTATGAAATATTAATGCGCTCCCTGAAAAGAGAAGAAAAACAAAATTTAACCCAGCGTTAAGTTTATGAACACACTTAAAAGTTGGTGATTGTCTACAGCATGATAGCTATTCACATGAGGAATGCATGTATAAATGTGCTAAGTTTGTGACCTTGGCCTTGGCAAAAGGGGTGGATGGGGGTGGGGGTGGGGTCATGGATTTGCTGTGCACAATAGAGTATTATCAGATGAATGCATGTATGAAATATGAAGGTGTTCCCTGTAAAGAAACAGAAGTTATAAAAAGACATTTACTCCAACGTTAAGTTTATGATGTTGATTTTGGGGAAAGGGGTGGGGTGGGTTATGGATTTGCTGTAGCACAATAGAGGATCATCAGATGAATGCATGTATTAAATATCAAAGAGTTCAAAGCGTAAAGAAACAGACATTACACAACATTTACCCCAATGTAAAATTTATGAATATACCAAGTTTGTGACCTTGACCTTGGGGTAAGTGGTGGGCGGTGGGTCACGTTAAGTTTATGAACATGCTAAGTTTGTGACCTTGACTTTTGGGTAAGGGTTGGGTGGTGGGTTGTGGATTTGCTACAGCAAGATAGAGGGTCATCTGAGGAATGTATGAAATAGCAAGGCGTTCCATGAAAGGAAACAGACATTTACCCCAACGTTAAGTTTATGAATGTACTAAGTTTGTGACCTTGACCTTTGGGTAAGGGATAGGCGGTGGGTCATGGATTTGCTATAGCATGATAGAGTATCATCAGATTAATGCATATTTGAAATATCAAGGCGTTCCATGAAAGGAAACAGATGTTATAATACATTTACCCCAACATTAAGTTTATGAATGTGCTAAGATTTTGACCTTGATTTTGGGGAAAGGGGTGGGCGCTGGGTCATGAATTTGCTATAGCACGATAGAGTATCATCAGATGAATGCATGTATGAAATATCAAGGCGTTCCCCGTAAACAAACAGAAGTTACACAACATTTACCCCAACAAGTTTATGAACATGCTACGTTTGTGACATTGACATTGGGATAACGATTGGGTGGGCGGTGGGTCATGGATTTGCTATAGCATGATAGAGTATCATCAGATGAATGCATGTATGAAATATCAAGGCGTTCCATGGAAGAAAACAGATGTTATAAGACATTTACCTCAAAGTTAAGTTTATGAATGTGCTAAGTTTGTGACCTTGACCTCGGAGTAAGGGCTGGGTGGTGGGTCATGGATTTGCTACAGCATGATAGAGGGTCATCTCTGAGGAATGCATGTATGAAATAACAAGGCGTTCCATGAAAGGAAACAGAAGTTATAAGACATTTACCCCAACGTTAAGTTTATGAATGTGCAAAGTTTGTGACCTTGACCTTGGGGTAAGGGATGGCCGCTGGGTCATGGATTTGCTATAGCACGATAGAGTATCATCAGATGAATGCATACACGAAATAACAAGGTGTTCCATGAAAGGAAAGAGAAGTTATAAGACATTTATCCAACGTTAAGTTTATGAATGTGCCAAGTTTGTGACCTTGACCTTGGGATAAGGGCTGTGTGGTGGGTCATGGATTTGCTACAGCATGATAGAGGGTCATCTGAGGAATGCATGTATGAAATAACAAGGTGCTCCATGAAAGGAAACAGAAGTTATAAGACATTTACCCAACGTTAAGTTTATGAATGTGCCAAGTTTGTGACCTTGACCTTGGGGTCAGGGCTGGGTGGTGGGTCATGGATTTGCTGCAATATGATAGAGGGTCATCTGAGGAATGTATGTATGAAATAACAAGGTGTTCCATGAAAGGAAACAGAAGTTATAAGACATTTACCCAACGTTAAGTTTATGAATGTGCCAAGTTTGTGACCTTGACCTTGGGGTCAGGGCTGGGTGGTGGGTCATGGATTTGCTGCAATATGATAGAGGGTCATCTGAGGAATGCATGTATGAAATAACAAGGTGTTCCATGAAAGGACACAGAAGTTATAAGACGTTTACCCAACGTTAAGTTTGTGTACGACGCCGACGATGACGCCGACGCCGTCGACGCCGACGACGCCGGGGGTATGCCATAAGCTCTTCTGCACTTCGTGCAGGCGATCTAAAAATGTAAATAACCAAATGCAGGTTTAACATTAGGTATCTTATCGTTTTACGTCATTTTGTCGCAATTCATAGAACAGCCATTTTGCCTGTCAATAGCGTGACGTTATTGACAACGACGATGAACGTCGTGTATTTCAATGACGTCAAACAAACTTTAACGAACCAAAAACGTCGCGCGACGTCACATGGTGCTAATGTAATGTACTGGGATATAAACGCAATACATTGATTGGGCGTTTCCATTATGCATGTATGTAAATATTTTGTTTTAAATACCATTATCTGTCGGTTTCTGTAATAAGATATAGAGAATATAGAGTTATGATTTAACATTCTATTTATTACGCGAGCTTACTGATTCCATAAGAAACTGGTTATGCCGAGTTTCCTATGAAATCTGTCAACGAGTTTAATAAATATCATATTAAATCATCACAAATGTTAGATTCCATTTATTGCATAAGTACATCATAATACATTGAACCTGTATTGGTCACCAAACCTGTTTAATGTAATTTCCATATGTATTAAACTAGTGTATATATTTATTATACCCCCGCCCCCCGCAACGAGTTGTGGGGGTATACTGCATTCAGGTTGTCCGTGCGTCCGTGCGTGCGTGCGTGCGTCCGTAAACTTAACATCAGAGAAATATTGTTATAACTTCTATTTCCTTCATCTAAAATGCTTACAATTTCACACATGCATTCCTGTAAGGCTCTACTACCATGCTGTGCCAAATCCACGACCGTCCAACCCCCGCTGATCCCAAGGTCAAGATCACATACTTAGTCTCTTTACAAAACTTAACATCAGATATTGTTATAACTTCTATCCTTTCTAAAAGCTTACTATTTCACACATCTCCTGTAAGGCTCCTCATACCATGATGTGCAAATCCACGACCGTCCAACCCCCGCTGATCAGGTCAGGTCATAACTTATACACTTAACTCAGAGAAATATGTTATAACTTCTATTTCCTTCACTAAAATGCTTAATATTTGAAACATGCATTCCTGTAAGGCTCTATACCTAGTGTCAAATCACCCGCCACCCCCGATCCCATCAAGGTCACATTAGTCATTTACAAAACTTAACTTAGATTAGTTATAACTTCTATCCTTCATCTAAAATTAATGATTTGACACTGCATCCAAGTAAGGCTCTATACCTGCTGTTCCAAATCCACGACCAAGTCCAACCCCCGCTGATCGCAAGGTGAAGGTCAAATACTTAGTCTCTTTACAAAACTTAACATCAGAGAAATCTGTTATAACTTCTATTTCCTTCATCTAACATACTTAATATTTCACACATGTATTCCTGTAAGGCTCTACTACCATGCTGTGCCAAATCCACGACCGTCCAACCCCCGCTGATCCCAAGGTCAAGGTCACATACTTAGTCTCTTTACAAAACATAACATCCGAGAAATATTGTTATAACTTCTATTTCCTTCATTTAAAATGCTTAATATTTCACACATGCATTCCTGTAAGGCTCTACTACCATGCTGTGACAAATCCACGACCGTCCAACCCCCCGCTGATCCAAAGGTCAAGGTCACATACTTAGTCTCTTTACAAAACTTAACATCAGAGAAATATGTTATAACTTCTATTTCCTTCATCTAAAATGCTTAATATTTCACACATGCATTCCTGTAAGGCTCTACTACCATGCTGTGCCAAATCCACGACCGCCCATCCCCCACTGATCCCAAGTTCTAGGTCAAATTCTATGTCTCTTTACAAAACTTAATATCAGAAAAATATGTTATAACTTCTATATTTCCTTCATCATGTGTTCATCTAAAATGCTTAATATTTCACACATGTATTCCTGTAAGGCTCTACTACCATGCTGTGCCAAAGCCACGACCGTCCAACCCCCGCTGATCCCAAGGTCAAGGTCACATACTCAGTATCTTTACAAAACTTAACTTGTCTGTTTCGTGGAATGCTGCCCAAGATTTATTGCTATCAAAACACTTAAAAAAAATTCCATAAAACTATCCAAAACAGTTTTTTAGAAAATCCGTCAAATAATTAAGTTATTTTAAAAAAAATGCCACGGACGGCACTTGCCATACAAATGTCCGTCTGGTTTGCAAAAATGACAACTTGGCCGATTTTCAAAATTTCATGAACAAATAAGCAACTATAAACATAAACATAAGGGTTCGGAATGAGACTTACCTACTACACTATATATATAGATTATGAGGCGCCAGCGATATAATCTATATTGTATCGTTCTCAGACCATGAGCTGAGAAGTTTAAATATATAAAAATACAAAACTACTATATAGTTTGGTATTTTTGTACTTTTGTATGAAAATCTTACAATATAATCTCAATTGTAAACTTCTCAGCCCTTGAGACTAGGAATTTATCAAAATAATGCTTGTTGTACAAGACTATATAGTTGTTTTGTACGAAAACTATAATTTTAAGCCAAATATGTACAATGAACCACGAAACCGCTATATCACAATCCTCCTAAGTCTGACAGACTCTTGCCTGCATGGTTTCTCTATTTTATTATATCTCTTTAAGGCCCAAACTCTATTTGCCCTACACTGAAAAGGCAATCAACTATTCTTTTATGGCGAGTAGAAGACATAATGTTACAACTGCGATATAAATCATTTGTCGGCGAGCTTGAGCACTGAGCTCAAGATTTTTTAATTTGGCTTGAGAACCCCTTAATACCCTTAATATGGTGTCAGGCAATTCTAGCTCAGACAAGCCGATTGTGACCCTTTAATAAACGAATTGTACAAAACAGCATATAGATCTGGGTTGTATGTAAACATAACATACTTTAACCTTTGTATCACAGCGGTATGAAATTATCTGGGCCTGCATGATAATGGCCAATTTACACACTTGTAACTATCTGATTTGGTTCCCGCGTTATTGATAGTCCTTATAGTAAGCCGGGAACCTGAAGGGACAACCGTGTCCTCCACGTCACAGCTGATAATGCATTATCAGTTTATTTATTTATACTGTGAAACATACTTTCACATAATCTCTAACAGTTGTTGTTGTTGTTGTTTTGTTTTCTTAAAGATCCCCACGCTTATTTTTATTCTCTAAATTAACCCACTTTTCGTTGAAACTTTTAATTGACTATTATAGCAATATAATTAAGCCAATCTATATGCTATAAACCCCACAATAGTCATTCCACCTGCTATAAATATAAGTTCTCTATCCTTTTGATTCTGTGAAGGTGTATAATAATCACTCAGTACCGGTTCCTCCCCAAATGACTGTAATTGTTGTGCACCTGTCACCTGTGCCGTAACAGCATTATACTCCCTAATAGCTTCATCTACATCATCAAACGTCTTAGCAGCATGATTCTGCTTTCTAATTTCATTGTTAATCCAATCTAATCTCTGTTCTTTTTTCTGCCCACTGTGCCTGGGCCTTTTGTAATTGCTCTACGGCATTATCATGCCTTTTGCGTTCTTCAATAGCAGAATTATTCCCCAATGAACTGAATAAGAAATTACTCCCTGTAAACGCCAATGCGTTAACCAAAGCACCGCCAACCATCATAGCTATTCCCGACATTTTGTTTATATAATAATTTTATTACTTAAAAATATTATCAGGAATTATACCTTGTTTAACAAGCATATCTCTCGTAGCAATAGCAAGTCCAGTATCCAACATTAACATAGCCATATTATAACCATCAAGTTGCAGTTTTGGAACTGCCTGTTTCATAATTTTATTAGTTATCTGCGCATATCCGATTTCAAGCGCCGTTATTACAGCAGCATGATATGCAAGATTTCCGATTATCTTTCCATCTGTATTAATTGTCGTCATCTTTTTTATTTTACTTAATAATAAATTTAATTTAATTTAATTAATTGTTTACTCCATAAGATGAGTATTGTGTTTTATATCACCGACACTAGGCATTTCAGGTTCTTTTGTTTCAATGTTATTTCGATTGAACAATTTACAGCCAAACACAAACCCACCAACTAAACTCATTCCCGCTATAAAATATATTATATTCGAGGTTTTATAGACTTTCACTATAACTGGTTCTTCAGGTTGTATATCTACTTTTTTCTTATGCACCATATGTAATAGACTTTCTTGTTTTGCTTTTCTAGCAGCAGCACCCTTTTTACCAGCTTCAACCCTTTTTGGATTTTTTGCTGTTACTTGTTTGATCTCCTCTTTTCGTTCTAGAATTTCTTCATCAGGAATCTGTTGTGTGTTCTCCGTTTCCATTATCTTTATTTGTAACATTTATATTTTTAAATTGACAATATTTAAATGTTGTTATTGCTGCAGTAATAGGTGCCAGAAATGCTCCAAACCTAAAATACAACTCACAACAAGTACTAGTCAATGCATGGTCAACAAATGGATCCCCTTCTAAATCAGCTACGAGTTTATCATGATTTCCTGCTGGTATAGGCAAGATATTACCTGCAGCTAGAGCATACATATTCAAAATAGTATTACCAAGAGTTTTCGTCATTGAAGCACCCAATCTACTTTCATATCTGTTATACAATTTTAATATTTGTTCATTTGACAACTCTTCTAGTTGTGAAATAGTTATATCTTTACCCAAATATTGAACAGATTTCCCACTTGAAATAATCGAAGATAACCGTTGTTTTAAGTGATCATTATTTACTTCGCCTACAGCACTATCATTGGATACTTTATCATCACTTAGTTGTTCTATAAGTTCCTCACAATTCATTTTTATTTTGCATAATATAAATTTCAATTTAAAATAAACCCAACCCGATCCAAATATAATAATCAATAATTGTATGAATATCAATATCTCAAACATTTCATATATTCATACAATTGTTTAAGTTAAATTTGCTTAGAACAACTCAACATTGCTAAGCAATACCTATTTGTTGAACAATTCTTAACATTGGTATCTATGAATTGCTCAGCTAAATCAAGTTAAATCAAGTTTAAATCAAGTTAAAACCCAGTAAAATAAGTAAAATAAAAAATATGAAGTAATACTAAGTAATACTAAGCATTAATTAAGCAACTTATAACCAGTAGGTTGATCAGTTCTAATAAGCAACTTAGAATGTTTTGTTTTCGATAACTCTTTTCTTATTTTGTTTCTCTCCTACTAGTGTTGAAATAACATCATTTTCTCTCAAACAGTCCTCAAAACTATCTCTGTCTTTCGTATAAAACATACACAGCCATTTTGTCTGTTCTCTTAAGTTCTTTAATACTGAATTATATCTCTGTGATATAACCCAAACACTTTGCTCTGCATGTCGTCCAGAGAATGCGAGCTGTGACAACATATCCATTTTTCTTTGTTAATTGCTTTGTAGCTGAACAGTCATCAATGATATATAATGTGGGCTTCCAGCATATTTATTAAAAAATAATCTTAACAGATCTTGCAGCTTCTCTTCGCCATTATTACCAACTGGATTAACAATCGTTATTTTTTTATCGATTGGGCTGCGTACATCCTTTATCCAACTTCTGTTTTTATAAGCCTTGTTCCATGTTATAGTTGGGCAAAGAATAACTATATTATCGAAAAAACCTTTATAACCTCCTTGTTGTTGTGAAAGCTCTAATAAGTCTAAAACAAATTCTGTTTTTCCACATCCTGTTTGACCACAAACAATTGCACTATGTGCATACTTTGGCAAATCAATACAACGCCGATACAAATCTTCCATTTTTCTATATTTAAATTGCGCATCTTGAATTATAAATAAAATATATATTATTACCTGCAGCTTCAGCTTCTTTAGTAATCTGAATTGTAATACCTTCACTCGCATTTTCATATTCTCCGTCCATTCCCATGTAAACTATTATCATCTGTTGTTCTTAAGTCAAGCCAGAGTGCATATTGTTTTGTAAGATATTTGCCAATTGTCACACTGGACACATTAAATTCTTTACTGACAACATTCACTATCGGATCATTAATATCTCCGCCGGCAAAGTGTTTGCGTATTTCATCCCACATATTATATGCTTTCATCCCTTGACTGTATAGTTGATTAGGCACACCCTCAATTGTTACTTCAACATTATTTATTTTTGGATTATAGAATGTTTCACTTTCTCTTGCAAAAGGTGATGATTGTTCTTCAAATACCATTAAAATTCCCTTCATAGGACCTAGCAGGGGTATTCAAATTTATATTCCATATAGAATCACTTTTATTTTTAGGTATCCTTCGATGCCTAAGAATTCTATCATACAAAATTGACATTTGTCCCATGTATTGATTTTTTACCATTGTCGCTAAATTAGGCTCTGTGACCATATCAAATTCTAAACTTATATTATTAATTTCATAATTAGCATCTAAATCACCTGTGGCTATTATTACCCTTGAATAATCATTAAATGTAAGTTCATATTCGAGTCTATCACCCAAACCAGATTGATAAGTAAGGCATATGGGCTTCAAGAAGTTCAAAATCTAATGGTATATAAAATCGATTACCAAATGTATCTGCGATAGCTTTATCTTCAACGTTTCCAGAACCAGCATTTGCTGCTCCAGTTCTTAATTTTGTTACATTTTAACCTGCACTAGTATCTATACCTTGATAAACCATATTATTTCGCTCTGGAGGTGTCTTCCATAGATCACGATAGATGTAATACACATCTGAATCATCGATTGATAAAATTTCATTACCAGATATTTTAATAGTTGTTTTCTTGACGATTGCACGACCAAGATTTTGAACCACTCGGCGATTGTCATCAGTGGAGGTTAATGCAATTGTAAAAGCTAAACGAACTGTTCCAGGTACGATTAAATCATTTGAGCCTAAATTTGGGAATTCGCACTAAAAGCTGTTGGTTTTGATCAATTGTAGATGGATTATTTGTTATTGTAACTGATTGTCTAATTCCTTTTACACCGAGAGGCTCTCTTAAATGTCTGTAGGGATTAAGTTTTCTTCCGTATGTTGTCATTATTCTTTTTTAATTTTAATTTTATTTTTAAACATACTTTAAAATAAATAATAAATAATGGCTAAAGGTGTAGAAGGAGAATTTTATGCATTATGATAATGAGACGTATGACCCTGATGGTGATGAAGAAACACAACTGATACCCCCTGATGTTCCAATGATATTACCTGATTTACAAATGGAAAAATAAAAAACTAATCCAGAGAATGATCGTCCTCTACGAGTAAAAACTTTAGAGCTTTTTAAAAACTCTATTCCAAAAGGAGTTTAACATAACAGATCAGGAGTTTCAAATACTAATTCCAGACCTACGCACAGAAAACAAAACACTGTTCTGGAAGGATCACCGCATTAGTAAAAAGGGGAACCCTAATATCTTAATAAGAACTTTTAAAGGTAAAGGAACAGCTGAATTAAAACGGTTATTGAATATACAAGAGGTCCACTTGGCTCCAGAAGCTGTTAATAAAATACAAACTATAGAAAACGAATTACCAAATGTTGAAAACATGGAAATGACTGAATTACCAAGTGCAGTTGACGAAACAGAAACACATGTAAAAGAACTCATTGATACACTATCAAAAGAAACATCAACTACAATTACACATGATTTTGAAACGTTACCATTAAGAGAACTTAAAGCTTTAAACAAAGCACTGCAACAATCAAGAGGCTCACTAACCAACAACCTTGCCAAGTTAAATGAATTGGATAAAAATAAAGATGCTGCAGTGTTAAAGTTGGCAGCTGTAACTACATTTGATTCTGACAGTCCAGATGCAGACAGTGTTGAAAAAGAAATTGCTTCTATTGTATCTGAGCGTGAAGCACGTCTTGAGGCTATTTCAGTTGATAGAGAAAATTTAAGAACTCAAGTATCCAGAATAAAAGAAACCCTCGATAGAATATTACACAAAGATACAACTTTAAAAGAAAGACTCAAAACCCTCTTCAAAGAACAGGGGATAACTATTGTTTCTGTTTTGACAGCTATAGGGTTTATAATTTCTACTTTAGTTTTAAGTATTACTGGAGGTGCAAGTGGTGGTGCAGCCGCTCTCAAGCCACCAGGAAAAGGTGGAGCTAAAGAATGGATAAAAAAACAATTAAAACATCTGAGTTCATTACTGGGTATGCTAGCAGGGAAGGCTGTAGATGCATTACCCGGAATTATTGGATCAATAGTATATTGGATATTGAATGCAGCAGGAAAGGCTGTTGGATGGCTAGCCAATAATTTATGGGTTTTGATTATTACAGTTGCTGGGCTTCTTTATATGGCCGCTAAGGATTATATTTTGTCTCGAAAGTAAAATAATAGCAGTCCTAATCCAACTGCAATACTACCAGTGACTAGTGCAGTTTTATAATTTTCATGTTTGACTGCTTCTATTTTTTCAGGTATTGTGACTGTGTTAGTTTTAAAAACTGTAGGAGGAACACTCAAAGGTTTAACATCCAAAGGTTTAACAATACTTTTTTCATGGGTTTGTACAGGCGGTGGAACTGGTAAACTATTTACATCACCATTAAACCCCACAGTTTGATCACCACTTGCAATTACAATTAAAATTATTGTAATTTTTGAATACTTCCTATCTGCAAATCCATGTTGCTTGGGGCCATATACAAACCAATTCCATATACAAAATCAACTTTTGACCTTGCATATTTTAGTACATTTTGATAGTTTGAAATTATTGTGGGTAAGTCTACAGCTCTATTAATTGCATCATTAACATTGGCTAAATATTGTTTTTGCGCATCAAATGCAGTCCCAGTACCAATAATGGAAGTTCTTGTTTGAGATTGAGCTCCAAGAATTGACCACACATAAACTCTAATACTATCATTTAAACGTTCAACTCCAGCTTGTGTGAACCCAATTGAATTATCTAGAACAAAACTAGTCCAAGCATTAGTAATATCGACGTGATGGGTAAAAGAATCGTGTACATCAAAAAATGGTGCTTCTCTACCTCCATGGCTCAATCTATAACCCCCTGAAGGTCTCATAAACATTGTAAAACCGCCAAGATTATGATTACCATGGTCTATTTTTTGTCTGAAATCCTTATTTGGATTAATACCAAATTCAGTGCATATTCTGTGGTAAGCTGAAAGGTCAAAATTAGTATCATACCAACAATAGCTGTGATCATCTGGTAAAGGAACTTTCATTTGAGCTAAGATTCGAAGTGTTTGATACATAATATGAAATTCATATAAGGATCTCAAAAACGGTATCATTTGTAATTGTTAAATGCTGGTTTATATGAAACACCACACCCACAAGTAGCACACCATATTGCAAAGTTAAATTGATTCTGATACCACCCCATTTGATTATTCAACCAATTGTTATATGCTTTGTTGTTGTTTGAGACATTACCAGTTATTGAGGGGTTTGGATACCCCGCTAATGCATTGGAATATGTAGCTTTGAAACTTTTATCTTTTGTAACATAAACATCAACATTGTAAAACATTGGAACCGTTTTCAAAGCATATATATGGTTGACATTGTAGTTTGCATCTTTATTAAATTTGAATGCCATTGTTTTTAATATAAAAATATTTTTAAATTAAAAACCATGTATATAACTTTAACTGACATTACAAAACCAATTCCATTACAAGAATATATTGATAATACGGATTCTAAGCGAGAAATTGGTTTGAAAAGTCTTACATACTGGGTTGGTTGGTACAATATTTTGCAGGATGAAACATACGAGTGGTCTACTGTTAGAGCTAAACCAACTGCAGTGACAATTCCCGCTGGATTATATTCATTTGATAGATTAAGTAATTTATTAAGTAATGCTGCTTTGTCACTTAGTGTAAATAAATATCTAATGGGAAATGTACTTTTACAGTTACAACGGGACACGAGGTTAATATTCCTGAAAATATACTTAAATTACTAGGGTTTGACATATATCCACACAAGTTGGATAGTGGTACTTATACAAGCGTCAATCCAGTAGATTTTGCTACCAAATCTGTTTATATATATCTGAATCAAGTCAGGTCATCTCACAATCTATTAGATGGAAACATAAGTAACATTATTTGTACTGTACCCATCAGCAAAACTACATTTGGGGAATCGGATACAATATCATTTCAATCTCCGGAATATAGAAAATTACAAAGTGGTATCATAGACGAGTTGGGAATTGAAGTCAGAGATAATAGTAATAATTTATTAAATAATCACGGACTGCCAATTTTTATTGTATTTGAAATAAGTAAAACAATAAAGTAAAATGTCTATATATGGAGATACAAACTATCATGCAACGAAATCATATAGTGATACAGGCGATGAGTTGATTAAAAAGAAAATGAATGAGTTTGCTACTCTTGTAAGAGATAAAATGTATGTCCCAAACCTAAAACAAACAATACATGACCTTAAGCAAGGTAAACCTATAATAACTGTATGGGCAGAAGAATCTGGGCCATTACGTGATGGCTCTTATGAATTTGCATTTGGAAATGGTGTTTCTGGTTCAGGCGCAATGAAAACTGTGGTTATACTATGTTGTGTAGTGGGAGAGTTTTACGAATGGGTTTATGCAGTGTCACAAGAGATGGATTTGCAACCGATGAAGTAAAAATTGGGATTAGTATTAATGGCGCCCCAAATGTTAATGCAACTTTAACAAAACATAAAGGAAACCGTTCGGCATATACAATATTTCAAACTCCAATCGAGCTTGCTTCTGGAAGTGTATTAAATTTCGTTTCACTTACAACATATAGTAGAGCTTCCATTTCAATTGTAAATGTATTGATTGAATTAGATATTTAAATTTTAAAAATTATAAAAAAAATAAAATGAGTAATAAACTGTATCCACCGCTACCAGTTGAGGAGAATAGAACAGAACATTATAGGCTTAGTGAAATAAGTGCTTTAAAACATAAGCTAGAAAATGAGGTTGAGACAAGAAAAACAATACGAAATAAATATAAAAGAGCTCTGAACATATTAAATGGTGTTCAGTCTGGATTAACTACTGTTGGTCTGGTAATGGGTGGGACGAGTGCCGGACTATTATTAACTGTTGTAGGAGTGCCCATTTCCTTAGGCCTTGGTATTGCGGGTAGTATATGTGGTGCATTTGCATTAACAAGCAAATTTGTTAATACTAAACTACTGAAAAAGGCTGAAAAACATGATGAAATATGTATACTTGCAATGGCAAAACTTAATTCTATTGCAAATAAAGTTTCCACTGCATTACAAGATGGTAATGTATCTGATGAAGAATTTAAATTGATCATGGGAGAGATGGATAAATATGAACAAATGAATGCAGATGTTAGAAAACCTATAAAGTTTGAGATTTCTGCTGAAGAAAAAAAAATACTACGAGAGCAAATCAAAACGAGATGTTAAAAAATATAAATGGGCACTAATTTTGACTTTCATTTGAGTGCGGTCGGGTAAAAAAAAAAATACATATGGGTTTAAAAGTTTTCAACAGACAAAATCAAAAGCATGATACTTATTTTTCGTATTGTTTTTACTTGGCTTCAACCCTAATGGTCTTACATAGTATGGCAACTCCTTATTTTTAGATTTAGCTTGTTCAATTTTAGATTTAAGAGAGAGTGGTGTCCATGCTTCAGTGTCATCATTTAATGTTAAAATCATAGCTTCACCATTAATAGTATCCACACATCTGTAATATGTAATAGTATAGATTTCATTCTGTTTTAAATCTGCCCATTTAATTGTGTTATATTCATTTTGTTCCTTGTGCCTTTCTTCAAACTTGGCCAGTGTGATTTGTTGATTCATTTTTGTGTTTTATGTTATAGAAATGTATCTTAAATAGAAATTTAAAAAAAATGGAGAAAATTTATTACAGTCCTAAAGGATTTTGGAAAGGTTTAACAGCTGTTAAGAAATTAGCAAAGGCAGCTAAACTAAGTGATAAAGAAGCATTGAATTTCTTAAAGAAACAAGCAGTATGGCAGATTTATTTACCTGCACCAAAGAAAATAGTGAGGCCAAAGTTTGATGTTTCTAATAAGAATGAAGTTCATCAAGCGGATTTATTATTCCTACCACATGACACTGTTGGTCGAAAAACATATAATTATGCATTGACTGTTGTTGATATTGCTAGTAGATATAAAGAGGCAGAACCACTGACTTCAAAGGACAGCAAGGAAGTTGCTAAAGCTTTTGAAAATATTTATAAAAGAAAACTAACATATCCAAAATTATTACAAGTAGATCCAGGTAGATAATTTAGGGTGCTGTTACACAGTTCATGGATAAACATAATGTAAATATAAGACGCGGTAGAAGAGAAATTCATAGAGACCAAGCCATTGTTGAAAGATTTAATAGGACACTAGCTGAAAGATTGTTTGGTTATCAGTATGCTAAGGAGTTGGACAATCCTCATAAACGAAATAGGGAATGGGTTAAGAGACTACCAGCGGTAATCGCTGCAATAAATTCGGAGACGAAAAAAACCCTCTCCAATTGAAATTAAAACATTAAAAGACGACCCCATCTGTCCTACTGTAAATTTAAGATATTTATACCAACCTGGAGAACAAGAAGGCGGAGGCAGACGTAGAGCTACTGACCCGATATGGAGTGTTGATATTCACAAGATTGATTATCATTTTATTACCCAAGGTATAAGAGTGTATTATTTGAAGGCACCGGCACCAAAGAGAGGCTTTGTAAAGGAAGAGCTTCTTATTGTTCCGGCTGATACCCAAACGCGTATGTCATGATTCCATCGGGTGCAATGTATCGTTTTGTGTCGAGTGGTGAGAGTGTTGTTTTGTTCATTGTTAGTCCGTATATTTTATGGTGTATGGAGCGTAGCATATTCATGTTATGAGTGTATGTTTTCTTGTTGAAAAGTGCATCTTTGTAATTTTCAAAGTTTATTTGTTTTTTTATTACATATTTTTGTACTCCCTTTGCTTTTTGGATGAGTTGTTCGTCTGCTCGTAATATAGAGTATAGCTTTGGACGTAGACCAATATATTCTGCTATTGAAGTGCCAACACATTCATCTTTCATTTTGCCTATTACTTTTTTGTTTGTTTCATCATAAAGTGGATGGTCTTTTGGATAATCAGAGAAGTCATATTCATCTTTCATCTTAGACATATCTTTGTATACATCTTTTGTTTTGATGTCAACTAATAAACTGTCGGTGTCTGTATACAACAAGGTGCAATTTTCATTATACTTCTTTTTCAGTTTGTTATAGTACCAGTCGTACATTAGATGTTTTGATAAGTCTAAGACAGACATGCCAACATAGATTGGCTTGTTTAGCGTTAGTTTAGTTTTGTTTACATGTATAGCAGATAATTCATCTGAGAATTTGACACGTCTATTGAAATTAGGTTTAGCTATGATTTTTCTTAGTCTTTCGTTTTCGGTTCCATCTGTTCTTACTAGTTTGATATCTGATCTTTTTCGTAGGTTCTCCATAGTTTTTCCGAATACAGCATTGTTCATTAGTTTATAGAAATCTTTTTCAAATGCAGACTTTGCTTTTTTACGTAATTCTGTGTTTAGACGAATGTATGGTTCCATCCATGGTTTTTCATTGAATTCTAAGGCTCGATGTACTTTAGTGAGTTTTAGACCAAGAGATATGTACAACTGTAGGTTTCTGTAGTGTAATACATATTTTTTTTTTTTTTTTAGATTTGGGACAAGTTTCTCTATGTTTATCATATTGCTATTGTTAAGAAGTTCTGTTTGATATTCTGATAACCATTCTTTTTTTACTGCTAGTTTCTCAGGTGCAAGTGGATAATCGTTGTGTAGTTTATGTAGGCTTTTTGGGTATTCTAGGTCTACTTCAAGGATTAACCTTTGCCTGGTTTTTGGTTGATCAACTGTGTTTCTACTGTTTATGGGTTTCCACTTGAAACCGGAGTACGGTAAAGGTTGACTCATTGCCCATAAACCGTATAGGTTATTTGCGTCGTAATACATGATGTGATTGTTTTCTTCAGTTGGATTGTAATCAGTACAAGAGGATTGTTTGCTTTTGCATGTCTTTTGGATACCATACTTATACCACACGCATACCTTTTTCTATGAATAAATGCATATCAATATCTGTTAGTAGTTCTAAATCTATTTGTGTGTTTTTTAGTAGAGCATCCCATGATAGACCTGGAGCTGTATAGTAGTGTAATGGGTCAAGTTTGTATGCATTTATACATGTTTTTCTAAATGTTTGGAATACATCAGCAAGTAGAACAACATCAGTTTTAAGGTATAAATCATGATAATCTCCAAGGGTTTTACAGTTGAACTCTTTCCATACCTGTTGTGCGTGTTCATATTCTTTTTGGTTGATACTTTCATCTGTAAGACTGCTGTAAAATTTATCTATAGATGGTAATTGTGTTTCATTGAATCTTTCTTTGTTGTTCATATATTCATAAGGGTAAACTCCTTTACGTAAAAGTAGATTTGTTTTATTCTTGAAGACATTGTTGGTTATTTTAAAATCTGATTTATCTGTTGCATCTACTAACTTTTCAAGTGATGAAGGCATGAATTGGAAACTATCTAAGAACTTGAGTTGTCCAATGCTAAATGAGATGTACTTTTCAGCGTTGGTTGGAATACAAGTTATGTTGCGGTTTGCTGTGTGTATTTTTTGCATTATAAGATGACTATCATATCCTTTTAGGTTGTGGAATACTACAAGGATTTTAGTTGTGCCTGGTTTTATTTTGAGTTTTAGGTTGCAGTTTTTGTGTGCGGCTCCTCTGTATTTACCTGTGAAATGGCAGTGGTCTCTTACTTTTGTATCGTTTAGTTCTGTTTCACATATCCAACAATGGGTTGCACTTTCATAATCTTTGGTGTTTTTGTTCTGTCATTGTTATTTGAGTTGGATGGGTAAAAGTGTTGTTGATGTTGCTTGTTTCACATTTCAAATGGTTTAAGAATGTTTCAACTACATCTTCACCTCTGTATATTACTGGTTTTTCTGCTTTGCCATCATACCGCACAACTTGATATCCAAAACCACAAGCTTCATGTTCACTTGTTATTTCTGATTTGTCACCAGCAGGTTTGTTTTCAGGGGTTAGTATGCTTTCAAAGTCCGCATAGATTACATATGGAACTGGTAGTTGGTTTTGATGGTTTTTTAATTTTATATGGTTTTTATCTTTTGAGGGCATTTCTATTTTGGTTGCAGTTTTGTTTATACCTTCACAATCTTCTTTATGTCTTAGTAGTAAGTCTTCTTGTGAAAAGCCGTATAGGCAACGTTCACAGAAGTATGTTTTGTTTTTGTGTTTGTTTTGATCTACGAGTAGTCTGTTTAGGTTTTTAATCCAACAATAATGATATTGCGTTTCTATATTTTGTTCTTCATCTTCTTCATCAACTTCATGGTCTTGTGATATTAATAGTAAATTAATTCTATTCAATTCTGTTGGTTGATCTGATATGTAATATGGGAATATGCTTATTTTCTCTGTCTTTTTTGTGTTGTTGTATCCATAAACATTTATTGCAAGATTGTTTTGTTTTTCCACTTTTGGTATTTGGGTTATAGGGGTTGGAAAATCGATCTCCTTCAAGTTCAAATTGTCTTTAAATTTTGTATAACTGTAAATATTATTAAGGTTACTTTTTGCGGGGTATATAGCGGATGCCAGAGCCCATCTCAAACATTCATTATCATTATTCTTTACATTGATTATTGCTTTTTTATTTAACAATGGTTTGGGTAAAGGGATATATGAAGAGCCTTTGAGTGGTTCATATTTTGCAATGTTTAAGTACAGTTTAATACAGTGTTCGATCTCTAGGCCTGATGCTGTATTTGTAAATTTTTCAATCCAAGTTTGCAGATAAGAAGTTTGATTATTATAAAATTCAACTACTTTAGATCCATCAAGAACAGCACTTTGTTCTCCATGGGCTTGTCCGATGACATACTTTCTTTCTCCGCCGTTTTCATCTTTGAAGAATTTTAAAGAAATGCCAATTGAAAATTTTATTCCATTGTATTCTTTTATATCTTTATTGATTTGTTTTATTATAGTGGGTTGATTTTCATCGAATAGAATAGAAGGATCTTTATATTTCTTTGCATTGATTTCATATGATTTGAAATAAGCACACAATGGCTTGTCAATCAATTTTAATTCTTTTTCACGATTTATGGATCGTGGGGCTGGATTGGTTTTTCACGATTATGGATCGTGGGGCTCTGGGATTGGTTTTTTTGATCTGGGGGCTGGAATTGGCTTTTCAATCTTTGTTTGGTTAAGTTTTCTCTTTCCTTCTTTGCTTCTTCTTTCTACGTCTCCCTCCCTACGGTTTTCTTCCACAGATGGTTTAGTCTCTGCTTTGGTCTCTGAAGATTTCAAAGCATCAACCATCTTTCGCAATTGCTCATCATTAATAACTCTATCACGATACAGTTTCAGAATATCTTGTACATCTGTAGCACTCATTTTCTTTTTAATCTTTGGTTTATTATAATATATTTCTTTTATTTAATAGAAAAATTATCGTATATATAATGCAAAAAATGGAAGAAATAAACATAAACATGTGCCAATACAAAAATATCCATTCAGATAAACCATGCACGATAAAATCAGTGAAAAACTCAATATACTGTGCAACTCATAAGTTTAGAGTAAAAAAGAATACCCCCTTGAAACCATGCGTAGTGTGTGGAAAGGGTACTTGTGCTATGTATCAAGTGTGTGGAAAGTGTGGGGCAAATAGAGTTTGGGCCTTAAAGAGATATAATAAAATAGAGAAACCATTCAGGCAAGAGTCTGTCAGACTTAGGAGGATTGTGATATAGCGGTTTCGTGGTTCATTGCATATATTTTGCTTAAAATTATATTTTTCGTACAAAAACACCTATATAGTATTGTACAACAAGCATTGTTTTGATAAATTCCTAGTCTCAAGGGCTGAGAAGTTTACAATTGAGATTATATTGTAAGATTTTCATATAAAGTATAAAAATACCAAACTATATAGTAGTTTTGTACTTTTGTATATTTAAACTTCTCAGCTCATGGTCTGAGAACGATACAATATAGATTATATCGCTGGCGCCTCATAATCTATATATATACACTTCTCTGAACGTTCTAAATTGTAATTACACATTCGTTTCAAATCGTCAGTTAAAATAAATGTCCTAAATCTGTTCTGTTTTGAATGAACCGTCGGTGTGTTTTCGTGTGTCAAAACAAGATGGTGGGAATTCCGATGTGGACGAGTCCAATGGTTATGAGTCAGGGGTCTTCGCAATCGAATATTGTGAAATTAAGTTGGTCAGTAAATGTGACAAACTGGGTTGTATTTTTCAATGGTAATAAGTTTAGAATTATGGTTTTGTCTGAAATGTTGTCTGCTGTCACCGCTGTAGCCATTCAGATGGAGCCAATGAAGACAATTGAGAGCGCACAGGCTTTTGTAACACAAGTTCTTGTGAAAAAGCTTTTTTACGTTTTTATCTGGTGTATATTTATTTTTTATAGATCCAATTATCTATTTCTCTCATTGCAATCCCTTTTTTACTTCCGGTTCTTACCGCGCAAGAAAGAAATTTCGTGCTTTTTTTCTAAAATAAAAACGTTCTGTTTACAAGATGGCCGAACTGAAAGACGTTTTGTGTGAAATGAGAAGTTTTTCTCATCAGAGAAGCGAGTGGGTCATGCCATGTATTTGGATGACCCACTCAGGCGCATGGAGGAGGCCACGGGCCTCAGCCGGTGAACTCTGGGTAGATACATTAACCCCCAGGAGGTAAGTATCAGGTTATTCTAAAATGTTACATCCCTCTGTACTCGTCGTAGAATTTCCTGCTGTAAAAAAGCAAACACAATACAGTACAGTGTACAGTACCGACAGTACAATGATGATCCAAGTTACAACTGTATGCCCCTTCCACGACCACAGACTCTCCTAGCTACTCAGGTGTACATACATATAGTAGTTGCCACCCCGTGATTTCATATAAAGTCAGCTGTATATATTATAATTAATGAATTGGTAATTTTTTTTTTTTATTAGATCTAGTAAAACGTGAAATATAAATTTGAAGTATGATAATCAGACAGACAACCAGCGATGTGAGAAGCATATAATGTAATACCAATCAATTAATAATACTACTCCGATTTCGCAGTCACCGCCACATACACGATGCAAACGTTACGCGTCAAAACTCCGTACTCAAATGCACGGTGTTATATTAACCGATTACAGTTTTTTATGGGCGTATTCCTTCTTGATATTCGGAACAAGTCAAAACCTATTGACGAACCATCACAACCCCATATCACAACAATAGCTATCATAGGCGTAGGAGCGTTTCGATTATTCGGGGGCCAAACTATTTTGTTAAATGTAAAATTATATATGTTCGGTATAATATGCTACAGTACACTGTCCTATACACTGTCCTATACAATATTACATTTTGTATATATAGCAAAGATATACATGATGTAGTGATGCAATTAAATATACCGCATGATTGTGTTAGTTTTATGTTATGCCCTAATAATGGCGTAACATATAACCAGAAATACAGAGTACAATTGTACATAACCCATTACACGTAATAAGATAAGGCGTAAAAATTGTCAGCTTACACTTACACTCCAACAAATACATAGAATGTAAGCTTTTTTATTTTGTAAAATACCGATGATGTTATACATATTATCAGTTACATACATAAACTGATTGTAATTCCCTCTAACGTTATATTATTGGATGAATAAACGTTTGCAGGCTGTGACATTGGTCAATGTATGACATACCGAGAGGGTACGTTGTAATGAATTGGTGCCCGATTGAGATGTTTTTTGACAACGATACATTATTTTATTTTGATTAGCGTTGGAGCAGCAATCCTGCTAGAAAGACCTGCCAAATGGATAGGTACAAAACCTTAAGGACCCGATCTGTACCTGATCATCGTTTGATTCAAAGATAATTGCCTGGCAAATATGATAGAATATATGTATAACATATATGTGAATACTGCCTTGTTACTGTATCCTATACGACACATGGAATGGCCAAGTCGGCCGGCCATCTTTGTGTGTTCCAGCCATCAGCCATTTTCAACTGTTCTGCCGTTTGACAAAGAACTCAAAATGTGAAGTAGAACATATGATATAAAGTAGCTAATCACATGTAGAAAAGCCAGGAGAACGGACTGCTATCAATTATATTATACCAAACTGTAAAATATGTCAGTTTTCTGGGCAGGTTTGTGCCTGTGTTTTTTTTACAACATGAACCACCATTATAAATAACTCATACACAGAAAATCGCACAGTGTATCACTTCTACCTGGCAAACCACACAACACATACCATATATACCCACTACTGTACTCTGTTATTAGCTATCAAATCCAGTGACATGTAAGCAGTTACCTGAGTGTATTATCCCTGGTGTCTACTCACCTACTATGCAAGTAAATGTGGTTTTACCTATGGTAGCATGTACAATAACATAGACTGCGCATCAGATTAAGAAGTTTACACATCAACATTTATTTTGATATTGATGGGAGAAATTCTCAGATATAATTATCCTCTTTTGTATAATTTGCTGGCATAATATTTATAGCTTGCCGTTGTCATATGTGTCTATTATGTATTGCACCAATATGAATATAGCATATGTGAATATTGTCGTGTTACTGTATACTATATGGGGCATTGAGTTGTCATCTCCGGCATCTTTGTATGTACAAGCCATCGTACTGTTTCACCACTTTGTACGTTTGACACATATAGCAAATAATATGACAGTAAACCAAATTAAATCTGGTGGAATACATAATAGACAGATGTGACAACTCCAAGCTATAAATATAATGCCAGCAAACTTTACAAAAGACGAGATATCTGAGCATTTCTCCCATCAACCTCGAAATAAATTTTGATGCGTAAACCTTTCAATCTGACGCACAGCCTATTGTTAGTGTACACATTATACATATGTAAAGCCATATCTACTCGCATAGTAGGTGAGTAGACACCAGGGACAAAACACTCAGGTAACTGCTTGCATATCACTGGATTTGATAGCTAATCACAGAGTACAGTAGTGGGTACATGTATATATGGTGTGATTTTTGTGGGTATATATGGTATGTGTTGTGTGGTTGGCCAGCCAGGTAAAAGTGATACACTGTACGATTTTCTGTGTATGAGCGTATTTACAATGGTGGTTCATGTTTTTAAAAACACAGGCACAAGTCTGTCCAGAAAACTGACATATGTTACAGTCTGGTGTAATATAATTGATAGGAGTATGGGGCCCGTTTAACTAAACTTCTTATGATACAAACTTTCTTACGTCTACGATACTTTTCGTACGAACTTCTTGCGAACTTGTAAGGCGTTTCACAAATGTCTTAAGTTACGAACTTCTTAAGAACTCTTCAGTATTGGAAATCAATCAAGCCCTTTGACTGTCAACTTCTGGTCCGACTTTGACAACAAGACGACAGCTGTCAAATAAACTTCCTTAGTCCAGCATGCTGAAAACCAGGACAGTGAATAGGACCGACACTGATTGGTGTCCCATCCACGGCACAGGGTGTTCGGAATCCTGGCCACACTGTAAAAGGTGTTCTTTTTACAGTTGGTCATGTCTTGTTCCTCGGTTGGAAAACTGATGTTGTCCAGTCGATTATTGATGGCTGAGACAACATTATTAATACACAGAGAAACTGAACTCCTAGAGACACCGTGGATGTCGCCAGCCTTGGAGTAGAACGCACCCTTCGCCAGGTAGCGCAGGGTAACCAATGTCTGCAAAGTTTCAAATGCTTGAGACTTTGATGATCTCAAATGTGATTTTTATTTGCTTTAGCTTGTTACTGTATGCTATGCGGGGCATGGAGTTGCTCTATTGGCCATCTTAGTGTATGAAATCGATCAGTAACTTTTACATATTGTGGCAGTTGACGCATACCACAAATAATTTGACATACCCATAAATACAGGTTTGTGCAACGTCCTATTGGTTGTTTTCATCACACTTATATACAAAGTCTGGCCAAGTGGCTTCGGTGCGGTATGGACCTGGAACCAGGTCGGGTTATTCTAATTTCAGGGCTGAATATTTCGATGTAAATATTCCGTTCTGATGTTGGGATCCCCCCCTAGCGGTGGTATCATGCTATTTTCATATGCAAATGAGGCATGATATTTTTTATTTATTTATGCTAATTAAATGCGTCACTTGACAAAATAATATTTTCGACAGGTTATAAAGTATGATCATTGCACATCAAAAATTAAATACAGAGAATTTATAGTAATGTCCGTTAACATTTTAAGGAAACACGGTTTATCGCCCCTGATATTAGTGTGCAAATGTTATCTGATACGAAATGTATAATGATGCCAATCAATACGTGGGGTAATGGTGAATGAATGTTTATTTTGCCAGAAAATGTCTCAGATGATGTATCTGATATAAAGAACATTTTGTGTCTACTGAGTGGGCATGTACCTGTTGCATAGCTTTCTGATTTGTGGTATGCGTCAAATGCCACAAGAGGTAAAAGTTACTGATGGATTGCATACACTAAGATGGCCAATAGAGCAATTCCAACGTGGCTTATGGAGTAGTTACTTACTATAATTGTAGCTGTTGATCAGTTAACCCAACAAATGCAGCCTGATATAACGTGGCTTATAATTGTAGATGCTTATCAGTTATCCCAACAAATGCAGCCTGATATAACGTAGCTTATAGAGTAGTGACTCACTATAATTTTACCTTCTGATCAGTTAGCCAGCAAATGCAGCCTGATATAATGTGGTTTAAGGAGGAGTGATTCACTATAATTGGGTTAGATCAGGCTGCATTTGTTGGGTAAACTGGTCAACAGCTACACTTATAGTAAGTAACTACTCCATAAGCCACGTTATATAGCAGGCTGCATTTGGTGGGTTAACTGATCAACAGCTACAATTATAGTGAGTAACTACTCCATAAGCCACGTTATATAGCTGGCTGCATTTGTTGGGCTAACTGATCAACAGCTACAAGTATAGTGAGTAACTACTCCATAAGCCACGTTATATAGCAGGCTGCATTTGTTGGGCTAACTGATCAACAGCTACAATTATAGTGAGTAACTACTCCATAAGCCAATTTATATAGCAGGCTGCATTTGTTGGGCTAACTGATCAACAGCTAGTGAGTAACTACTCCATAAGCCACGTTATATAGCTGGCTGCATTTGTTGGGCTAACTGATCAACAGCTACAAGTATAGTGAGTAACTACTCCATAAGCCACGTTATATAGCAGGCTGCATTTGTTGGGCTAACTGATCAACAGCTACAATTATAGTGAGTAACTACTCCATAAGCCAATTTATATAGCAGGCTGCATTTGTTGGGCTAACTGATCAACAGCTATACGCCACGTTGTATCAGGCTGCATTTGCTGGCTAACTGATCAGCAGGTACAAGTATAGTGAGTCAATATTCTATAAGCCACGTTATATCAGGCTGCATTTGCCGGACTAACTGATCAAAAGCTACAAGTATAGTGAGTCGCTACTATATAAGCCACATTATATCTAGGTTGCATTTGCTGGCTAACTGATAAGCAGCTAAAGCTAGAAAATCTGGTCTGTCTACGCACTTAGGGCCCCTATATGTGATTTGAGAAACTTACACAAACTTCCAAAAAATAAACACACTAACAGACAGACGGATAGACAAAACATAAACAAATTAAAATAAACAGACGAACGGACGTACGATCATCATCAGTAGTGAGGGTAATTGTATTAATGCGGAAGGATGTATCGTTACTAAGTAATGCCAACAATAAACGGACAGACAGACGGAAGGATAGGGCGAAATATGCACCGCGGATTTGACGGCGATGTTATTCATGGAATATATGTATGGCGACTTGCGATAACAAATCTTCGTGCGACAGCCCAATAACTATTGTAGACTTACGAGGAAAGTTACGAACTTCGCAAGAAAGTTCGCACGAAGTTGACGTTAGTGAAACGGTAAAATGCGCCAAAGAAGTTCGTACGATAATTTCTTATCGTAAGAAGTTTAGTGAAACGGGCCCCCGTTCTCCTGACTTGTCTACATGTGATTAGCTACATTATACCATATGTTCTATATGACAGGCTAATGGCTGGAACACACAAAGATGGCCGGCCGATTTGGTCATTCCATGTGCCGTATAGGATACAGAAACAAGGCAGTATTCACATACATGTATATGTTATACACATATTCTATCATATTTCCGAAGTAATTATCTTTGAATTAAACGATGATCATGTATAGAACGGGTCCTTAATGGGCAACAAAATAATTCCACATATTGTTATAAAATAGAGCGTAATATACGCAATGATATTCTCGGTTGTTTAATTCTTCAAATAAGTATATTGCACAGGTTAGTTTCAGCACATTGGTGTCAATGTGAATTTTAACAAGAGTTGTCAGAAGACAACGAAGCTCGCCTGTTGGCAACCTTCACTCAAACTTGGCACAGTTGTATAAAAAACATGAATATTATACAACTTGACCTTCAACGATATTCAACTTATGCTCCGGACAAGAAATAAAAAAAAGAAATGAAAAAAGAGCGATAACTATAAATAATAGCGATGAAATTATCCAAATTAGCGATGCTAATGCTAGACCTTTCACTCAATATATTGTAGGCGTGTGTGAAGTTTTGTTAAAGTATTGCACACGCTATTGAACTTAACCCTTAACCGCTATCTTAATTTTTTGTCGTCTGTAGTTTATTTTCCAGTTTTATCACCATGCTTTAACAGCACTTTAGAGTAATTTACAACATGCAAAGTGCTGTCAAAACATGTTTGTTTTTACTGAGAAATAAGGCAAGATATAAAAGTAACAGCAGACGACAATTGTTGTGCGTAGCGCTTTAAGGGTTAAGATGGTCCAGACAAGAAAATGTCTCCAGACGTGACTGCTTGACCACGTCGGTCGGGCAGATGTGGTAGCGTGCTACCTTATAACTGTCGCCATGTGTCTTTCTTGAGGATTGCATTACCATCACCTGATATCCATTATTATGCAGTCAAGTGTTAAGCTGATGATTTGATACTACAAATCGTACGAAAAACAAGTTAATGAACATCAAATTTCAAATTAATTTCAAGACTTTTCGAAAACTACACCGACCTCACTGTGTGTTTTGTGCATTATGTATTGCTTATACACAAACAATCAAGAAGCTGCAATGAAATCACTGATTCTGAATCTATTAGAGAGATGTTGATGCATTTATTTTGCCAAATTCAATACAAACACCGGATATATATGTAATTACATAGCTGCGTGTCTACCTCCGTTTATGATAAAATAAGTGGCATTAAATGGCATATCGTTCGCTAAGTACAGGATATAATTGTTCAAGTCTCAATTTACTAATATCGTTTGCATACACTAGGTTGTTCATATTTAAGATTATGTATGCATCAAAGTGCAGTGTAAGCGAAAACTTCGCTGATATGTAACCAGTTAAATTATGCGTTCACAACCTCCGGCAGCGGTATAGCAATAAATAGTTACTGCCCTAATCGAGGTGTTCATGTGTTTGAACAGCCTACATGATTGTGCCCATGGAACACCGGGCCGCGAAGCGGCGAGGTGTTTCATGGGCACATGTAGGTTGTTCAAACACATGAACATGATGAACACCTCGATTAGGGCAGTAACTGACTTACACATCTACTTACTGACTACCGTTGGTTAGTATTCAGTGGAAATTTTGAATTTCCATTTGAAATTAAAGGAACTGTCTCTGCAGTTATGACAGTCAATAACATCCATGTACGTATGCTGCCAGTGGGAGTATACGTGTCCCATTGACACATTTCTCATTACTATTTGTGTTTGATGTCTAACGTATACATATGCGAAGCAAGCACTCAATATGCTGTATAATATGCATTGGAACATGCTTGCATAAATCATACTAATTCACATTCACGTTTCCGAGCCAAGCCTCATTATCTTGATATCGAAAGACACTAGACTAGTATTTTATTCATCAGGTAGCGTTTTATGCAAGCCAATTATCAAATTTAAAACTGATTTCGTTGAAAAGAAATCTGAATTGTTTACGTTACGTGGTACAGTACAGTGGAACATCTCGAAAACCGTCACCCTGGGAGGTCCGCAGAGTGTTCAGCATAGATAGGTACCACTGTAACAAGAAATGGCAGCGTTTAACGAAGCTTATGCCCTCGCTGTCTGCCTTGACAATAATAAAAATCACAAGTCCTCGGTGACCTTGACCATGGGCTGTCGTACTGGCAGCCTTGATAATGAAATAAGGTCTTTTAACAGTATTGCCTTACAAATTTGCCTTATTACCAACAAGGTGAACATTAATCCTCAGTGACATTGACCTTGGGCTATCGGATGTGGGTAGCAGGCATAACAAAGCACCATCACATTGTGGCTAAATATTATCAAAATCGGTGAAGCTTTTCATGAGTTTTTGAATAATGAAAGGTGTTACTAACGTACGTACATGTATGCATGTATGTACTTACGTAGTACATGTACTAACGCTATATCCCCTCTTCTCTATCGGCAAGGGGATAATTAAACATTCCATGCAGATTTGTTCACATTTTCAACCATGACCACACTACAAATCAATGCCATATAAATGAAACACAATGGGGTCCCCAGGGTGTCCGGTTTAGACGTGTATACATAGCCCACCACGTTTACGTTCAGCAGTTCATGCACATGCAGCATATGAATGCATATATCTATTATTGGATGGTCATTTACAAAAGTCATTTACGAGGGGTGTTCAATAATTAATTTCCCAACACATACATGATCCCAATAAAATGAAATTAAATTAATTTAATGAATTAAAACTATTAGCATGATTAAAACAAAAATCAAATTTAAAGACACGTGGTCTTAGGTATGAGCATAACGTGATGAAACATGCTTAATTTAGGAAACAATAATTTAATGGTAGATTTACATGGACTGTCTTAACCAAATAATGCTTATAGGTCGTCTTGAAAAGAATCAGTATTTGGTAAAATATGTTTATTATACCAATTGATAAATAGCGTTGCGAAAGCTAGTTTTGTTGACAGTCGATGGTACTATTTTTATTTAGTTGAATTAATTCCACACGTGTCTATAAATAGCAACATAGTATATGTGTGGAACAGTATTTTGATTTCAAACTAAAAAAATGTTATGTTTCACAAAGTGTGCTTCCTGGTACTGAAATAGCGAACGGAAATGCGTTACCCCTCTTCATCAGAGTAAATTGTAGTACATTGTAAATAAAAAAACACACAGTCCTTGTATATGGCATTTAGAGCCAATAAAGCGAAAATAAAAATAGCATTGAATATCTTCGACATCATCTGAAACATCATGCGAGACACTGTTTCTTTAAAATACGTTAGGACATCTCTTTTGTCATATATCATCAGTTGGGTCTCTGTAGAGTTCTCATCATTAACAATTGAATCCTTCATATGTTTAGCCACTGTATTTTCACATGCAGTTTCAGTAATAAACCAACTGATTGAACTTAAGTGATTGATGCAGTTGTCATTCAACAATGAAACATGCCCTTTTGTACGATAACATAACTATTCTCAATCAAAATGCAGAATATATCAGAGTTGTCTGCCAGTCCACGTGTACAATGCACATGCATTTTATTATTATAATGCATACATTTGACTTTAGCGTATTAACATATTATGTCCTATTTTTGTATAACTGGGATCAAGTGAACAATGTTCTGGATCCTAAAAAAGCGTTACAGCTATTTTATTGTATCTTAAATATGCACGGATCACAAATTATCAATAAGCATAACTTAAGTTAGACTCATATGTTCTAAAAGGTCGGCACTAGCGTGTATTAAATATCATAATACACAAGTGTAATAAATGTGCAAATCAGACGGGTATAATAAAACACATTAGGTAACCAGTATATGCTTAGTATGAAGATGTGCTCCTGCAATGAAGCACATCTAACATTTGTGTTGATGTAATATTGTATTTATTAAAGCTCCTTGACTGATTTATAAACAAACTCAGATTAGTCTCTTATGACATCAGTAAACTCGTTAATACATATCACAGTAAATCATCACGCAAGTAAGGTCCTCTCTCTATATATATAAAGCGCTTTTTGTGAGACCAGATGAAATATGCCAGTTCACGAGTGGGTGTAGGTTTAAACACTTTTCTGTTACTTATTGAACGCCCCTCATTTATGTCCCTATTTGTGTCGGTGACAATTTTCTTTCCACGTGCTAAACTATACATAAACAGAAATATACTGTAGACTACGTGTGTGAGATTCACCAGCTTTTATTTAAAGTATTTCAACAATGTTCTACATTATAGTTTAGACATTTCTGCCGCCCGTCTGTATATATATTTTTGTTTATATATCTGTCCACGGCATTGACACGATTTACAGGCGCGTAGCTGCATTAAGGCACTGCAGGCCCGGGCCTGCAGAATTTTCGAGAAAATGGAAAATATAATGTGCCAGAATGCATCATTTACCTTCTAGTTTCGATTTTTTTATGGTGGGGGGGGGGTATGCCCCCCAGACCCCACTAGCATACTCGCACCAACGGTGCTCGAAGTCGTCAACCGGGCCTGCAGATTCAAATTGGCTAGCTACGCCCCTGATTTATGATTACATATGCATCACTGGCACGGAGAAGGACCTTGCAGCATTTATAAGGCGAATATGTGTACCTTTATCATCATTCTCCATCCAAATTAGCGTTTTATGTTCTACATGTAATCATTCCGGTGATCGCAAAACACCAACAACTGCTACATTGGTGACATGTAGTAAATATAGGAAATGGTATTGATCGAATGGCGACCAACACATTAGGTGAGGGCTGTAACTAATGTTGAGAGAACTTGTAGCCCGAGCCTATTGTATTTATATGCAATAAACTATGTTTAAACTAACACATGCATTGATTAAACTGCGCGGATGCGCAGTCTGATCTGCGCTACGCTAGCCATCGTAAGACCGCTTTTCTTAGCCGGTGTTCCTTCTGTCAAGCTATCAATTCACACAATTACCATAAACACACACACGACCTTTTCTTGCCCAGGTTTGCATATAGATGCAAACTTTTCTTTTGTCTACAGAGGTGTTCAAATTGCTTACCAACCTCTGACAAACAATAGAGTCGATGTGTAAATCGAGAGACTTACAGCATTGGAACAGGTTGGCGAATGTTCATATATGGCAATTTTATGACATTCCGATAGTAGACTTAATATCTCATGAACCATATTTACAAAACTTACAATAATTTCCGTAAATGAAGTAGAAATTTGACATTTGCTATTAACATTTTCATCATCGTTCGACGTCATTTACAAAAAAATATCGGTTTATGTCCATATATTTCATGAAAAATCGCACATATACAAAATCACATTGCGTGTTTCATATACATTGGAAATAGGAGTGTTCAATTATGGCCCTTACACCACCGCCATCGTTAATCTTGCCAACATTTGTCAATTGTTTTGTTTCAAAATACTTTAAATGGATCAGCTTGCTTGGCTGAGCCTGAGATGTTCAGAAACGTTGACATCAAGGCAAGATAAACGCCGGCGGTTGTGTATCAGATAATTGCGCAATACATTAAAGGTACCCACTCAGTAGGCACACAATGTTCTTTATAGGAATTAAATACGTGTATAATTGTGTCACTAGTCCACCATGTTCTCTAAAAATTACAAGTGTCCGCTATACAGATTTAATGAATTACATGTAGTAATATTTATTTTACTGATAGTGACACGCGGTAGTATCAGGCTATTTTCATATGCAATTTGTTTAGTTATTTATAAATAATAATTTAATGCGTCACCTGAAAAAATAATATTATATACAGATTATAAAGTGTGATCATTACACATCAAACAATAAATACAGATAATAAATAGTAATATCCGCTAAGATTTTAAGGAAACACGGTTTTCGCCCCTGACATCAATGTGGAAATTTTACGTCTGATATAAAATGTATAATAATGTCAATCAATGCATGGGCTAATGGTGAATGAATGTTTATTTTGTTAGAACATGTCTCAGATGATGTCTCCCATACAAAGAACAGATTGTGCCTACTGAGTGGGCACGTACATTTAAATCTCCGAATATTATTGGAAAAATATGGTGGCTAGTTATGGAACAGTTTGTCTCTTTGTGTCCACACCACATAGCGGCGAATATGTAAATGTTCACCTCTACATGACGTCACAAACCGAATTAATTAAATGTTCGTCATTTGTGGCGCCAAAATGATGTGATGAAAATGTATAAAATGTTCGTTTTTACGTGGCGGAGAAAGAATGAAACTAAAATTACTATTCACCTATTGGATTTTTAAGGAACTAAATGCTGCTGTCGCAAACGCTCCATTTAATTCCTTTTAACCGTCCAATATGAAAGCATTATAGATCATGTATGGCTGTGATGAAATTGGGATTATGGGTTTTTCAACAAGTGTAGATCCAGATCAGCGGAGTCTGGGATTTAGGAAACGCAAAGGAATTCTTACTGTTTCCGAGCCGAACCTGATAACCTTGATATCAATGGACACTAACCTCGTATTCTATTTATCGGGTAACTTTGGCCGATGGACACATTTAAACTATACATGTATACAAAATGTACAATATGTCGAACCAACGTATATAGGCACATGTACTTGTCATATGTACACACTTGCGAAAGGCATACGATGACTATTGATCCAACCCAATCTTCATCTCCATACTCTTGGAGGCAGAGCACAGTTGGGTTAGGACCAATATAATTACGACACATTAACATTAATCAGCGTAGGCCCAGGCCTGACTACGTGCTTGCGAAGGCCGACCTGGGACTAAACTGGTCAAATTGGTCATAATACACCTTTTGTCAGCATACTGTCAAGCTTCAAATTGAAGTATTACAAAACAATATGGTAATCGCACATAAGAAAACTATTAAAATATATCCTGTACTATAATGGAATGCCTGACAGCGCCTTATGAATACTTAAACAGGTTTGTCTGATATACAATTGGCCATACATTATTTGTGGCTGTGAATGGAGACATGGATCATATAGCAGGATGTGTGACATGTTTAGTATCTGATCAAGTACATATCGCATACACGTGTAACCTAATAGCGAGCTACGTGCATTGCGTGTTGGAAGCTCCACATGTATTCATTAATAGAATGGAGACCAGTGTAGATCTAGATATAATTGTTATATCGTGGGAACGAATTGTTAATTCAAGGGAACGAATTGTTAAATTGAGGCAACTAATTGTTATTTCGTAGGAACGAATTAATCAAATATAAACTGGTCGCAAAACACATAAGCCCTGTTTGTCCAGTCACAGCCACATTTAACTAAGGACTAAGGTCTATTATTTACACAACACAAGTTACGTTGCATAATTAAAAGGAAGAAACAGCAATACTATTAATGAAACGATCTACCTGAGACCTCATGGGTGCCCCCAGACTGCAGTGTAAATAATAGACCACGTTATCCCATACCCTAGTTAAAGGTAGACATGACACACTTTGTTAAAAAAATAACGGTTTTCCATTCACATTTAAGGAATAAACCCATGGGCTGTTGCGTTTTCCGTAGTATGAAACACATTTGGTCTGTTTAAAGTGTTTGTTTACATTTATTGTTGCTAGCTCTGGTATTGGCGGACTGGTAGTGTTAACGGCTGCAACATGGCTATCATTAAAAGGAAGAAACCACAGTCGTATTTATGAAAATAAGATTTATCTGAGACATCATGGGTGCCGCGATTACTGTAGTGTAAACAATAGACCACGTGATCCCATACCCTGTTTAACACGGCGGCCAATTCCTGAGGAAGTGCTACGTGACATGACACCATGCAACTGGGCTAGCCATATAAGGTAATGTCAATAATCCCATTCCTGGAAGTACATGTACCCGCTTGTCCTAACTGCGTATTCCGCCGGTTTAAATTTTTAAAACACGTCATATTTAACGTAAACATCATCTGAAATTGACAAAAAAATCAATTCCGCATGAGCTCTGAATGTTGTGTCAACTTCAGACGTCAATTACGTAAAATATGACTTGTTTTCGAAATTAAAATCGGCGAAAAACGGTGATACCATAAACGAGGTATTTACATGAATTGGCCCCAAACTACCATTATGCTCTTGCTATGCATGCTATACACATCACCTTTATCATATTTCAGTTTTTATATTAAAATTACGAAATCAACACACACGATCAAGAAAGACACCACAATAGACCGCTGGTGAGACTATATACATGATATAGGATCTGGAACTTTTTCAGATTTCAGATTTATAATGAAATGAGTGACACATAATTAGAAGCCAGGGGACCGTTTTACTAAACTTCGTACGACTAAATAAGTAAGTGCAAATTTAGGATCGTCTGTAAATTTAAATTGATGAATTTACATTTATTGAGCATAGGCTGCATATGCTCATTAAATGTAAATCCAATAATTGTTTACAAGAAAACATTGTTAAAGTGAAATTTACAGACTATCATGATTTTGTACTTACGAACATTTTAGTCGTACGAAGTTTAGTGAAACGGGCCCAAGGTGCATAACATTGCGAACGAGTTTCATAAATCTCCCATCATATAGAAACGAGTTTGAGATTCTGTTTATCACGTGACGTCGCAATCCAAAGAACAGATACATCCAATACGTTTCAATGAGCAGACGCCATTGACTATTTTCGCAAGTATATAAATATGTTTACAAATATGCAAGACCGCAAGTCCGCAAGACTCCTCGCAAACTTTAAACCGACCAAATGTGTTTCTTACTACAGTAAGCGCAACAGCCCATGGTATTATTACTATACTTGCATTGCATGTTCTGATAGTTTCAAAAATGTAAGTAACCAAATACGACGTTGAAATTAGAAATCTTATTGTGTAACGTTATTGTGTCGCAATTCATAGAACAATGACGTTGTCGGTCAATAGCGTGACGTTATTGACAACGACGATGAACGTCATGTATTTTAAGGACGTCAAAGAGACCTAAACGAATCAACAACGTCGCGCGACGTCACGTAGGCTAGTGTAATGTACTGGGATATAAACGCAATACATTGAATGGGCGTTTCCAGTATTAATTTAAGGACAGTGTAAATATATGGGTTCGTCACTGAAGAAACGGCATTTGTAGGATGTGTGACCAGTGTAGCTCCTGATCAAATAACACAATCCTGTGGCTTGATAACGATATAATTATCTTAGCATGGTGATTCGTTGCGGGAATGGCGATAGGTGCAGACGAGGATCAAACTGTGCAGATGTACTGGTTGATCTGGGTCTAGAATGGTCACACAACTAAATACCCTAATTTAACCAGACACGACAGCATTTTCAAAGGTTATCCAAAAGTAGACAATCGCTATGTGATTTTGTGCCTTTGGACATCTGCGTAATTTCATGATATACGTTTACAAAATTTACAACATTTTCCGTAAATGGCGTAACAAATTTCTGAGTAAATGCGGAATTCCGCATGTGCTCTGAAAGTTTTGTCAACTTTTGACATTATTTATGAAAAATATTGTAAGTGTTGTAAACGTACACGTATTTCATGAAATTACGCAGATATCCGAAGGTACAAAATCACATGGCGTGTCTCATATGGTGTGATATGTGTCATGGATCTAAACCAGTTTTATTTCTCAAATATTTCCAGTTTACAAACTGAACAATACGAGTATTACCCTCCGCACCGAACAAAACAACATGTTGTCATGGGTTATTGAACCCAAAACGTAAAGGGATATGTTTATAATTGTTCATCATTTATGTTGAATGGTAAGCAAAAACGTGTCATTATTATATTTCAGAAATGTAGAGTGAATGGTTATAAGCATTGTTGTAAAAAATGTAAGAATGTAATGTTACATATGTATGGACTGTTTGAATTACTTCAACGTGAAGTATGTCATGATTCGCAGCCTAACTACGTCAACTTAAAAGGGACATGCGCAATTTTATTTCTATCTCGTTTCCACGACATAGCATCTCGTTACCACGACATAGCATCTCATTTCCACGACTTAGCTATGTCGTTCCCATGACATAGCATCTTGTTCCCACGAGATATAATCTCGTTCCCACAATATAGCATCTCGTTCCCACGAGATACATATGATCGAGTTAGGTATGTCGCTCCCAAGATAGCATCTCGTTCTCTTGCAATAGCATCTCGTTACCACGACAAGCATCTCGTTCTCTTGCAATAGCATCTCGTTACCACGACATAGCATCTCGTTCTCTTGCAATAGCATCTCATCTCGGGATTACGTCACAGAAATTTTGTCTAGTAGACTAAATATGGCGGTGTTATGCTGAACTTTCATTGGCTACATATGTCGTTGGAACGAGATGCTATCTCGAGATGGGAACGAGATAGAACATAAATTGCGCATGTCCCTTTGAAGCTGCCGTATCCTAAGAGTACGGGAGCTTATTGTCATTGGCGAGAGCGTCTGACTTAGTAAAATACGTGTAGGTGCTATACAAACTAGTAGTGACGTAATTCCTTTCACCAATTCATTGTTGTCTCGGACTACCATTTTGTTGCATATACGTCACAACGACAAACACCACTTGAAACACTTTTCAAACATGCTATCACAACATACAGTGATACCTCTCTAAACCGGACACATTGCGAGGTCCCCAGGGTGTCCGGCTTAGAGAGGTTTCACTGTCAATCAGTAATTTGATCATTTTGAGCTATAGGTGTGTGCGATCACTACCAGACATTATCATCTGAGATAAATGACCAGGAAACTCATCACAAATAATATCGCAGGTGTTTTCTTGGTGTCCGGATTAGGGAGGTCCCACTGTACTTGGCTTTATACATTTCGATACATGACGTACACATGTAGTCGATGACGTAATAGCCAGCGAAAACAGGTTTGTCATATGCATACTAATCACGAGCGCATCCGCGTAAAATATTAGTTTAACATTATTAAAAAAATAGCGTTTACAATAAATCAGTATACATTTTGTTATTTTTCAATCCTTTATTCAGAGCACACATGCAAGCAATACTACAGGTAGTGTCATATGTGTTCCAAAACCGATACAAATTTATAGTGCTCTTTTACAAAATGTTTTGCTCACATTTCAACTACATCTAACACACAGGGTCCGAAAATAGGTCATAGAAAGATACACTTGGCTTCAATGATAATTACTTCATAAGAGTGATGTGATATATGAATGTAAGATATGTGAATATTGTCTTGTTACTATATACTATATGAGCCACGTCGTGCGAAAAGGTACCTTATGGCATAAAGACGTTATCGAGCAAATGATGTCGGAAACGTTGCTTCCATTTTCGCTTTTGACATGGCTGGCGTCGTTACTGACAGCTGGCAATGACACACGATAAAACGTATATTATAGTATGCTTGTCGGTGTTCCTTTAGAGAAACTAGCGAATTGTATGTAGGTCGTTGATTATTTTACCATTTTATACCAAAATATAAACGATTGCTTTCTGTGATGTTATTCAAATAATGATCACAATCAAGTAATTTCAGTAGCCTGGGAGTATGTTGAGTCTGCAGCCCAGTCCGCGTATGGAAAAGAAATGTACACAGCATTAGCAAAGCAAGTGTTTCTAGAAAGTGGATTATAATTTTTTCGGACAGTATATTGGCGTATTAGCCTGTGTTTCGTTTCTGATAAGGGGCTACCTTGTTTTCAGACTAGATGGAGAAACAGTCCTGCCGCATTTAGCAACAATTTCAGACCCGTTCTATGCTGAATGCATGTGCTCACTAATACATTAATATACTAGTCAACATGTTCAGGGGCAATCCGATATGTGTGCCACTGACTTAAACAGTGCATGCATTTCTACATGTAATCAACAAATTACCCGTGCCCAGTTCAAATAAATGTAATATGTCATTCGGTAGTTGTATAATAGATACATATCCTTATCTGACCGGGCATACCATTAATCATCGACAGTGCACGTGTTCTGCTAACTCTGAAACATGATTTGTGATCAAAGTTAATGAGGTAATCTATGTAAAATTTCAAAATGGTCGAACTATCATTTTATTGGAATGTAAAAATAAAAACATTTTTAATTGCTTCTTTTGTTGCTGTTTCATGTCATATGCCAGTTTATATACAGTATAATGTACACTAGTTGGCAATAAATATATTCACATGTATTCAATGTCGTCTGAATATTGAGATATAATTTATATTCTACATGAGATTATTTTTAACAATGAATAATATTCAACATTAGGCTTTCTATTCCGTTATTTTAAATGTCTAAACACATAAAGGGAATTTCAAAGTAAATTCATCATAAACATAAAAGCCCCGAGCGGGATGCGAACCCGCGCGGCACATTCCAAAGCTGAAAACAACAACTAAGTTATAACTTATGACGAACTTATTATGACCGTCTTAAGTTTGTTTTGTGAAACCAAATAAGCAATGACTTAAGTCGGTCATAACGGTGAGCTTTGACTGAGCAGGTCGTGTGTTTTTGTCGGTCGGCAATTATCTCAAGGTTACCAGCGGCGGCCATTTTAACTGCTGGAAATTAACTTATATTTCCATTGTGTTTATTCTTATTCACTGGATTGTTACTTCTGGATTTGCGAAAAGGTAGGTCGGGGCTGGGGTGGGCTTGTGGTGGGCGATTTTTCGGCTGGAGTTCTCAGTGTTCTGGGTGGTTGATTGTGGCACCTTGTGGATTTGCCTGGCCTCACGGTAGGGCAGTTGACTACTTGGTACACTGCCACTTATAGAACACAATTCATGCGTGTAGCCCTTCTGGGACTCCCGTGTAGCTCTGCCTGGCTGCCGATATAGCGGACAAGCCGGGCGGATTGACCTATCTGGGTGTAATCCGCGGCCATTACTGGGTTCTGGATTGAATATGCGCATGGGCCAGATATATATACCATCAACATATTATTATTATTATTATCTGGTGTGTAGTCGTACTGCGGCCAGTTCGCACGAGTGTTAACACATGGGGGTACGTGGACACTACGGGGAGCCGAGGTGTATATATATATAGCAAGTGTAACCAAGACAGCAAGTTAGCTCAAGCTCAGTCGAATTTTCTGCCTGCTTTTGCCTGCTTCTGGCCCCGGCCTGCCTTGGATCCGAGCTGTCTGGATGTGGCAACTCTGTGGACGAAAATAGCGCGTGTTTTCCCGACTATATGGCACCAACTTGCGTGTCGAGTGCCGCCAGGGGTGGATTGGTTCTACCTGGGACTGGTTTTTCTCTGCATCACCGGTGTCAGGTTCTACCCAGTTACCCCCACTCTTCTTCCCGCCTCCCGTGCACCGGGACACTGTGCGGAATTACAGGACCGTATTGGACCTAAGCAGTGTCCCATTTCGGCACGCAATTATACACATCTGTCCGCCTTGCACCAACGTATATCACATAGAACACTCCAAAATTCGGCCTTTTTGGATTTATATGTCTGGGTATGGAAGGTCTACGAGCCAAGTCCCACCCTTAAATATAAGCTGAATGAAAGAATGAAAAAGGTCATAACGTTTGTCATGAGTTATAACTTAAGTTCGAACTGATGAACAAACTAAGAATTGTTAGAGAAACGGGCCCCGGGTCCTTAAGACGGTCATAACAAGTCCGTCATCAGTTACAACTTAGTTGTTGTTTTACAGATTTGATATGTGCCGCGCGGGTTCGAATCCCGCTCGGGGCTTTTATCATCAGTTCTCAATATTTTGAAGCCATTGAATGCATGTGGATATAATTATTGATTATTGAACCGTATACTGTAATATAAACTGGCATAAAACAGCAACAAAAGAAATATTTAACAATGTTGTTATTTTTCCAATTCCAATAGAATGATAGTTAATGGTTTACCCTGTCAGATATGGATGCATCTTATACAACTATCCAATGACATATTATATTTATTTGAAATGGGTACGGGTAATGTTCCATTTGTTGATTAGAATACATGCACTGTTTGAGTCTGTGGCACACACATAGATATTGACCGACCCACCACAAATACGTTTTATTGACTTGTTGACCAGTGTAGGAATGGATTAACGTGCACATGAATTCAGCATAGAGCGGGTCTGAAATTGTTGTTAAATGTTTTAGGACTGATTTTCTAGTCGGAAAACAAAGTAGCCCCTTATCAGAAACACAGGCTAATACGCCACAACATCGTCCGCAAACGTTATACTCCACTTTCTAGAAACAGTAGCTTTGCTAATGTTGTGTACATCTCCAGAAACCGCCAGGAAAATACCAGTTGCGTAAAATCGCAATGCAGTCAACACTTGCAATGACACTGGCAGACTGTGTGATCTAAGGGTTGTGTTTATAATGTCAGCATGTACAATGTCGCATACTTCTAGAATAAGATCACGAGACAGCCTGTATGTAGATACTAGGTCCTCGTTATCCATGAAGTCTAGGGGATTGGTTCTGTCCTAAAAACTCGTTCCCGTCGTAAATGGCGCGCCTGAATTATAGCAAATGCAGCTGACATCGTTTTTATGTTCTGTAAAGAAAGAACAAACAAAAGTCATTAGGTGGTATATTCATCGTTTTTAAAAAAAAGGAATGACCACCTAAGACAACATAGGCTTGCGTTACGGAAAAGTTGCATTGTTTTCGTTTGTCTTAGGCCACACCTCCAACCACCTAAGACCCCAAACGTGATCCCGGACGAACTGGCGGATGGGATGGACGAATGGACAGACATACGAACATATTGACGGACTGAAGGTCAGACGGACACAATTTCGGGGCGTGGCCTAAGACAAACGAAATCAATGAACTTCTTCCGTACCACTTAATTCTATTGTTTCCTATTTCTTAAGGGGCATTTCTGTTTGTAAACACTGTATGTGTCCCTAAGGGGTGTAATGCAACTTCTTCCGAACCGACTGACATACAGACGTAAACCAACGTGCAGTCTAATCAGGTGGCAGCTGGCTGGCAGGCATGCAGACAGGCAGACCGACAATACAGACAGACAGGCAGACAGACAGACAGTGGGAACGAATTGTTAAATTGAGGGAACGAATTGTTAATCCGTGTGCACGAATTGTTAATTCGTGGTTATGAATTGTTAAATTGACGGAACGAATTGTTATTTCGTAGTAACGAATTAATAAAAAAAAAAATTCTACGTCTCCTGCGGACTCCGTAGTTTTGACACAGTTTTCTAATTTGCAATTGGAAACAATGCTGGTATAAATGTGTCACGAACATTGACAAGATTAGCAGAGGAGAATCTGAATCCATACAATGTATCCTATAGTAGACGGTCAAAGGTTATTCAACACAAATATTAAAGGTACATGCCCACTCAGTAGGCACAAAATGTTCTTTATATCAGAGACAGCATCTGATACATTTTAAAATTAACAAAATTAACATTCATTCAGCATTACATGCACCCCACGTATTGATTGACATTGTTATCAGACGTAAATATACACAATTATACACTTGTTTAATTCCTGTAAAGAACAGTTTGTGCCTAATAGGTAGGCATATACCTATAAAGTCACTGCGTCTCAGATGATGTCTCACATATCCAATGTGATACACGTCATGTGCTTTTGTACCTTCGGACATCTGCGTAATTTCATGAAGTATGTTTGCAAAATTTCCGTAAATGGGGTCAACTTTCAGAGTAAATGCGGAATTATATTAATTTAATTAATTTTGTCAACTTGTGACTTTATTTATGAATAATATTGTAAATTTTGTAAATGTATTTATTGAAATTACGCAGACGTCCGACGGTACAAAATCACATGGCGTGTGCACAGCACAGTAAATGGCATATACAAATTAATCGCACCCTTTTATTTGATCACATTCCCCCAAAGCATGCGTTATATTCCAGTACATGTACATGCTTTCAGAAACTGTGATAAGCGGGGAAGATAATTCGGCTTTGCATAATTTGGCATTTTCCTTATTCATGTACCAGCAAGGAAATGAAATGTAAATGTATTCTTTAGTTGCGAATTGATCACACTATATCCAATTTAGACAGACGTTTCCATTATATACACAGAAACTAGCGTAATTAATTTACATAAATTAATTTAGTCACCATTGATTAAAAACATGTTTATAATAGTGAAAAATAGCCTTGAATATTTTTAGCGTTGCAGCAGCTAGTTCAGTATTATAAACATGATTTTACTAATCCCCGATGTTTTTCCACGCAACTACAATTTGGATTCACAAATACACAATGTACAATACTGATACAGAAATACGATACAAATCTATAATTAAACTATTTTTCTATTCTGTTTCATCACTTTCAGAGATATTTTAGCACTGGGTCTACTAAAATATGGGCAGAAAGTGATGAAACTAATGAGTAAAAATAATTTAGTTACATTTCCATCAGCTGCTGTTACTCATACTACTGCTGCTGTTGCTCTGCTGCTGCTGCTTCTGCTGCTGCTGCTTCTACTGCTGCTGCTGCTGCTGCTGCTGCCGCTGCTGCTGCTACTGATGTTGCTGCTGCTACTACTGCTGTTACTTATACTACTGCTACTTACGCTGCTGCTACTACTACTACTACTACTGTTACTAATACAGCTGCTATATTCGTTCGTATGCTCGTTACGAGCCGGCTCATTCGGATCTGCACTCTTTGCAACCTCAGCTATAGCGGGCTTTCGGGTTCAAAGGGTTAATGAGTACCGATAAATAAAATTTAATGTTGCTGTGACTGGAGAAATTGGGCTTATGGGTTTTGTGAACAGCGTAGATCCAGATCAGGTGTACATCTGCACTGTCTGGTCAGGACATGCACTGTTCGCCATTCGATCAGGACAACACAGTTCATGCTTCTACCAAGCAGCATACATCGTTGTCATGCTACATGAGAGCTATTCGATCAGGAACTACACTGGTCGCAAAACCACAACTTCCAAAGTAATTTCGAAGTATTTCGGCACCAAGTTCACAAAGGTCAAGGTCATGTCATTGGTGGTGCGAGGGCGTCACATATGACATGTTCAGGTGAATAAACTTTCCAAATATTAAAGCAATCCTTCAAGTAATATTGAAGATATTACATGTTGGAGACTTTATGTTTGCACGTTATTCAATAAGAAATAAAAACTAAAATAAGCCAAAGGACGAGATATCTCTATAAATATATTTACAAAGGAAAATAACTAGCTACAATCCCACATTGTGTCCGATGTATGTTTTTCAGAAGATATCTGTTTTAATTAGGAACAAAACTTGCATAAATTGTACAAGTACGTGTATCTAAAGTTGTATAGCTTTTCACTGAGGTGGAAGAGTTGTGTAGGATTTTTGATATTTTGTTTTAATGAAGGATCGTACAATGTAGCTAGTTATCTCCCGTTGATTTTTATTTATAGAAATCTGGTCCAAATTGTGTAATTTATTACCGTATTGCTTGTAAAAAGAGCTAACTTAGCGTTTGTTGCAGTCAATATATTGATTTCGTTTAGTGAAGCTCCAAATCATCCTACATATCTACTCAATCTGACCCGGGACTACATTATTTGCCAGATTCATATTTTCAAATAGATTAATGTTATTGCAATCCGTGTAGACTCAGACAAGACAGCACAGTCTGATATGGATCTACTGCGTTCGAAAAACTGATTTTGTGCTATTCAGTCAGAAATAAGCGGTGAAATATAGCAAAGGACCGGATCTCTATAAATAGATTTGCAAAGGGAAATAAGTAGCTACGATCCGTCATTAAGGAATAAAACCATGGGTTGTTGCATTTATTGTAGTAAGAAAAATATATGGTCTGCTTAAAGTGCGTGGAGTCCTAGACCAAATGTGTTTCATACTGCAGTCAACGCAACAGCTCATTGTTATATTACTTATATTTACCTTGCAAAATGCAGGTTTAAAATTAGGTATCTTATCGTTTTACGTAATTTTGTCGCAATTCATAGAACAGCCATTTAGCCCGTCAATAGCGTGACGTTATTGACTACGACGATGAACGTAGTGTATTTTAATGACGTCAAACAAACTTTAGCGAACCAAAAACGTCGCGCGACGTCACATGGGGCTAATGTAATGTATTGGGATATAAACGCAGTACGTTGACTGGGCCTTTCCATTATGAATGCATGTAAATATTTTCTTTTAAATACCATTATCTGTCGGTTTCTGTAATAGTATATAGAGGATCTTCCATGAGTGATGATTTAACATGCTATTTATTACGCGAGCTTACTGATTCCATAAGAAACTGACTGTGCCGAGTTTCCTATGAAATCAGTCAACGAGTTTAATAAATATCATATGAAATCATCACAATTGTTAGATTCCATTTATTGCATAAGTACATTATCATACATTGAACCTGTATTGGTCACCAAACCTGTTGTATGTAACTAACTAATTTGCTTATGTAGTACACTAGTGTATTATACCTTTGATTACACTGTGTTATTACACTGCGAGCTCACATTTTATGCAATAACAACAAGTAAAGAAAAACACATCATTAATTTTACTTTTTAATGTTACGCAATTATCTTCGAGACCAACACCGATTGTCAAAAAAACGTATCTATACTTAAGGTTTCTAATTACAACATTACCTATTATAATTATCGAGGCGTTTTTTATGATATTCTGAACGCACTACAAAGTATTTTGTTGTACAACCACTGCTGATACATATATTAAAATGTAATGGCAAACACTGTTAACATCATTATAATGAAAACATGCGTGCATTTGTCCTTCTAACCTGGGACAATTTCGCAATATCAATATAGAAATATCAGTTGAGAAGGAGGGATCATAGTTATTTCCATTTGCAAATCTATGTATAGAGATCCGGTCCTCTGCTGCATTTCAGCGTTTATTTCTTACTAAATAGCACAAACAATGAGTTTTGCGAACAGCGTAGACCCATATCAGACTGTTCATCTGTGCAGTCTGATCTGAGTCTACACTGATTGCAATAGCATTAATAAGTGTGAAAATATGAATCCAAGATCAGATTGCTTAGACATGTACGATGATCTGGATCAACACAAGTAGAAATCACATTTACAAGCAATAATGCCATAAACTACACAAATTGGACCGGATGTCTATACATATATTCAACGGGAGATAACTAGCTATGATCCCTCATTGCATGTGCCCGTTTTTAAAGCATGTATTATAGTATGTACATGTATTGGCCTTGTACGGATTAGCGGCACAGCATGTCCATGCAATAACTAGCTAGGGTTGTACTTGACGGATCGTAACCAAAGTTGGCATACATGTTTATCACGGCAAGAGAAAAATACCGTTACGGTATTGGCGTATCTAACCTTAATTTTCGCATTCGTAATCCGAATTTGTTATGCATATTTATCACGGCAATATGAAGAAGTCTATTGATTGTGAAAGTGTTCTGATATCCCCTTGGCGTCACTGTTAATTTTTGAATTCCACAAAAACATTAGGTGATTTGTGTTGCATAAGCATACATGTAGCATTCTACATCGTAGTTGTGATGATCACCTACAGTGTACTGTCCGTTTCCTGTCCAAAAGTTTACGGCTATATACACAAGGCAAAAACAATAATTTTTCGGTTATTAGTAAAATTTAATTTATAAATGAGCCTAGTAGACCAATTTCAAAATTTGAGTTTTGTTTTCTTAGTTTGATAAGTTCAAATTTCCTTTTATTTTTTTATTATTTTGGACTCCCCCCCCCCCCACCCCCACCCCCCCCCACCCCCCCCCCGAAGCTCCTCCGCCTCCTTTTCCCCCACGTACTTTTCGTAATAATATAATTTAACCAAATAAAAAGAAGCCTTTGTTGTGAACAATTATTGGCGATCTCAATTCACAACCAATCAGGTTGATTGGCTGAGCCTGAGCCGAAGACAATCAAGCTGCTTGAATTCAAGCACGATATTCAAGTATTTTGAAATGATAAAAGAAACACACTCGTAAGATTTGCGCAGCTGGTGGTGTAATCTGACCCGGAAGATTCTGTTCTTTAAATGTAATCGTGCAATGAACCGTTGGATCTAAAAACGAGACAGCAAACCAAACAAAAGTTGTATTCCTCCGCGTGTTATACAAATATAACTAATTAGTGTTGCCGATAGACAGGATTGAGCCTGTAATTATCTGAATGTTACGTGAGGAGGTCATCATAACGACATTTGGAATTTAACTCAACATATTTGTGGCGCTTATGGGTTTTGTGACTAGTGTAGATCCTGACCAGCCTGTGCATCCGCACAGTCTGATCAGGATATGTATTGTTCTCCATTAAATAAATGAAACACCTGTCATCCTTCAAACAAGGAAGATATATTGTTATCAGCATACAGGAGTGTGACTATTTGATCAGGTGCTACACTGGTCACAAATCTCATAAGCTCCATTTCTCCAGTCACAGCCACATTTCCGTTTTTTTCTATTATTACTCCCTGGATGGTACATGTATCAGCATGGGCATGTACTACAGTGGAACCTCTCTAAATCGAACACAAATAAAACACATCTTATTTTTATGAGCTTCTTGGTCATTTATCACAGGTGATACTGTCTGTTCGTGATCATATAGCACACAACTATGGCTCAGAATGATCAAATGCCTGATTTACAGTGAAACATCTTCAAGCCGGACACCATGGGGACATCCCAGCGTGTCCGGTTTAGAGAGGTTTGACTGTATAACGTTTGAGTTTGTGTTCTCATTGGAATGAAGGCGTGAACGTGGTCCAATCGTGTCCCACACGTGGTCCAATTGCGCGTTTCGTGTATACTTATTAGCCAATCAAATCCCTATAGTCACGTTTGCAAACTGTTTTCTGACCTTCAAAACTCCGTACTTTGCATGGCGCAGCATTTCCTCTAACATACACACGCATGTGCTTTGCTACAAAAGCGCAAAACTGGTGGTTTTAAAAACATTAATTGTCATCTAATATTTATGTTTAGAATAATTAAGTACAAAACCTTTGTTATGCGCAGATGTCAACGTTGTTGAATATCTATTGGCAATCTCAAACGCGATCAAGAAGTTTGAGTATGAGCTGTTTTACAGCTTAACCTCAGCCAATCAAGCGGCTTGATTTCAGCATAATATTCTAGTATTTGTAAATAAAAAGACAATTGTTGCAAGATTAACTTAGGTGGTGGTGTATGTATGCACAAAGACTCTATCTAAACACGATCGTTTGTAATTTGACCCGGAAAACTACTAAAGAAGACATGCACATGGGTGTTACAATGATGGTGAACGAACTCTAAATCATTCGAGTGCGAGGGACTATTTTCTTTCGCGGATTAGTTTTAAGACGGACTTGGGTCTTGGAGAGAACAATATGCCGGGAGCTAAATTCAGATGAATCAGCACAAGTGTCTATGTTTGTTTTGATTCGCCGTAGATACCATTATCTTCCAATCTATATATGTATCGGGCTGCGCCCGTCAGCCCATTCCACCGGTCGACATCAGAATATTCATTGACAAGCAATCCGTGTTGGGACAAGGAATATGTTGGCGATGGAGTATTATATTAAAAGATTTTCAGCACTGTTTTGCTTGGTGGTTGTTCTGACGTCCAATGGCGCAGGTAAGCTAATTGCTACATTCAGTTACCTGTTATGTAATCTAATTGAAATCGTTGTCTTAAATTACTGATCAAAGCCAAGAATTGATGGTATGCGGGTAACATTATATACCTTTATTTCACTCAGTTCGTTACATGAACGAATACAAGAGGTAACAATCGATATCAATTTCAAGACACATATGGCATGGTTATGGTGAGCATGTACAACGAATGATAATACAAGTTGTATATGTATATTTTTAGATAATATTTGTCGTAAATTCGGGTTTATGCATTTTATAACAAAAAATATCGATGATTTTGTATGCGAGCCGATATGCCCATTTGAGTGGGGGAGGACTAGCTGTTTTTCGCAATTTTCATTCAAAGTTTATACACATATGTATACCCTGATCCAACTGTCTCATCCTCCATATACACGGAGGTAGAGACTAGGGTGGGTGGTTTTAACTCTAAATAACTTCCAAATAAACTATTGTCAGATCCCTCATGCTGAGCTCGAAATTCGAAAATGCGTGAGGTGATGTTTTATTATTGAACATATACATAGAATGCATATGCATATACATTCTACAACATGTTCAAGTATCGTTTGTGTTGATTGAGTTTGTATCCTGCACTCGTGCAGCCAGTCCGTCTGAACAAGCAGGCGGGCTGTCTACACGAGAATGGGAGACAACTCCGACCATAAAATACATCCGAATGAATACTGAATCAACATGGTTAATTTTCGTTTGTGTTGATTGAGTTTGTATCCTGCACTCGTGCAGCCAGGTAACAAAGCCTAGCGTTATCTCGGAAAACCTGGTTTGCACGATTAAGCGATGTAATACCAGCAAGCGAATTTGCGCCTTTTCGAAAATGGCTAAAATGCAATATTAATGATGTATATGTGTAAATTATTATTAAAGATATGAAACATAAAATGTACATATTTCTTGCATAAAAGTGGTCTATACTATCAGGAAATGGTTACTCGTGTTATTACAAAAGTGATAACCTAAATATAGCAAGAAATAAACAAAAATTGTAGCGTGAGTACCCTGGGGAAAATTAATAGCGACGGGCTACATGTATTTGTTTAGCGACAAAAGTAAAAATACAATATTAATGATGTATATTTAATATTGAAGATACGACACAGAAGATGTACATGTTTCTTGCCTAAAAGTAGTCTATCCTATCCAGAAATGGTTAATCCTGTTATTACAAAAGAAATCATCCAAATAGAGCCTTAAATAAAACACTAGTAGCGTGAGAACGCTTATGCAAGTTTAGCCGTGATTGTCTGGTGAACAATGATGGATCGTAACTAGTTATTCCCCTTTGCATATATAATAATAGAGATCCGGACCTATGTTGTATTTCAGCGTTTATTCGATACTGAATAGCACAAAAATGAGGTTTGCAAACAGAGTAGACCCAGATCAGACTGCACATGTGCAGTCTGATCTGAGTCTACACTGATTGCAAGAACATTAATAAGTGTGAAAATATTAATCTGAAAAAATTTGGAGTCCCGGATCGGATTGCGCAGATATGTAGGATGATCTGGATCGACACTTGTCTAAATCGGCATAATGGTTCCTTTTCATCACAAATCATGCTGCATTCACTCTTTTTACAAGCAATACATGAACCAATCACACAATTCGGAACACATTTCTATAAATAAACTCAACGATAGATAACTAGCTACAGGTGGCCGGATCAGCTCAGCAGGTAGAGCAGAGCGTCGGACTGCGAATCGGGAGTTCGATTCCCACCTCGACCCTCTGCGAATGTTAGGATAATCATTGTGTTTTAAAAGGAACAAATGTCTGTATTTACGTATTTCAATAACGGGTACGACCACAACGTTAGGTTAATAGCCCGTACATGCAGCATGGGTGGTAAAATGGTGACACTTTCACAATTATGTTTGGAAACCGAAACAAAAATCAGAAAAAAGTAAAAATATTCATGAAATCTAAAACGCGCTCTTGTACGATCGATTCTCCTTCACTACTTTCACCGTGGCAGTCGCATGCCTTTCAGTAGTCAACATTATCATGGAAATTATAATTCATTCCAATACAGTGAGAATCGAGAATAACTGAAATTATAATTAACTTACAGATGTATAACGTATTGAAAAAAATATTACAATTTCCCAATGGTATAAGCATTATTATTATTATTATTATTAACCAGGTACAATGATGTATGTAATCCGCACATTAGGAAGATCAAAGAAAGCATGACTTCACAAAGTTCCACTCCCAGTGGCTCTGACGATATCGCATCCTAGATACCAGGAATCAAGCACGATTTCTCAGGACGAGGTCGGTCAAATTGTGTCCAGGAGGTTATATTCGCAAATACTCATCACACGCGTCAAAATAATATACATATTTTAAATGTCGATGTATTTTTCACAAATCCCATAAACGCCATTTCTTCAGTCACCGCCGCAAATAAATGTTATATCCACATTGAAAGACTATTAGAAGCATGAAACATGTTTCTTTGATGGAATAGCGAACAGTGAATATCCTGATCAGACTGTCACAGCCACAGTTGACAGTGCATTTAAGAAATAAAACTGCGTTTCAAACAACCGCTGTTAATGTGGTATATTGGGCGATCTGTCTCTACACTATCGCCTGCGTTAATCCTGCCAATATGTCAATGTTTCTAAACATGTATTGACCATATCTACTTGCAATCAAGCAGATTGATTTGCTGTGCTACAGCTCAGGCTCAGTCAGTCAAGCTGCTTGATTTTCAAGCACAGTATTCAAGTATAAACAATACATTCAAATATTGGCAAAATTAGCGCAGACTATCGTGTACAACAAATTTGTTTGCATCACAAGAGTGACATTCCAGAGATTCGAGTTGCAGAATACCATGATATATGGCTGTGACTCGAGAAATGGGTCTCCCATGTATTCCAGTCACAGCCACAAATGAATTGTATATCCACATTGAAGCATTAGAGGACTATCAAAATATGTCCGTTACGTATATGTACGTTTGTCATGTGTATTCGCGTTTAAAACTCGGATGATACAAGTTTCTACCTGCGAAATTGGCCTATATTTGAGAGTGTTAACTCCGTGAAAACTTCAGAATCACTTGGTTTTGAACTTTGAAGGAATCGTTTGTTTTTTCTGAGAGCATGACTATTTGTGGACAGTATACAGCTAGTTAGGTGGACATTATACAGCTAGATTGGTTTAAGAGTATAGGGTTTCAACGATATAATGCATAGTAAAAAAACACCACTGTCACACTCCTCAAATATTAAGCATTTATACCGTTTTTGTTTGATTACATTGCATTATTTATTTGCCTGACATCTTGCATTCCTAAACAACAATAGGGAAGTGTATCCAGATTACTATCACTGCTATGAGTTATTCATCTGTGCAATTAAGTTACAACGCACATCGTTGATTTTCAAATACCTTTAGTTTTAACCAGATGATAATAAAGCAAGATTACATAATCATAATCATGTAACGATCGCGTAAATGGTCGCGGTTCATTGATGAGGTTTAGAGAGGTTTCTCTATAAATCAGGCGTTTGATAATGCTGAGCCATCGTTGTGTGCTATGCAAGCTCCTGAGACAAATAACCAAGAAAGCCAAGCAAAATAAGATCACATATGTTTCTAAGCTAAAACATGCATTCAAAAAAATGAATGAAAATAAAAATATATTTTTTTTACATTTTTTTCCTTTTATTTGATAACACATTATTAATTCCATGTAAAATAATCAGGAAACATAAATTAGAGTTAATATAAATAATTTAAAAAATATTTGATCATTGATGACGTCATAGTGGAACGCGCATATTTCAACTAATTAAAACTTTCAAAACTTTGTAACTTTGGAAGTATTTGGCATTTTTTATGCGGTTTTCAGCATTCATTTAACATTATCAAATTCTATCATTACAATAAATAAAACATATGTTTTATTGATCTTTAATGTATGAGAGGACCCTGGAAACTATTATTTGTTTTGTGACTTGCCCATGTTGTTAGCTCCTTAAACACTTTCAACTCTAAATAACTGGAATGGACTGTGGCAGATTATTTTTAGTGGCCGGATTAGCTCAGTAGGTACATGTAGAGCTTCGGACTGCGGATCGGGAGACCCGGGGTTCGATTCCCACATCGACTTACTCTGAATGGCCGATTTGGTGTGTCCTCTGGTAAGATAACTTCGTGCTATCCTAGTCCTATCGGACGGGGACTTAAATAGTCGGTCCCGACATGCAAGGCCAGTGCCGTCGTTAAATCAGAGCATTTACATTAACATAACTAGTTGCGATCCACCATTGTCCCAGTGTATGTCTTGACATTAAAGGCACATGCCCACACATGAACAACATATAGGTAATAAATAAGTGTATTAAGAAATAAAACTGCGTTTCAAACACCAGTTGAAGACACCAGTATAAAAATTACGAGTGCACGCTATATAGTAAATACATGGTTAGTGCCTTAGAATATGAAATATATTCGGTTGAGCCTTAGACAGCTTTATTGGGGCGAGCTTTAGCGAGCCCCAATACAGTTTTCGGGGCGAAACCGAATATATTTTATTTTCTAAGGCACTAACCATGTATTTACTTTATACCGCAACCCATTTTACGTTTACGTCACGTTGATTTATGACGCAACGTCAAGTTGTCTGACTGACGTCATTACGTCCGTCTTGGATGAGAAGGACAAGGAGCAGTACGGAAAACATTTTATTTTAGAAATTCGCCCCAAAACCATGCTAGCTACATTGGAAATGATTCAAATAAGAAAACAAGAGCTAGTTTGTTCAAATCGGTCCGGTAATTCTGAAATTATTGCGAAAAATCGATTTGAAGTGGGACAGTTTTCACAAGGTGGAGGAACTCGAGAAGCTGGTTGAAAAACAACTTTTTTTAGAAATTCACTCCGAAACTAGATAGCTTGGAAATGGTCTAACTAAGAAAACAAGAATTAGTTTGTGAAAATCGGTCCAGTAATTCTAAAATTATTCCAACACTATTGAGGTGAAGTGAAACACTTTTTCCGTTGCTATTTTGAACCCACTGGTCACATGACAAGAGGTCAAAGTTGAGAAAATAAAGCTAGTATGGCTGGTACCCGGTTACATTGTAATTATATGCAAAGTGAGCACCAAAACAAAAGTGCAAGTTTATTATGCTACTTTGATGTATATACGGTTAGTAGCGAATATAGATGATGTTTATTCGGCCCCCTTTATTAGGTTACTTCAGACGCTGGTTGCGGTATAAATAAATATAATCATTTAGTAATATTTATTTTACTGATAGTGACTCGCGGTGGTATCAGACTATTTTCATATGCAAATGAGGCATGACATTTTTTAATTATTTTTAATACATTTTTTAATTATTTTTACTAATTAAATGCGTCACCAGAAGTTCCAGGCGCTGACTTTTTGTAATAATCTCCGTGGACGAAACAGAAACATAGGTAATAGTTATAGTTCATATATTAAATTCATTTCGTAGCTAGTGAGCGAGAAATTAACGTATTAAAAATTCAGTATGTGAAAAATAACTTACACAAAATACTACACATGTAAAAAAGTTGGACCTGTGAGCGCTTGCGAGCGAGAAAATAATTTATTAAAAATTCAATATGTGAACTATAACGTACTTATTGTTTACCAGCCCATTCGCGAACCTGCGCCCATAAACGTTATTTCGAATCGAATGGCTGTGTGACACGTAGTGAGTGCGTGTGTAGGCGGTAATATGCTTTGCGTTTCGTGAACAGGTGAACTGATGACAACAAAGCGTAACATCAGTTCTAAATATAACGGCTGAACAATTATTGATTACTTTAATAGATAATGGCGAAAGTGTCGCAATATGCAATTGAGACGAAATTCTGTTCTTTCATTGGTCAAGAAACTAGGGTAAACAATAACATATTTGGCAGGGCTCCAGATAAGGAATTAGTACATGTAATTGAGTATTGTCACTCCATCATTTCTGAAGCAATTGGGTATTTCAAAATGTTAATTGTGTAAAATAGAATCACACTACTGTTTACAAATCAGCAGACCGCACTTATTGAATAGTTTGCTTCTAAATGAAAACACATCTTGGTATTCCATTAGAATTGTCTCCTTGGGGACAATTCTAATGAAATACCAAGATGTGTTTTCATGGAAAAATAATAACATATGCTATAGTTGCGGTCTGTTTTTTTTTTTTTGTATTATGACAAAGATACCACAATGTTTGCATTGCTTTTTGATACTCACTGCTTCTGATTTCAATTGGGTCCTTTGGCAATTTTAATTTGGTATTTACGCAAATACGCACCTTATCTGGAGCTCTGTTTGATATATTTCTGGACTGAATGAATAAATACATGAAATTAATTGTTATTCTGATATATTTGTTATGTATTCATACCCTACACATACATAATTACGACTCAACGATGGTACCTACACTGTTCGCTATTCTCAGAGGCGTCGGAAGCAAATTAATATTGGGGAGGCGAATGTCGACCCGAGCAAAGCGAATTAGTGCTAGGGGGGCTAGGGGGCATGCACCCCCTGATTTTTTGTTAAATTCTAGATGCCATTTCCTGCATTCTACTACATTTAAGAGACACCTTTTATTTTTGGTCAAATATTGGAGCGGCGGTTGCCGCCCCTGCCACCCCACTTCAGACGCCTCTGATTCTGTGACTGAAGTAACATTTGTACCGCCAATAAAACGATTAGAATAAAATCATACTTTGTGAGTGTGAAAAGAGAACTATATTTCCAGTTATAGCAAAAACAAACATACATTCAATCGGAGACTGTTTGTTGCAGATATAGTTATCTACTGTGCCATTTTGGGTAGCTTATAAATATGTTTTCAATATTGCAAAACTATAAATAGTACATGTAGATCTAGCCTTGTCCGTCCGTCCCGTCCGTCCCGTCCGTCCGTCCGTCACAAAACTTTAACGCTCGGCTAAATATTATACTTTCTTTTTCCTTGCACGGATCTGCTTCATATTTCATACACGCATTTCTCTATTCTGTAAAAAATAGAACATAATTGACCGCTGTCATGCTATTTACTATTTCCTATATGGCCACCGGTCGTGAAAACGACAGTGACTGAATGGCAAATTGTGTAGGCACTAATCTGACAGCGCGATGCGCATGCAGATCTGGGATGACTCTGTTCGCACATTTTCGCTACACATGTGCCAATAAAGAAATCTTATTATTTTGCTGTGAAATGTACATACCGTGGAATTTTAGAAAAAAACTTTCATGAGAAACAATAGTTTAACGATTTCAACACTACATGCCTGTATAGTGGTATTGGCAAACAGTGTATATCCAAATGAGCCGACTCGTGAAGAGCCGTCTCATCAGGATCTGCACTTTTTGCAAGTCTTTTTCATATTTCTTTGAGAGCAAAAACACACTATTTTCACATATGGACTAGTCTGAAGATCATTTGTGATGATTGGATTGGTTGAAAAAATTAACATTTTGTTCCCTCAATTTAACCATTCGTTCCCACGAATTAATAATTCGTTCCCTCAATATAACAATTCGTTCCCACGGAAACGAATTGTTAATTCGTGGGAACGAATTGTTATATCGTGGGAACGAATTGTTAATACGAGGGAACGAATTGTTAAATTGAGGGAACGAATTGTCATTTCGTTGGAGCGAATAGTTAATTCGAGGGAACGAATTCTTAATTCGTGGGAACGAATTGTTATATCGAGGGAACACATTGTTAAAGTGATGCAACGAATTGTTATTTCGTGGGAACGAATTAATAAAAAAAATCCATGTTCCCTGCGGGGCTCCGTACGATGCAACTATTAGTAGGGGGGCAAGCACCCATACAATGTATTCTGTTCAACCCGAGAGAGCAAAAGCAACGACTTCTTTAAATCAATGCATTATATCCTACTGAACACGAATCCGGTGTCGGTCAATCAAATCAGGTGGGACAAGGTAATGTTTTGGGTCATTAAGTGCACATGGGTCAAATGAGTGCAAAGCTCACTCTATTTTGATAATACAATATGTACAATGATGTACTTGCATAACATTACCGAACAATCCGATAAAGTATGTTTTATTGGTGATTATTGTTTTATGGGGCATATGCAAAGCAATTCGGACGTCTCTATCGTTGAGAGTATCAACATATTCAAGATGGCCACCAAACATCAATATTTAGCCTGAAATGTGTTCTTATTTGATGAATGAAAACAAATAGGCACTTAGATCTTGATCGGACGGATGCAGAAAACCCTTTGGATACCATGCATTAATTTTAAACATAGATGGAGGCTATCAAATCCATATGAATCCAAGATAGACGCCAAATATTCATCAAAAACAAGCAGCATTATCTACACTGTGGTGGACCATATCTTGGTACTAAGCTAGATATGAACATATTAGTTTGATTTTCATCTGAGATATAATATTAAAAATATAGATCAATATTTATGCTCTTCTTAACAAGCGTGTTTAATTCAAAATGGCCGCCATATTTTCCAAAAACTCGAAAGTTATTATATATAATGTTTACTTTTGCTTTATTTATGTATACTACTGCATTCTGTTACGCGGTTAAATCAGTATGTTGTACACACTTGATTTTGAAGTCATTTGTAATTGTGTTTATTCAAAATGGTCGACTCATTTCGGCTATTTTAATATAGTGTGGTACTGGCAATTGCGCGTTTCTTTTCATTTACTTTAAACAAAAATTATAGGACAGTTTCACATGTGTTCAGACTAGTAGATCGCTATACACATATATATATACTAGTAGATTGTATATGCCCCATAATACACTTGGTGATGCTCGAATTAGGTTACACTCGTTGTAGAGTCAGAATATTAAAATATATGTACTGTTTGTTTTAAATATTGTATTTTATTGAGTCTTACGTTATCATATACGTTGTAAATTGCATTATAATGCGATATATGTATACACTACGTATTTCGATTGGTACATATGCTATAGTTCGGCCATGTTCGCATTACAGTCATATATCGAACTGTTATATGCTGGTGAGCGGCTAAGTACCATGACATTTCAATCACTTTAGACTTAGCTATAACCAAGATAAAACAATTCATGTAAAATACAACACTAATCAAATAGTATGTATTCCAGTTTCTATTTCCGTGAATATCCATACATTCACAAGTGGATATACCCATATGCAGACACTTAAATTACACTGAAATATTTAATAATTGTCCCATATAACCATACGTCTGTATAAGGCAAATCAGCATATTCTATTTCAGCAAAACTTTCCGCATGACTGCTTGTATAATCATCGCTGATAAATGGAAATATATTCTCAATTAACATATATTCTCATCAACAAAAGTCCCGTCTCCTGCACTGAAATCAATATTGACAGCGTCTATGCGTGTCACATATATAAAATATAATATGCTGTAGCGAATGCTCATGATTTAGAGGCCTCATATCAGCTATGTGTTGATGTTTAGCTTTACACGTTTCGCTTCCAGGTTAGCTCAAACCCGGTTAGTTGAAAATCCAGTCACGGGAATTGCGGTGTTGTACTGAAAAGTGGTTGTTTGGTTGATTTGTGTACATTATTTATCCATGAATCGCAATTGCAACTACCCAAATACGTGCATGTGAAAATAAGTGTCTCTGTTTGGTCTCTTACGATCTTAAGTATATGTCGTCGTATGTTGGTGAGCATAGACACGGATGGTGGGAACTTTCTGATATAATTCTAGATTAGCATAGACTAATCAACCATGTTTATTTTCATACATTTAAAGTATTATATATTATATTAAACATATGGTTCTGATATTACAATACACAGTTATGACACTTACACATACCATGTAAGGACATTATATGACTACAACATATATGATTACAGTGTATGGTATTCCCCAGATACAATGCCCTTCATAACTGTGATACATATACATACGTATGCATTCAATATAAATTGTATTATGACCGCATAATACATTTTTATAACTTTGTTCTTTCTATGTACCAGAAAATCTCATGAATGACCTCAACATATGTTCCATCATGAATTCACAACATATTGATCTCGATCGCATTATAGTTTAATATCCATACTTATGTGACTCACAAATACTGACTCATTAAATCCTTCCTATGAACTTAGAACATGCCTACCTGTATATGACTTCTTGATATTATAGGTCATCCAAACGCGATTTTATTGTTAATAAACACAGCATATGCCGTTTATGAACTGAGATGTAATGGTCTTGATGACACCTTCCATTGAATTCGTAGAATAGAGAGTAATGTGAATATGGCTCACAAATACTGGTTATTTATTCATGCATGTACTTACATGGCCTAGCACATGGCTACCGGCATGTGACTACTTAAATGATACGTCATCCAAAAGTTTATTTTATTTTGGGCAACAACAACATCATATGTCGTATATAAACAGAGATTCGATTTCAAGTAATTGATTATGTCTCTTGCTACACCGACAAGCAAACACGCAGTGTCCATGTGCAGTCTTTCCAAGTTATTGGTATTCCATGTTCATGTTACTGTCGTCAATATTATGACTTTGTTAAAATAATAAATGTGTCGATAAATACTTTTCTGGTATAAATGGTGGGAATATAACGTATGCAAATACAATTCAGTGTCTTCTATAGCGCACTAATGTGGACATTAGCATAATACTTATATATATATAGCTGATTATGCGATGGCGTGGTTTTCGTTTTATTATCCAAAAAGGTAAACATACTTCTTCGCTATGAAAAAACGCTGCTTTCATTATGTGGGAAGTGAATAATGGTAGTTTTTACGTAGCCAGTCAAGTTCAGAATTCATCAACTTCCCCTTTGATATGTCAATCGCTGTACCTACCTTGTCGTGTACCGCATTAATAAAGTGATTATCGTTTTTCATAGATAGATAGTAGGCGTCGTTATAATGGAAAATGACACAATAGCCGCATCCGCATGGAATGTACCGGTATCTCATGGTTTCTATGTATGCAACAGACCCTTAACCAGACATTTATGAAGCAAGGAGTCTTTTCGATGGCTTGAATGGCCCGAGGCAGCTATGGGGTTACGGGGCCATGCTCTCACAGACAATTGTTAAATATAGATGGTCTGAAATACCATTTTATATATTCTCAGCAAAAACTGAGCACATACATGTAATACGACTCACTGCTTGCATCGATATTATAAAATGACTACGTATTGACAACAATTCTTATTTTAGTGCATGAAAGAGTGGACATCAAGGCACGACGAGCGAGGTTGGGGAGGGTGTCGTCCGACCGCACCGACCCCCTGGTTACGGACCTGTTGCAATAATAAAATGCAACATTGGTGTTCATGGTAGTGTTAAAGATAACATGATAGAGTTCCGGTTTAATGTTTAATGGCTTTAAACGGACTATCGACAGCTCTTTTCATCTGCATGGGTGGGGGCGGGTAACTGAATATTTGCATACAATTTCCATCCAACCCTGACATTAGACAAACCAGATATACTGTCAGGTCTTCACCACACTATAGTAACTTAGCCCCGCTCCACATAAATGTAGTAGGAGGATTACCACTGATCGTATTGCTTTATAACGGGGTTAGTCGGATTCAACTCTCGCCTACAAGAAAGCTGAACATGCGAATAAGGGTCAAGCCAGGGATATCGCGCTCCCCGGCAATTATCAACCCACCATCGTTAATTGTATAATAAATTACCATTCACATGCTCCCAACCTGCCACTGTATTTTATTTATATCCGATTACATATATTAGACACGGGCAGTATGTTGATTCACTCAAATTAATGAATACCTAGATGTAAATATGTTCCTGTTTCCTTTGACATTGTCAACATGTATTATGTTCCACTTGAAATTCAAGATCGTTACTATGTAGTCGTTTACTAACCATTACCATGTTACAGCTATGATCTATTGTTATCCATGAGTTGTACCAATATGTTGTTGATAGCTCATATTATAAAACTACGCAATATAGTAGCCATCTTGGTAACTAAAATGGCGGTCATAAAATATTATTCTTTATTTTGTCATCGGAAACACTAAAACATTGATTTTATGGTGTGACATATGCTATGTCGTTGATGACTACCCTACTTAATATAGATGTGTCAGAATTGTATCCATGTTGGCGGTCATCTTTGATTTACGTTTGTTTGCGGCGACAGATAATTCGGTACAGTTTGGAACACAAGCTGCGCACTTTTAAAATATTACAAATATGATTTCCAATTATGTTTCATTTCTTTACTACTTTGTCGATCAACAGCGCCTAATAATTTAAGCGATACTTAGCGGCCATCTTGAATATTCCAACATGGTCAAATAATAAGTATATTAGATGGACTCATTCATTTTTGCAAAGAACACATTCAATAATAACAAAAACAGCAAATAACTGAAATATAAATGTGCATGAAAGTGTAGCTATATATTTGTGTTAATCCACACACATTTACCGCACGTCTGTGTGAATATTTGGCGGCCATCTTAAATGTATATGAATTTGTCAGTGGTGAATTGTTTTTATAAGTTATCAAAACGTATTTATATGTATGTAAACGCATAATGTAGGTACCAAACGCCATATAATAATCAAGTCAGACTATATTTAAGACAAAATGTTGATACCTGGCGGCCATCTTGAAAATCGCAAAATACACACCGGTTTGAACGACCATAACATCGAAGCGTCTCATATATGTCCTAATAAAGTATATTCAACAATTTAAACAACTTTATCTGATATTTGACGCATGATATGCATGTACATGTCCATCTATTGATATAACATATGTTTTTGAACTCATTTGACCTCTTTGCACTTATTAACCTCAAAAGTGACCTTGTCCCACCTAATTTTATTGACCGACACCGGATTCATGTTCAGGAATGTATGATGTATCATTACAGCATAGTCGTTGCTTTTGCTCTCTTGGGTTGAACAGAAATCGTTTTAAGCCACTTCTCTTCAAGGTGCCCATCCACTATATGGCACTAGTGTTGCACCTTTTCATATTATATGTTCAACACATTCTATAATATGTATATAATCTGTATTTCCTCCATATAATCTACGTCTACCAATACTCGCAGGTAATACTAAACAAATAAACTGTCTGACAAAGCTGGTCATATAGGTAGCGCCCGTTTTCAAATTAGCATTTATCAAATTATAAATTCTAACATGATGGTCAAATAATTAATGATTAATGAGCAGAGTTTAGTTAACTGTTCTTACATTTAATTAAATGTGTTGGCCGGGCATTTCTGCTGATCAGTACACCCAACATACAGGTAAATCAAAGATGTGCACATTTCAGGTTGGGACAATGAGACTGTCTAGACAGATCGAAAATAAAAAGAAGTTGGGAAAGTGAGATATATGTACACCCCACAAAGAAAATGTCCTTAAATCGTCGTCCCTTTGATTTAGCACTTGAAATTTGTCTAACATGTTTGCTCTAAGTTTGTAAACGTCTCATAAGAGACACGTCATGTGATTTTGTACCTTCGGACATCTGCATAATTTCATGAAATACATTTACAAAATTTACAATATTTTTTCAATAATAAAATCAAAAGTTGACAAAATGTTCAGAGTACATACGGAATATATAGAGGATATTCCATCGTACATTTGGAATAGCGGAAAATAATACACGAGTGTGCGTCGGCGTCCGCGTAAGCAAATAGTGAGCGTAGTTTAAAGGCCTATCAACATCTAAGGTCATGTAAAGCCGGGGGCTAGATACATGTAGCTTGGAAATTATCTAATTAAGAAAATCATTTAAATTTCTAAAAATCCGTCTACTATTTCTGTAATTAGACAAAAGTCCCCATATTAACATGGGGATTTTAACATGGTGAGAATGTTGTTTTTTTTTTCGAAATAAAATCAATATTGGACTAGATTTCACGAAATAAAAAGAAGTGTCACTCTTTAATGTAATATTATCGAAAAGGAATATTGTGTTTCCTTTGTTTATATGACCGTAACATTTGGGCAGGTTTCGTGAAACAGACAGTAGGCAGAAATGCCATAAGCCTCATTTCCCCAGTCACGGCGCATATGTGGCTTTGGAGAAATTGTATGTAGATGACCAAATAGCGAACTCCTGTAGTCTGATAACGATCTATTTTACTTCTTAGAAGAAAGACGGGTGTTTCATTGGTGTAATGGCGAACAGTGAAGATCCTGATCAGACTGTGCGGATGCACAGGCTGATTTGGATCTACACTGGTCGCAAAATCAATCAGCCCCATTTCTCCAGTCCCAGGCACTTAAACAATAGTATTTAGTTTTCCCTTGTATATGATGTATGTATGTGTTTAGGATTACTGTAGTGAGACCTGGTACATTGTATATTAGTTCTGTCATCGGCATGTGTCACATTAATATGATAAATACTTTGCACGAATATATGTTTAAAGGTAGATAATGTATCAGGATATTTTGAAAGAAATAATATAAAAATGAAAAATGTGTTTTCATCATGGCCCTGTGTAAAGTGGTTTAATTGAAGATATATGACGATACTATGACTGCTGGGTTTTCACCGATATCGGTACATACGTGTAAGTATTGTTGAACGCTACAAGATAGGAAATCAGATAGTTATGTACCTACATGGGTGAAAATGGAAACAACCCAGAGGCCCTATCGTCATATATCTTCAATTAAACCACTTTACACAGGGCCATGATGAAAACACGTTTTTCATGTTAAATTATATGTTGTCTCCAAAAATCATGATATGCCCCTTTAAACAGTACTATCTATTGCGAAATAATGATATATAGATTTTGACAACGGGCAACAACATGCAGGTTTTACAAGACGGCAGTCAGACAACAAAGTACGACGTTTGAAACAAATTCAGACCGTTAGTATAGACAGTTGTATAAATTTCCTGATTTGAGACACGCCACGGGATTCGGACATATGCGTATTTTCATTAAATACGTTTAACAAATTTACAACATTTTCAGTAAATGACGTCAAAAGTTGATAACATTTTCAGGGTACATACATTTTTTACTTTATTTTAACGTATTTAATGAAATTACGCAGATGTCCGAAGGTACAATATCGCATATCTCATTTGTACCGAAGACTTGCGTATTATCGCATCCATCGCCATGTGTCACATCGGTAAGATTATTACATCAGAGATTCTACTTTCACTTTCAAAAGTTGCAATAAAACATATTTCCGATAGGTTTTTCTTCCGTTCCTACCATGGATTGAAATACTTATTGTTTATTTGATATGATTTGCCAATTTGTATATTTCTGTCGTGATACTTCAATTTCCAAGCAGCTCCGTACACCCAGATTATAACACTAGTTTCGTTAACGCTTCAATGGTTGAATAATGTCAGAATAATGAAATGCCTGTAAATGAGTACGAGTGCGAGTATGTATACCTCTTTATACATGCTCATTTCGTGGCCACAAAAACGTTAGTTGATAAATAGAATACAAGCCTAGAGTCTGGTGATATTAAAGGTACATGTCCACTCAGTAGGTACGCAATGTTCGTTATATGAGAGACATAATCTGAGAAGTTTTCTGGCAAAATAAACATTCATTCACCATTACCCACTTATTGAATGGCATTATTATACATTTTATATCATACGTAAATTTCCACACTGATATTAGGGGCGATAACCGTGTTTTCTTAAGCATTTAATTAGTATACATAAATAAAAAAGATCATGCCTCATTTGCATATGAAAACAGCCTGATACCACCGCCAGTCAATTAGTCTATAAGTAAAATACTAAAATTACTAAATGATTATATTTGTGTAGCGGGCACTCGTAATTTTTAGAACTGGTGAAATATTGCCACAATTATACACTTATTTAATTCCTTTAAAAACAGTTTGGGCCTACTGAGTGGGCATGCGCCTTTATTTAGGTTCATCAGACTCGTTTCTGAATATCTATTGGTAATCTCAATTCGCAATCAAGCAGCTTGATTGGCTGGGCCTGAGCTGTGCTCAGTCGCAGCCAATCAAGCAACTAGATTTCAAACAAGATTCAAGTATTTTGTAATAAGCACATTTACATATATTGAGAAGATTAGCGCAGGCGTTGGTGTATGGTGATTTAACATGTAGTTGTTGTTGTTTTTGTTTATTACATACTTATCAATTACGCTAGGCTAAGCATATTTTTTCTCGTTGTTTGTATATGTAAATTTCCAAAAGCACATTTTCTGCAATAATTTAAACCACATTTTGCCATGGTAACTCACATTATATTGCTCTTGGAGATCAAATATCTGCATATTACACAATGACCGAGATAAGAATCAAAGTAATGAAATAACTGAAAATGTATCACCAGAAACAAAAAGTAGGAACGTGTGCCTGCCTTAGACTGGTAATGCTCCCATTTGTAACCTTTATAACAATCTTGATCTTCTGTGGGGTGCATTAATTACACCCATCGTAGACATACATATTATATACAAAATTGGAGCAAAAAGGCACATTCACCATCAAAATACTTATTATGAAATATGAATTATAACCGTTCATAAAAGTTTCGTTTTTTTACCACATACATGTAATAAGTATACGGGTTCCGGCGAATAAACCAGTCCCCGAAAATGGCGACTGACAGCCATAGATAATGATACTAAAAATAGATAAATAGAATGGCGATACCTAAAAGTAGTAACACACATCTGACGCTGACATAACTGCACCTGACGATACATGGCGCAGCAAACGCGTCTTCATGAACTGCATTTGATGGTCCCGGGAGTTTAGCGCAGACTTTCCGTCGATAGACACGGGAATCGATTCTTCGCATAAACGACAGAAGTTTGGGCCAAAGTACAGAGACCACCAAATGCAGCTTCAAAAGATGCGTTTGATGCGCCATATTTCATCATCAAAATCCGTCATATAATAACTTTGAATCGGAGGGCTTCTGGAAGTTTCATTACGTGTTGTTGTCACATAGTTGTCTATGATGGCTACTGGCATGGATGCATTTTATAAATTCGATCAATTTATAATTCTTGTTCAATTAGCTACCGACTTCAAAGATAGTATTGTACATACATACGTACAGAAAATGAAAAATAAGAAAAATTGGAAAAGTCCATAAGTGGGCTTCACACACACTCGCTCCCTCTTCATCCACTGACTCTTTCAATGTTCTCTCGATTTGAAATTATGTTACACACGTGCTCTTTATGTCACACAAAATAAATCTAGAGGGGGTGATAATTTCTATTTACATAGGTCAGGGAAAATAGTATTTCCAAAATGGCCGCCAACAGCAATAACATTGGACATTTTCGTCATATTATAGAAATGTTCGCCGTATTATATGGCCAAATCACACACAATAGTAATGTTACCACCTCATTAGTGGACCTGCTGAAATTCGATGCATCATGTTGGATGCGTAAATAAATAAATATTTATATGCGAAAAAAAATCAAAATGACCAAAATAGCCAACTTGACATTATAATTTCCTAGTATCGCTAATATCAAATATATTGTATGTACTTCGTTTACAAATAGTCCCTAGTATGTATTTACATACCTATTGGAGATGTTTGGTTATATATGTATGTGTGTTGTGGTGAAATAATAGTTTATACGATGGCAGACAGCATTCGATGGATGCCTACGGTTTACCGTATTGCAAATAAGCATGTTCAACAAATGTATTGATAGTCACTTGGTTATATCTCTCATGGAGAAATAATTTAATAGGTATATTATGAGTACTGCTACTTGGACATTTTAAAATGACCACCATAGATGTCACACATTTTCATTTTATTATTTATCACCAATCGAACATGTATAGAAACTGATATCGTGCGAATACATTTACCGTTTTTGGATGTATATTCAGTCACGGAACTGTTGCGATGTGTCACCGTCATATCTAAGAATGATTCATCCAATGTATGCTGTCCGACCTGTATACACGTGCCTCGACGTTATTGACATGCACTTTTGTTGTTAGACATACAACTGATAATGTTTCAATGCTGCATTTAAAAATTAATTTCTGTTATAATAAAAAATAGGATATAGACTATAATTATACCAGAGATAAAAATAATTACTCACTCATCGAAACATAGCATCACCTAGCTTCAACATTGCATACATGTTTCCTGTGTAGCTGCTTTCTTTTCATAGCCCACATACTTAAAAATAATATAACCGTAATTTGGATGATTCAAAATGTATCAGTATGAGACACATAACTTCAAATATAATTTGCAGTTGTATCACTTACTATTCTATTATGTTCGTGTCTTCAAGCGCAAATGCATGTGTAGACTAAAATTAATAACTACAGTTCGTACACTATGTAACACAGTTCTCTTTAAATCTTGCACGGAATACAGTATCGCATGTACACCGACAATGTCTGGTGCAGTTCAACTGGATAATCGTGGATAATAAGTCCAAGAATTAGTACATTCAACGGTCAGCCATATTGACCAAGCATTATATCATATGGCGTTATTAATATATTTCACATGACTGCTTACTTACAAATGTTGGTATGCTTCTTAATGTAACTCTATTCTTGCACGATTATGAGAAAAGTGATGTTCACCGCCGCCGAAGGCAGAGGTGAACATCACTTTTCGAATGTCCGTAAATCTCATGTATACCGACGCAAAATACTATAATTGTTTTATTATATGACCCATACCACGAATATTCATAAAATCAGGAAATGTCACTAAGCGTGTAAGCACAATATCAATTACATGTGTCATATTTACGCATGCGCTCTAAGGAGGTGAACGATATGTGTGTGTACATGAATAAACATATCTCAGACCGGTCTCCGGGACCGATAGTGCTTATTCGTGTAAACAATGCGCTCAGAGGTCTACATTAAATTTGTAGATAATCACTTGGCCGTGTTTCGGCCAATGAGAATGACTGAAATACTTACTCATATAATAATACCTTTTATTACACTATTGACAATTATTTGCACGGGTTTCGCTGTGAGACAAAACCCGTAATCAACTCCTTACAAATAATTCACAGCGAAGAGAACACCCGTAATTGCGCGCCTGTTTTCTTGGAAACCACGAGCTACCATGCAAAATGTTTAATTTTTATTACAGTCAAAATAAAATTATTTGAAAATTTGGAAAGAGTCTCGACTAATATAGAATGTTAATGTGATTGAACAAATTCCAAACATGCACTTAAATATATCTGGTTCATAGAAACAGCTGCGTAATTTGGATTTAAACAAGTTTACATGACGTCACATTTAATGTCACACAACGTAACTCGTCAAAAGCGGGAAAACACGTCATTGTATAACTATTCATGCGCACATCACAATTCATTGATTATATTCTCAAAAATAGACTAAATGTGCATATGTATCCGCCGTGGAAGTGTAATAAATAAGATATTCCATCGTACATGTGTGAATAGCGGAAATAATACACTCGTGTCCGTCGGCCTCCGTGCAAGCAACTCGTTCTCTACGCTCACTCGTTGCTTACGCGGAAGCCGACGCACACTCGTGTATTATTTCCCGCTATTCAAAATGTACGATGGAATATCCTCTATTTATTTCATAAAATAGGCTTTCACAGTGTAATAACATAGTGTAACAACAATCATAATACACTAGATTATGTTAGGCCATGTTAGGAGACTCACTGATTTCATCCACACAGAGAATAAATGACAGTCTTTAGTTTGAGTCTGTATAATGCGTCAGCGATGGCATGTTTACATTCAATTGAGGACGTTGGTGCATACACATACATAATTAATACAATACTTATTTTTGAAACGTGTCAATCGTGCAGTGTACATTGGGTATTTGACATTTGATACCACGTGTTTAAATAGCGGACCAAGGTCTAAACATGCATTAAATATGCCTAAACGTATCAGTAAGTGAAAACAAATATAAGTGACAATGTAATGAATTTTAACTCCCTGTTATAACACCTATAACACATTGCATTGCAATGTGTAATGAGTAAATTTATGGAGTTAACAACTTACATTAACTTATTTTGTAATGTGTTATATTAGAGGGAAAAAAACATCCATTAACTTAATATTTGTTTTCACTTATTTTCGGAACTGTAACATATGACGTAACTGTGACGTCATTTATGTACATTATAAACTGATGCTGACAACCAGAATCAACACAAGATTGCCTGTCGTCTGTTTCAGTTAAAGCTGTCCATTTAGTATTGATATATGGACAATATTGAATTGATTGTCAAGGAACATTTAAGAATAAGTATTTTTGTTTTTTTTATTAATTCGGTCACATATTTATACTATACAAACTTATATGCTTTCCCTATCATTGACAAATGTTACATGTGAGAAATGTCATTACTGTTTCTGCAAGAAGAAACTCCTACATGTATGACCAATATTTTCCTGATTTCGGAGTTAGTGGAATGACTTTAAAATATCTATTTTTTTTCGAAACAACACCACTCTTCCAATCTCATTTTTCCCATGTTAATATCCAATAGGGAAATTGTTTACTTTTGGCCGACTTTTAAAGATGACAAAGAAGGCTACTTCTTAATTGTGCTTAAAAGTAATAATTATGACAAAAAACATTTGTTTGCAATGTTTACTTACATATAGGAATGTGTACGTGTGTTGCCGTGGAATATGGACGCATTTTTGTTTATCACTACCCATTGGGCTTGACATCTGGCCGCCACTTTTCCAACCTACACTATTGCCTGCGCTAATATTCCCAATATGTGTCTGTTTTTATTTCAAAATGCATACATACACCTGAATAGTGTGATGATTCAAATGAAGCAGCTTGATTGACTGAGCCTGAGCATATCATGCACATATCATGAACTGTCGACGTACATTTTGTACCCAGTTTTCATGAGATCTCGCACATCTGCTTGGCTTACGTGAAATGTCACACTTTCTCCTATTATTATTACGGTTTACATGTTCATTAAAGTGGTGGACAGATTGTTATGTCGCTCCATGCTTTGTAAATTCAGCTGTGTAGATAGCCTATTATCCTTGCCTTGTTATATATATTGATTGTATTTATGTTAATTTATTCGTGTGGTAAAGTATCGTTTCCGTGTGCTCCAACTGGAAGTGAACGTGGTCCAAACGTTTGGCACCGCGCGTTTCTTGTGCTCATATTTGCCAATTAAATCAAAGCTGTTGTTAGGCAGCTAACACAAACAAAGAAACAGAGAAACAAGTCATAGTCAATATGTTGTCACATAGACGACCATGCCGGTGTCTCTTGCTATCAAGTGTAATGTTACATGTAGTTTAAACCACAGGTACCAGAACAAAGTACCTGATTATCACGTTTCTAATATAAATTATAAGGTAAGCAACGCGGTGAAAAGCGCGCCTTTTGCGAACTCGTTAAAATGATAGAAATCGTTATGTTATCATAACAATTGATGTTGAAGATGTGTAAAAAGACATCGTTCAGTGTCACAGTGCCGTTCAGCGGGTTAAACAGTACGTGATCTCTGTGACACAGCACAGTTTTGTTCACATGATCTTCCCCACAAAAAGTCGTCGAAATCGACGGTCCCCTAGAACTGCGAAACGCGTTCCGATTGGCTATTTCTGTCAATGACGTCACGTCACGCTAGTTTTGCTGTAGCAATGACGGACAAATTGTTTTAGAAACTACAGGTTAATTCACATATTTATTCACAATTATTAGGCACAACGAAGTTGGAATGGTTCACATTTCATTGTAGATATACTAATCTACGTAGTTGATGTAGATATAGTCTCGACAATGCTGTCGGAGACTGACAATACCGCGAAATACCTGCGTTTCTGTGCACATTATTAATATTTTCAGGGGCCGTTGATTTCGACGACTTTTTGTGGGGCGGGCGGTGTGACAAAACTAGTGCTATATCACATGCACACTTAACCCGGTAAACTGGAATGTGACTCTGAATGATGTATGTTTACACATATTCAACGTCACGTGTTTTAGACAGGTACCGATTTTTATCATTTTACCGGGTTTAACAATTGCATCTGTTTTACTACATTGCTGACCTTACACTTATACTAGAAACGATACTGACATGCGAGTTTTGTTCAATCACCGGTGGTTTAAACATATGTTATTGTTGACTTTACAACACATGTAGGTTTGCACTACAATTTCTACCTTCTTACATGTACCAAGGGAGATTTCACGTAGGGGAAAACCCGGCACGCGCCCTAAAATGGCGAGTAAAGATATTGTTGTTCTAAAATGCGCCATAATGTAGCTAAACGGGGTGTATATATCAAACATATTCCGGAGGGCATACCGCACCGCTGGACCACCTATCAGTCTCCCCAGCTCCGCTTGGTCGGCGCTCAAACGGTGCTAGTTCGAAAATATAATAACCACTATTTCAATTAAGAAGTCCCGCCCCCACCCCTAACCTGAAATCCTTGATCCGCCCCTGTGTACTTACAACCAATGTATCAGGCAATGCTAGAATCCGCGGAGGAATTCCGAGACGAGCCTCGGAATTCCTACGCGTTCGCTAGCCTTGTCTGACACATTTGCTATCAAAAGATACGACATGTAGCATGAGTATATACATTAGTTATCAGGTTAACATAATCATGATAATTGCAAAACATAGTAAACTGTAAACAGACTTGTTTGCGTTGCGTCATTACACTGGAGTCATTCGGTATTGTCATGTGACGTCTTACAACCAATGAATGTAAGGATTTTGTCAGTACAGGATACGACAGTACTTTACCGGGTATGGAATGATGGCGAGCCAAGTCCTACCCTTAAATATTAGATAATTAACTAACTAACGGCACTCCTGTATCAGTCAGCGTGTCTTCGGTCAATTCATCGCGGTTTACCTGACAAATATATGGAACGCCAAATATACATAAACTCAAATAATTATTGCTAACTCTAAATAAATAATTAGAGCCAGCATTCAATATTCAGAGCTAGCTCCAAATCATTTGATTCATTTCGAGCTAGCTCTAAATGAGTTAGAGAGAACATTAATTAGACGGGCTTTTAGAGCTAGCTCGAATTGATTTACAGCTAGCCCCAAATGATTTAGAGAGCTCGTCAAATGAATTGGAGCTAGTTCTACATAGTTAATGCTATAATTATTTGAGTTGTGTAGATTTGTCGTTCCATACAAATACGGCGAAACAACTGCCCAGAAAAGGCGATATATCGTGCATTTACATCGAGAAAACATGAATACGACTAAACAACACGTGACTTGTATTTCACACGACTCAAACATTGTCATTCATTTATCTACACAACAATGTGCGCTAATATTGCCAATGTGTGTCAATTTCTTTATCACAAGACACTTAAATATTGTGCATGAAGGCAAGCAGCTTGATTGGCTGAGCCTGAGCTGTGCTACAGCTCAGGCACAGACAATCAAACTGCTTGACTGCGAGTTGATATTAATGGTTGTTCAGAAACGTTGACATCTGGGAAAGATTAACGCAGACGCTGGTGTATGTATGTAAAAGAATAAACGATATGTTAAGCTGTATCGGTATATACACTGAAAACCATCAGCCGGTAGTGTGGAACAACACACGATCAATTCTAAAAAATGACATTCATTTCTTATAATTCCTACCATATTATATTTTCAAGCAAATCAAATTATTTTAAATTAATATTTGCTTCATAGTATTTGTTCATATGCCAGTAAATATGCGCCCCTTAAGGTGGAAACAGACCAGCTAGGTAATAGCCGTTGAAAGCGGAAATGTGGTCTGGACAAAAATACCGTTCCTTTAAAGGGACATATGAAGATTTTTTGGGACGAAAATAATAAAATATTAAAACATGTTTTCATCATGGCCGTACGTAATGTGGTTTAATTGAAAATATATGACGCTACTAGGGCTGCTGCTATATGAGTGTGTGTGATTGGGCATCTGCCGCGGGTGACATACCAGCGATTTGTGATTGGGCATCTGCCGTGGGTGGCATCCTTGGACATTTGCCGCGATGGCATACCAGCGGTGTGTGATCGGTCATCTGCCGCTGGTGACATACGAGCGGTGTGTGAATGGACATCTGCTCGGGTGGCATACCAGTGGTGTGGGATTGGGCATCTGCCGCGGGTGTAATACCAGCGGTGTGGGATTAGGCATCTGCCGCTGGTGACATATCAGTGGTGTGTGATGGGCATCTGCCGCTGGTGACATACTAGCGGTGTGTGGTTTGGCATCTGCCGCGGGTGTCATACCAGCGGTGTGGGATTGAGCATCTGCCGCGGTGGCATATCAGTGGTGTGTGATTGGGCATCTGCCGCGGGTGGCATACCAGCGGTGTGGGATTGGGCATCTGCCGCGGGTGTCATACCAGCGGTGTGGGATTAGGCATCTGCCGCGGGTGACATACCAGCGGCGTGTGATTGGGCATCTGCCGCGGGTAGCATATCAGCGAGTGGGCATCTGCCGCGGGTGGCATACCAGCGGTGTGTGATTGGAAACCTGCCGCGGGTAGCATATCAGCGATTGGACATCTGCAGCGGGTGGAATCCTTGGACATTCGCGGCGGGTGGTATACCAGCGGTGTGTAATTGGGCATCTGCCGCGGTGGCATACCAGAGGTGTGTTATTGAGCATGGGCATCTGTCGCGGGTGCCATACTAGCGGTGTGTGAATGGGCATCTGCCTCGGGTGGCATACCAGCGGCGTGTGATTGGGCATACCAGCTGAGTGTGATTGCCGCGGTGGCAAACCAGCTGTGTGTGATTGTACAGCTGCCGCGGTGGCATACCAGCGGCGTGTGATTGGACATCTGCCGCGGCATACCAGCGGTGTGTGATTGGGCATCTGCCGCGGGTAGCATATCAGCGATTTGACATCTGCTGCGGGTGGCATTCTAGCGGTGTGTGATTGGACATCTGCCGCGGGTGGCATACCAGTGGTGTGTGATTGAACATCTGCCGCGGGTGGCATACCAGCGGCGTGTGATTGGGCTTGGGCACCTGCCGTGGTGGCATACCAGTGGTGTGTGGGCATCTGCCGCGGGTGAAATACCAGCGGTGTGTGATTGGGTATCTGCTGCGGGTGGCATACCAGCGGCGTGTGATTGGGCATCAGCCGCGGGTAGCATATCAGCGATTGGGCATCTGCCGCGGGTTACATACCAGCGGCGTGTGATTGGACATTTGCCGCGGCATACCAGCGGTGTGTGATTGGGCATCTGCCGCGGGTAGCATATCAGCGATTTGACATCTGCTGCGGGTGGCATTCTAGCGGTGTGTGATTGGACATCTGCCGCGGGTGGCATACCAGTGGTGTGTGATTGAACATCTGCCGCGGGTGGCATACCAGCGGCGTGTGATTGGGCTTGGGCACCTGCCGTGGTGGCATACCAGTGGTGTGTGGGCATCTGCCGCGGGTGAAATACCAGCGGTGTGTGATTGGGTATCTGCTGCGGGTGGCATACCAGCGGTGTGTGATTGGGCATCAGCCGCGGGTAGCATATCAGCGATTGGGCATCTGCCGCGGGTGGCATACCAGCGGTGTGTGATTGGGCATATGCCGCGGGTGACATACGAGCGGTGTCTGATTGGGTATCTTCCGTGGTGTCATACCAGTGGTGTGTGATAGGGCTTCTGCCGCGGGTGGCTTACCAGTGGTGTGTGATTGGGCATCTTCCGTGGTGTCAAACCAGTAGTGTCAGATTGTGCATCTGCCGCGGGTGGCATATCAGCGGTGTGTGATTGGGCATCTGCCGCGGTGGCATACCAGCGGTGTGTGATTGAGCATGGGCATCTGTCGCGGGTGGCATACTAGCGGTGTCTGAAAGGGCATCTGCCGCGGATGGCATACCAGCGGCGTGTGATTGCGCATCTGCCGGGGTGGCATACCAGCTGAGTGTGTGATTGGGAATCTGCCGCGGTGGCATACCAGCGGTGTGTGAATGGAAATCTACCGCGGGTGGCATACCAGTGGTGTGTGATTGGGCATCTGCCGCGGTGGCATACCAGCGGTGTGTGATTGAGCATGGGCATCTGTCGCGGTGGCATACCAGCGGTGTGTGATTGGAAATCTGCCGCGGGTGGCATATCAGCGGTGTGTGATTGGGCATCTTCCGTGGTGTCACACCAGTGGTGTGTGATTAGACATCTGCCGCTGCGGCATACCAGCGGTGTGTGATTGGGAATCTGCCGCGGTGGCATACCAGCGGTGTGTGAATGGACATCTACGGCGGGTGGCATACCAGCGGTGTGTGATTGGGCATCTGCCGCGGGTGGCATACCAGCGGTGTGTGATTGGGCATCTGCCGCTGCGGGATACCAGCGGTGTGTGATTGGGCATCTGCCGCGGTGGCATACCAGCGGTGTGTGATTGGAAATCTGCAGCGGGTGGTATATCAGCGGTGTGTGATTGGGCATTTGCCGCGGTGGCATACCAGCGGTGTGTGATTTAGCATGGGCATCTGTCGCGGGTGGCATACTAGCGTTGTGTGAATGGGCATCTGCCGCGGGTGGCATACCAGCGGCGTGTGAATGGGTATCTGCCGGGGTGGCATACCAGCTAAATGTGATTGCCGCGGTGGCAAACCAGCTGTGTGTGATTGTACATCTGCCGCGGTGGCATACCAGCTGCGTGTGATTGGACATCTGCCGCGGGCATACAGCGCTGTGTGATTGTTACATCTGCCGCGGTGGCATACCAGCTGCGTGTGATTGGACATCTCCGCGGCATCCACGTGTGTGATTGGACGCTGCCGCGGGAGCTATCAGCGATTTGGCTCTGCTGCGGGTGGCATTCTAGCTGTGTGTGATTGGACATCTGCCGCGGGTCGCATTCCAGCGGTGTGTGATTGGAAATCTGCTGCGGGTGGCATATCAGCGGTGTGTGATTGGTCATCTTCCGTGGTGTGATACCAGTGCTGTGTGATTGGGCATCTTCCGTGGTGTCATACCAGTGGTGTGTGATTGGGCATCTGCCGTGGGTGGCATATCCGTGGTGTGTGATTGGGCATCTGCCGCGGGTGACATACCAGCGGTGTGTGATTGGACATCTGCCGCGGGTGGCGTATCAGTGGTGTGTGATTGGGCATCTGCCGCGGGTGGTATACCAGTGGTGTGTGATTGTGCATCTGCTGCGGGTGGCATACCAGTGGTGTGTGATCGGGCATCTGCCGCGGGTGGCATACTAGCTAGGTGTGATTGGACATCTGCCGCGGGTGGCATACCAGCGGCGTGTGATGGGCTGGCACTGGTGAATTGGCCGCGTGTGGCATACCTAGCGGTGTGTGATTAGTCTGGGCATGCGCCGTGGGTGGCATTAAACCACGGTGTGTGATTTTGGGCTCCTGCCTGGTGGCATACCCAGTGGTTGTGAGGGCAAGGGCTGCCGCGGGTGACATACCAGCGGTGTGTGATTGCATATCTGCCGCGGGTGACATACCAGTGGTGTGTGATTGGGCATCTGCCGCGGGTGGCATACCAGCGGTGTGTGATTGGGCATCTGCCGTGTGATTGGAAATCTGCCGCGGGTGGCATATCAGCGGTGTGTGATTGGGCATCTTAAATGGTGTCATACCAGTGGTGTGTGATTGGGCATCTGCCGCGGGTGGCATACCAGTGGTGTGTGATTGGGCATCATTCGTGGTGTCAAACCAGTGGTGCGAGATTGTGCATCTGCTGCGGGTGGCATATCAGTGGTGTGCGATTGGCCATCTGCTGCGGCGGCATATCAGCGGTGTGTGATTGTGCATCTGCCGTGGTGCCATACCAGCGGTGTGTGATTGGACATCTGCCGCGGGTGGCATACCAGCGGTGTGTGATTGGGCATCTTCTGTGGTGTCATACCAGTGGTGTGTGATTGGGCATCTGCCGCGGCTGGCATATCAGTGGTGTGTGATTGGGCATCTGCCGCGGGTGGCATACCAGCGGTGTGTGATTGGACATCTGCCGCGTGTGACATATCAGTGGAGTGTGATTGGGCATCTGCCGCGTTGTCATACCAGTGGTGTGTGATTGGGCATCTGCCGCGGGTGGCATACCAGCGGTGTGTGATTGTGCATCTGCCGCGGGTGTCATATCAGTAGTGTGTGATTGGACATCTGCCGCACTTGGCATACCAGTGGTATGTGATTGCGCATCTGCCGCTGGTGGCATACCAGTGGTGTGTGATTGGGCATCTGCCGCGGGTGGCATACCAGCGGGTTGTGATTGGACATCTGCCGCGGGTGGCATACCAGTGGTGTGTGTTTGGACATCTGCCGCGGGGTGCATATCCAGTGGTGTGTGAATGGGCATCTGCCGCGGGTGGTCATGTGTGTGATTGGGCATCTGCCGCGGGTGGATACCAGGTGTGTGATTGGCATCTGCGCGGGTGGCATACCAGTGGTGTGTGATTTGGGCATCTGCCGGGTGGCTTACCAGTGGGTGTTGAATGGGCATCCGCGGGTGGCATACCAGTGGTGTGTGATTGGACATCTGCCGCGGGTGGCATACCAGTGGTGTGTGATTGGGCATCTGCCGCGGGTGGCATACCAGTGGTGTGTGATGGGCATCTGCCGCGGGTGGCTACAGTGGTGTGATGGGCATCTGCGCGGTAACAGCGGTGTGCGATGGGCATCTGCGGGGTGGCATATTGGTGTGTGATTGGGCATCTGCCGCGGTGGCATACTAGTGGTGTGTGATTGGACATCTGCCGCGGGTGGCATACCAGCTGTGTGGGATTGGGGATCTGCCGCGGGTAGCATATCAGCGATTGGGCATCTGCCGCCGGTGGCATACCAGCGGTGTGTGATTGGGCAACGTAGGTTCCGTCTCCTAGACCGAGGGACGAACAGCCCCTGTATCGCTTGAATTTCATTGCTTGTACATTGGTGTATTATGTGTCGTCCGACTGGCCAAGTTCCAGTTTCACTGCGGCGAACGCAATGTTCAATAGCTCGTCGAAATCAATAGAGAAATTCATGTTTAGGTAAACAATGCTATTTATTCTTCCCGCGTTATTAAAAGTACATGCCCACTCAATGGGCACGACATGTTCTTTATATCAGAGACATCACCTGAGACATTTTCTGGCCAAAAAACACTCATTCACCATTACCCCACGTACTGACTGGCATAATTACACATTTTATTTTAGATGTAAATGTCCATACTGATATCAGGGGCGACAAACGTGTTTCCTTAAGATTTTAATGGACATTACTATTTTATTCTCTGTATTTATCTTTCGGTGTACAATAATAATACCTTATATCTGTCGAAAATATTATTTTTTCAGGTGACACATTTAATTAGTATAAATAATTACAAAATAGCATGCCTCATTTGCATATGAAAATAGTCTGATACCACCGCGCGTCACTATCATTAAAATAAATATTACTAAATGAGTATATCTGTATAGCGGGCACTCGTAAGTTTTAGAACTGGAATAGGGTTACATTTATACACTTATTTAATTCCCATAAAGAACATTGTGAGCATATACTGAGTGGGCATGTACCTTTAAAATAGCATGTAACTGCTGCCAATCGACTTCCGGATTATCGTCCATTATCTATGTATAACTGTTTTGACGGCACCGCATGAAAACATACGAGCGGTACGGATCAGGAAGTTATTGTCCATTGACGTCATGGCATACAATTTGTCAATTGATTCGAGCAAACTCATCAGTTGGGGTGCGTTTCCGTCATACAATTTACCAATTGAAAGTGTGATAGTTCAAATCGTAGCATTTGCTGGAACATTTCGTCGTTTATTCAATTCCTGTATTAAACATGGAAAGCAGTAACATTTTGAGTCTTAATTCATATTTTCTCCTCGTTTGCTGTTTATATTTTGCATATTTAAAGTTAGCAGCAATAAATATGAATTTGAAACACAAATTGTTACTGCTTTCCATGTTTACCAATAACCGGACATTAATTGTCTCCCTTGGCAAATCTGTCTGCTCGCTAAGTCATACCGCTTCTCGCTAAATGTATTTTGATTTCGGTAAAAGATGGATTCTCTGAGCCAGAATAAAAGTTGTCACAGAAACAATGTGTAAGTCGCGCGACCTGTGTTTGATGCGGGACATCCTTGGTTGCGGTGAGCATTGGAAAGATATTTTATTCATAGTGAGTATTACGTACCCGGCGGATTTCGGCCAGAAACAGTTGCTTCTTGTCATAACGTATCATAATGGCGATTTGCACAAATAACATTTAGGTCACATCGTGTCCGAGTAAACACATTCGGAATTTTGTCGTTTCGCCACTCCACGGCCGTGCACATTTGAATGGAATTTGACATGAAGTGGTCCGTGGCCATGATTCCCGGGTGGAATGATGCTGAGTTGTAAAAAAAGTGTCTTACAATGAGCTTGTAACGACCGTCAACGTAATGTGCTATGTACATTTTCCGTGTATTTCCGACTACACTAATGTGCCTTGCTCTTCTCTATCTCGTTATGCAATATTTACCCATTTTTTTCTATTGTCTGGAAATGTTTTGTATTGATAGAATTCGCATACTTCTGCCATTTTAATATGGTTTGGTCACCTGATGTCGATTATTCTAATACATACTTAGGGGCGGTGAGAGGGACGGGGTCTCGGGACCGCGACGTTAGCATGTGATGCAAAATGTGGTGTCTAGTTAACTGTAGTTAGATTGCCGTTGACCTTCTAAACCGCACAATTACGTTATAACTACGGCGAAAATTGCCGTTTCTGTTACACCATATTTAATGTAGTATGTCATGGCGTTGAACGTTGTATGTGTCAAACGCAAGAAGTAGTGAAACTGTACGATGGCTTGTGTATACAAAGATGGCGGAGATGACAACACAATGCTCCATATAGTATACAGTAACAAGACAATATTCACATATGTTATATTCATATATCACACCACTCTTATGAAGCAATTATCATTGAAGTCAAGTGTATCAATCTATGATATTATTACCTTAAGGGGGTGATTGTAATAAAGTAGCGTTTGTGCTCCCATTGGAAACAAGAAGTGATCATGGTCTAAACGTGGACCAAACATGGCCCTAGCGCACGTTGCCTGTATTCGTATTGACCAATCAACTCCTTGTATTCACGGCTACAAACGTCCGAAAATGGGTTTTCCAGTTTCATATTTTTTCTTATCCAATGAAAGTGTGGTTTTCTAAAAATCATGCGCATTTTTACAAAACTGTTAAAATAAACTATGACAATTGGTTAAACGTTTTCATTGAAACCGTTATACCGTGTTTATATTACTGCGCATGTGCAGTGAAGATAAAAACGGAGAAAAGGACTGAAACTACACCAACTGGGTTCTTCGCAAGGATGCGCATGTGTAAACCAAACGTTGGTCAAACCAAACCGTCATGTGTATCCTCGGGAAGAATGCTCAATATAACATCTCCGGACGAGTTATCTACACCGCCGACTGCGCTAATCTTGCCAATATTTGTCGATTATTTTCTTTACAAATACTTGAACATTGTGCTTGAAATCATGAGGATTGACTGGCTGAACCTGAGCTGTAGTACAGTTCAAGCTCAGCCCGGCAAACTGCTTGAGTGTGAGTTGATATTACAGGCGCTTGAAACAGGTCTTCTATATGAAATAATGCATTTCAGTAAAAATTAATAATTAATCCGTCAAATAATTATTACATGCATCCTCTCAGCCGCCTTCGTTAATCTTGCCCAGATGTTATTTAATGTCTTAAAATAGTTTCTGATCAAAACAATGGTTGTGGAGATGTAATATATAAAGTAGTAAAAATAAATAATTACTCGTTCAAATTGTTCTTACATGTAGATACTCAACCGCCCGAGTAATATTGCCCAAATAGATGTCAACTTTTCTGAACATCTATTGACAATGTCATCTCACAATCAAGCAGTTTGCTTGGCTGAGCCTGAGCTGTGCTACAGCTCATGTTCAGCCAATCAACCATGATTTAAAGTACAACGTTCCAGTATTTTGAATTAAACAATATTGGCAAGAATAGCGCAGGCGGAAGTGTAAACAGGTCTCCTTCTATAATAAATGATTATTTTCAGTAATAATAAATAATTACACCCTCACAGTAAACTTAGCTAGATAAGTATACTTAGCAATTCTGGTGAAATAGGCTGCTGGAACGCTGTGGTTCGTTTGACGTCCTGTGTCCACATTATTTCTCCTATTCATTACAGAGGCGACTGTTGGCGTCACTTGCACGACAGACGCAGAATGTGACAACACGGGAAACAATGAGGTATGCGTCACTAGCACGTCATGCGGCTGCGATTCCGCAACTGGATACATCGACAATGGATCCGGGACTTGCGGTGAGTTGCTGTGTTTACAGTAGCGACAATCATTTGCCTCCGATATGTGTATCTATGAGAGGAGGTATAGTCCGCAGACGATAACTTGCTACTTGTTTACAAACAAACCGGTCATAAACAAAACACAGAACAGGTGAGACAGGTAAATATACCCGTGTCTGTATTCCTTTTCAATATTTTTTTCGCGATTTTTCATAAAGTCTTATGTAGTCGATAGGTTAGAGTGACGGATGTCAATGCCGTAGGTTGTGAGTTCGAATCTATGTTTTACATACATATATACACATATATTTTGATTATGTTTATATTTTATTATATATTTCTTTTGTACGTGTTTTTGTCTTACAAATATATTATTAACTTAGCATGAAATATATTACGTGGAGAACGTTAGTCTCACTTTTAAGAAAACTAATAACTAAATGCACATTTCATATGTATGTTCCCGCCGACCATGTCACATCGAGGTCATACAGCAATAGTTATAACCCTCGCCATTTCACTTATTCACTTCCCCATCAACCAATCATAAAAAGAACAGAATGATATCGACAAAAGTAATGCGTTTTGTGAGGTTCGAACTCTCGACCAGATAAAATGAACAAAAGTTCTGCAAACGTATGGATAATCTCCCGCTTCGATACCACTGAGCCACACTACATGTCTTTTTTTAGCACCAATATACACTTTTAAATTGACATGCATGCACGTGCACTCTATCATGTAGTTATTATACACGAAAACGAGGCTATGATACGATAACTCACCTGATCTACCTATATTTGGACTCATCGATTGACCTCCAGCAACTTATTATCGTCTGTCATTTATATCGTAGCGAGGTAGCAATGTTGTGTATGTGTATGTTTACATGCACTGTGCCTCATACACTATTGCCTGTGCTAATCTGGCCAATGTTTTAAATGTCTTCGTTTCAAAATACGTGAATATCGTGTTTGAAGTCAAGCAGCTTGACTGGTTGAGCTACATCTCAGGATCATCTAACCAAACTGCTTGATTGCGAGTTGACATTGCAAATAGATGTTCAGAAACAAAGATAACCTTGCCAAGATTAACGCTGTTGTGTATGCTGCTCGCCATGTGATTTTGTACCTATATGTAATGCGATTTTTCCTGAAAAATATTTACGGAAACTATTAAATTTTCTGTAAATGACATAGAAAGTTGACAAACTTTTCATACTTCTAATTTTATCAACTTTCTACGTCATTTGTGGAAAATATCGGAAGTTTTGTAAATATATTTCATGAGAAATCGTACGTCTATTTAAGTATAAAATTACATGGCTTGTGCTGTCTTAGATATTCAATAAATGTTGTGGTTCGCTTCATTCAATGCAGAGGAGCCACTAATGGCTTAATTTTATATGATCAGATTTCACACCGTTTCCCGTACGGTATAGCCATGTATACACTCTCAGAAACTGTGCTGACCAACGGAAACACTACATTGTATTTAGTTATGCACTTTCATTATACAATTATTCATTATTTTACCGTATCATACACATTTTATTACAAATCCCTGATTTTATCCCAGGCGATTTATCAGTGCAGTTGGATTGAGAAATATGGCACAATTATACAAGTATATTTGTTTGCCTAATCAGCTTCGTCATTGTCTATACGTAATCTGAGAGCCGATGCCTTTAAACTGTCACTGTTGGGTAGCAGTCCACTTGCAAAAGGCTTAGTTCCGTAGTTTTTTAATGAATGTTCCAAAACTGCCTGTCTGTCGTGATTGAATGTGACTTAAACGTAAATACTGAGCATCCTATGCTATTTTCAGCTGATAGAAACAATTGAGTATTTGTAAAATGATGTGCTAAGCTGTGATCTGGTCCATTCAGTCAGCATATTCAGATTCAACTTGTACGTATCTTCCGCTCGAAATGTGTGTTTGCTGTTTGGGGCGCAATTTTACCAGTTTGAAACGAAGGTTTATGGCTAAGAAAACAAAACACTCCGCACCAGTATCAGTGTGGTCATGTATAGATGCATGTGTTGAACTGTAGAGAACCCTCCATTCCATCAGATAATCCAAAAATGGTTGAGATATTTAGCAAATAAATATAATTATGTAGAATCTGTTCCAATTAGCAGGTGCTGGCGATTTAAAGTTGGGGTCCCACCTACTTGGCACAAATTGTTTTTTACAGGAATTAAATAAGTGTATAATTATTATGTAACTATTCTACCGGTTGTAAACATTAAGAGTGAGCTCTATGCATATTAATCTGTAAATTACAGGTATGTGGTGGAGATGTAGTTGTATTTGTCAACAGTCTGTCATAAAGACCCATATACATTTTCTAGTTGAGATAAATACTAATCAACTAACAAGACTTGTTCGTATGATTTCAAATACCATGGTAAAATAAGTATTTCTATGTCTGTAATGCTATTTTGATGTAAGTCTTATGTATTTCCATTATGAAAACTAATTTTGATATTGCTAGTTACTGAAATTCAAGATGGCCGCCACCCGCCACAATGTGAAATGTGCGCATGGTCATACCGCGAAATCAAGTTTTATTAGAACGTTGATTGATGTGTCAGTTCTCACTAATTCACTGATTACAAATTTATTGCAGGATATTTCCTGGCTGTTTGATGTGCAGATCGGCAGAAATCCAAGATTGGCCACCACTTGCATGTAGCCAAGTGAACCTGTCGGCTAATTAATCTGACTCTATTTCACTTTCACGTAGAGTAATAGGTATACTTGTTTAATTGGCAATGTAGTTGCTGCCTATTTAATTTACTGCTGTTTTGTCTATTTCTGAACTATTTTTCACCAGAAACCCAATCCAATACTTGTATATAGTAACCAAATGTAATGCGTTATTGATTAACTGACATAGAATAGTTATTGAAGATAATAAAACAATACATGACTATTTAATGAATATGTAACTTCTTAATTCTGACAGTTGAAGGTGTGTGTCATTTGCAACCGTGTTACACGATGCTGTGATAGATCGAAACAACTTACAGGCTGAAAAGCAAACTACATTCGGGACATACCCGAGACCACCTCTGCCACCAATCTTCAGAATCGTAGATTAATTGGGTGTTACTGATGACATTTACACTGCTTCTGCTCTCAACACTGTCTGCTTACAAGAACAACATTATAATTTCTGCCACCGTATACCGGAATTGCCCTCCCCAACGATAGAAGCAAGTATACTAAAGTGTTGCGCGTTTCTCATAATGTGATGATACTGTGTGCTACTGTGCCTCAGATGAGTGTTGGCTTTTAGATGTACCTATTAGTAGGGGACCCGCTGGTAATTAAGTCGAAAAACCGACCCTGGAATAATATACAGCTGATTTCTTGCATATCTTGACCATTTTGGCTGTGATAATGTAATACATTCAGTTTAATAATTCTGCATACCTCGATGGTATCCCCTATCTCCATGATTCGATAAAGTCCCAAATTATATCTTTATATCTGTTCATTCTGTCCCCTTCGTATAAAACTACGTTAAAAATCGCTTCGCTATCTCGATCACATAAACGCTTGGGTAAATCACCTAAGCTTGGCTGCCAACATCAATTTGGTTAACACTAATTTTCAAAACCTATTATCGAACGAAACGAAATAAATTCACACCTACCTCGGGTTGTTTGCTTAATTGGTCCACCTCGATTTGTTTGAGTGTTTGACACGATTCATTAAGCATATCACGACGTGCCACATGACATTCTTAACAGTTGTTTACACCCTGTCAAAGTCCACGGCATTCTTCACACAGCTGTATAGACGCCGGTGTTCGAAGCATGGGACGATCAAGGAATTCTTCACGAGACATGACTGCGAGTGACGGTGTAAATTTCGTTTACTTTTCTGTTTCTTGTATTATATGTTACTCATTATGTAAACACAAACTTTATTTCCTTGTTAGTGAGTGATATATTGTCTATTGAATACATGTATATAATGTATGTAATGTTCATATTGTTGTTTGTCAATTAATTGGTATATAAAATAATAATTTTGTTTCATTATTCCTTTATTGTTTACTCGTGATGTAATGGTTAACATGATTTGATATTTGTTTGCGAAAATATTTGACCATGTCACTTCCTCGGTATCTCGAACCTAGTCCTATCTCGACTAAAATACGATCCCTTCGACTTTGAGATACTGGTGCTCGACTGTATATTAGAAAGCTAAATAAAGTTTAAGTGCCAATACATGGTGTTCTATAAGATTGTAATGATCCAATCATAATTTAAACGTACATAAATGCAATTTTAGTTATGCAGCATCTCTAACATCATCTCAGTGCTATCTGGATAATGTATATGGTGGCCTATAATGGTCATACCAGTACGGAAATATGATATTTATCGAAATATATATTATATAATTTTATTTTATCTGATATAAGTGTATGAGTCAGAGCAATAATCTTGCATATCGTGAATATAAATATAAGTGTTTCTCCAAAAAAATACTAGCATGTATTTCATGGGGTAAAATTAGACATGACTAGCCACAAGCGTCTTATGTCTGAACGTTCATAATTCCCGACAACAACGTGATTGTAGTGTTCTATTCATTGCACAAATGCTATTTGGTTGAATTTTGCGATTATTTTATGCCCCAAATGCGATATCTAGAGAGGGTGGCATATTGTAAGGAAATAATCCATACTTTAGCTATGAAATGGAGCGTTCCATTCCCCAGCTGTCATTAAAACCGTAACTACTTTATTTAATGAGTGATTTGCCAGATCAGATGAATATCGTAAGGTGGTGTGCTACGTAACTGCTATATAAGCCATACTATTCACATTCTGCTGTGTGAATCACAACAGAATGCCGTGGAATGGCCATTGTCGACTGTTGATATTGATTTGACACTTCGCTGGAGGTCACGTGACCACCTTTATTAGGCAAATTATGGCTGGATATTCATTACCTTGGTGTCATACAGATATATTGTGGTGGCTGAACACTCCTCCTAAGTATTTACATAGGTGATCATACCTCAAACGTTCTCATAGCTCCATTATTCTAATTATTTGTTCGGCGGTGCTCGCAAAGTTTCGTGACCTCCATTATTTGACTGTAGATTCACGCAGCCTTTCTGGCTGGCGGTCACTCGTTAAATTCATGTTTATTTTCATAGTTTTACACTTACCTGATGCATTTTTACATGTATAATCGTCTGGACATCTGACCATCACGATATATTAGCTATCTACGCTGTATTTCTAGTCTAAAGCCTAAACATGTAACTTTCAAATCCAAGATGGCGGAAACTTGACAGTCCTGACCACCGATTGGCTGACTGTCAGATTCAGTTTCTATCTAACAATGGCGACTGGCTCAATTCAGCACCTCGGTCACCCAGTGAAAGCAGACGAATCGCGTTTGTCAGAATCAAAATTCGCCAGTCTACCTACAGCCATTTTCCATAGTCTAAGGCACACTACTCTGTTATAAACTACTATTACTCAGTTAGTACTACATTAATTATCTCCCTTATACATTAGTCTAGTCCTTGAATTAACTACTTCAGTACTTGTACTCCTGATCATTACTAATTACATAATGAAACGTGTATCTTGTTTAGTCTACTGTAACCTGCCAACCAGGGTTTAGTTGCTAGCTTAGCCATATTGCTTTCATTAAGGTACCGTCCGTTCGTACGTCCGTGCGTCCGTCGGTACATGTACGTACACCCGTCGATGAAATTGTAAAAGTGTCTCTATCATGCCGTACGTTCAATATTATTGGATGGATTACTTCAAAATGTGACAAATTATGCATGTGGAAATATTTTATACCCTCACGTGACCATTAACATGACATTAACATTTGTTACCTTTATGTGATGTTGCTGAATGGCTTAGCTATTTTCACATCAACTGTTTGTAAGAGTGTCTCCATCATGGCATAACCAACGAATGGATTACTTTAATATTCGATCACTTGATGCATGTAGACATAGTTGAAACGTCCACGCTAGCATTGGCATAACCTTGACATGTTTTACCATCACAGGGTCGCCGAAACACTTAGCCATGCGTTTTGTAGGCGTTTCTCAATTATGCCATAACTTCCAAATAGTATCAAGTATTTATTTCATATTTGGAAACTTGATACATGTGGACATATGTGACAAACATATCGGCATATTAACATGAAATTCACCTTTATGACATTTACATAATCGGTGATATTTTGACGTCAAAATGTTTGTAAAAAATATTTTTATGATCATAGGCCAAAGGACATACCAATGTTTTCACATTGACCTTTACAAGGTGAAACAGTGTGGCAACAACTATTTTACCAATCATATCTTCTATATATGTTGAAGGATTGCATAACTATTTGGCAACTGGATGCGTGTGAACACGTGTGACACATGTACGATACCACTGGCATGATGGAATGGTGCTTAACGGCACATAAACACAAACTAATATCAAGTAGGGCCAGGCAATGTAGATGAAGAATACAAATAATAATAAAATAGTTTGTTAGATGTGGTAGGCAATCAGACGATTAGGGTAACACTATTAATATGATGAACAATATAAATGAAAATCATGTATACAATCATAAAATAATAGAAATGAGAAACGTGTATACACTGCTATCAAGAACAATTATAACATGATTTACCATGTTATAAAATAACGTTTTTGAGCGTATATTATTATTATTGAGCATAAGTAGCATGTAAAGTTATAGATATCAGGGTATGGGTTCACGCGGTTTCCGAACCTGATTTTCCGACGTGACGTATTCTGTGACGTAATTTTTACAGTAGGTTTTCTTGAAACTTTACGAAGCAAACGGACGGATTTCAATGATATGTAGCACACCATAGAAGTGACATATGTGTTTTATGGGTACTCTAAAAGTTCTTTACAAAAACATATAACTGTCATGAAGATTCGAGTACCGTTAATTTCTTATATTCACGTTCTTTAGATTTTTATTGACATCCATGGTAACCGATTCTTCGTCAAAACCAGAAAATTATTAGATTAAAGCAAACTATACAATAATGCAAGAACTGGCTTCATTAAACGAAGCTAATCCCCTCGCTGGCAGCCTTGATAATACAAAAACTAAAACATTACTCAGTGACCTTGGGCGGTCAGACGTGGGTCGTATGTTAAACAATGCTCCATCCCTAGACACACATTATGGTCAAATAATATAAAAATCGGTGAAGCAGTTGATGATTTATTGAAAAACCAAAACAGCTTTAACATTTTTGCCTTGCAACAATTAAGATGAACATAAATTTCAGTGACCTTGACCTTGGGCGGTCGGACGTGGGTCGTGTGCAAAACAAAGCACCACGCATAGACACACATTGTGGCCAAATATTGAAACGGTTCACGAGTTATTGAAAAATTAAAAGTGTTACTAGCTAGCGTACGTACGTACGTACGTACGTACGTACGTACGTACATGGTCTAACGCTCTACCCCCTCTTGGCTATCGGCGAGGGGGTACCAATTGGCAACTTGTTAAGCATTTACTGCGTAACGGTTATGTTTCATTAAACTCTGTCTTTCCATTATAAAGATATTACATTCATTCGACACCCTGCATCACTTTTAATTGAAATTGCGCAATTTTAAATATTGCGCGGGCCCGGAGGACGCACTGTCTTGCCATCAGTTTTAATATTTTTTCCCAATTTTATTACTTACCCCTAACAAAAAAAAGGCATCTAGTCGCACGCAGACTGAGCCGCGATCTATAAACTCATCCAGGGACATTACATTGCAAATATAGTGTAACCCGTCCACTGGCGGTTTGTTTCGGTGAGTCCGCACAGTACAACAGCCAGACTTGGCAACACCACCGCTAGAGACTTATCACCGGCACTGCAGTGCATAATATAACAATCCTAAAACCATCAACTTCTAAAACTGGCGTTTTGAAGAAAGTCATGAAATATTTAATCTTAAATTCGATAAAATTGACGCAGTACAATTTGAACGACGTTATAAGCCAAAGATATGAGTACCAGAAATAATCCACATTCAGACACGTTAAAATCTTTGGCATTTCTCCATTTCATTGTCAAAACTCCAGACGGTTTTACAGAATGTGAAAGCTATGGAAAAGCTATACTGGATATCAAATACTCCTACAAGCACCAAGATGAACTTGTGAGTGAAATTCACGATAGGTCATACATTACATCGAAAAAGAAACCATTGCCTTGAACATGTCTGAGAAATAGTACACACAAGTACACATTCAAACGGCTGTATGTCAAAAATACTTCTGCGACTTTGCACTGCAGTGGAGTAGCCAGATTCTTGCAGACGGGGTGTGAATTGTTGTGAATCGAGTTTGGAAGAAGGGAGTGCGAGAACATACGTTCACTTTCTTCCATTGTAGTGATTTTAAAGCTACAATTTTCACATATAATATACAGGTATTTATTACCCCCAGAAAACGTAGGTTAAAGTAAAGAAATACACACCTGGCCAAATGTTATGTGATGCTATCGCACCCATTGCACACCATGTCACTGGACTTTGCACTGTACACCCACTGGGTAATCCATGTAACAAGTGTTTTGTATGATGTGGTGTTTGTGAATGAGCTGATAAGACAAATTTCGTGCCTTTGCACTTAATGACTGGGTGCCAGACATCCTTCAACAAAGTTGCAAATCATGATTTGAAGTTGGGGTCCCATCTGTTTGGCACAAAGTGTTCTTTATAGGAATTAAATATTGAATACGTATAATTGTGTAACTATTCCAACAGTTTTAAAAATTACGAGTGCCCGCAACACAGAAATATTCACTTAGTAATTAATGTTAAGTTTACTGATAGAGAATTATTTATATCAACTAAATGTGATCATTGCACATCAAAAGATAAATAGAGAGAATAAATAGTTGTTTCCTTAACATGTTAAGGAGTCAGGGTTATCGCCCTTGATATCAAAGTGGCAATTCAAGTTTGATATAAAAATAATAATAGTGTAAAATTAGCATGGTTGATATGATTTTTTAAGAATTTTACCCAATTTTCTACGACGGCCATCTTGGATTATGCGAAAACATCCATTTTAACAAATATGAACATGTTTCACCCACGCACCACGCACCACAAATGTGAAGTCTGACCAGCGTCGGCCGAACGGTACATAAGAAGAAGTGGAAATCTGTAATTAAAGGATGACCTGTCGGAATTTTATGAATAAATGATTGAATGCAATACCTTAAATGCTAATCACTCTAGGTTGGCGGTAGGATTTTTAAATTTGCTCAAATATGTGTCTGTGACTGGAGAAATTAGGCTTATGGGTTTTGCGACCAGTGTAGATACATATCAGCCTGAGTATCAGCACATGCTATGCAGTGTTCACCATTGCATCAATGAAACCTCCATCATGCTTCTAACAAGCCACAACATTTTCAGGCTACAGGAGTGTACTATTTGATCAGGAGCTACACTGGCCACAAATTCCATAAACCGCATTCTCCAGTCACAGTCACCGGTTAAAGTAACGGAACCAAGACCTTTAAATACATTAAATATACATAAAAGCATCAATAAGTGAAATACAATAGGCTAAACAAAGTATTTACTCCCTTATATCACACATGGAGTAAATACATTTTGTGTAGCTTACTTTTTCTCTCATTTATTGATGCTTTTAGGTATATTTAATGTATTTATAGGCCATGGTCAGTTACTTCAACCTGTGGTCACAGCCACATATGTGGAAAAGCATAGTAAATATATGTCTGACCATTTCAATATCTACTCCTTCGAGTGTCACATAATCAGAAATGTACAGATGTAATTCTGTCCACCACAATAATGAGTCACCGATTGAAAACAAAATGACAAATTTTAAAACTGCATGGGTCAGATTTGTGTGAATAAGATTAATTCTAAATTTCATCAACACAAGGAGTAACATGTCTTCTCGACACATCCTTTCAACATGTTGATCAGAGCAGAAATCTGAGTTAAGAACCACACAAACACTGCCGCTGGCATGGATGGTACTCCGGTTAAATGGATATTTTTTTGTAACTGAACTTGTCTTTCTCAAGCTGTTCCTTGAGGGTTATATTTTCAGATGACTGTCGCTGATTTTAAGATGACAGTATGTCAAGGCGACACTATGTTTTGCTTGGTGTAGGTCAGGAACTGGATCAGTTCCCATTTCGCGAATGTTTGGCAAGTTGTTGCCCAGGTGGAGTCGTGTCTTCGGGCAGCGATTCTTCTGGTGGCCTTTGTTCTTCAACAGCAGAATGAGAACCAATTTCCGCCTTATCTGCTTCTTCTGGGACCGCTCATATAATATCTCAATAGCCCTGCTGGTGTCTGCCTCGACTGCAGGGTGACGTTGAAGAGGCTCGACGAATAATCCAGATGGCTAAGATTTGTAGACGGCTTCCCAGAAACAATCAATAAAACACTAGTATTTACATGCTTAGCCATTTATTGAATTTCTTACCAGTATTAAAAATTTCTCAGCAAATGACTCCGCAACTTTCCAACATGAAACAGTGCTCAGAGATCTACATCCCACCCGGGCATCAAACTCACACAACTTGGATAAATGTGGTAAGCGAGTAAGCCACATTGTTCATAGTTGTGAACAGTAACCCTTGAAATTTACTACCGTACTGTCCGTAGCAGAGTTACGCTTCCATTCATAGTCTTCCTCTGCAGAATAGCGAATAAGATCTGATTCGTAAATTACATGTAGCAGTTAAAGTTGGAGTCCCATCTGCAGGTTGAAGTAACGGGCCGGGGTATATATATATATATATGTATGTATATGTGTTATAGAGGGAGTAACAAAACTTAGTTTAGCTTATTGTTTTGCATTTATGGATGCTTTTAGGCATATTTAATGTATTTACAGACCTCGGTCCGTTACTTCAACATGTGGTCCCATCTAGTAGGCATAACATTTTGTCTATAAGAATTAAATAAGTGTATAATTGTGTAACTACGGTACATGTATTGCGCCAGTATTTAAAAATAGGAGTGCCCACTATACAGATATAATTATCATTTAGTAATCTTTATTTTACTGATAGTGACTTGCGTTGGTATCAGGCTATTTTGGTATGCAAATGAGGCAGGACATTTTTTAATTATTTATACCAATTAAATGTGTCACCCGAACAAATGTTTGTATCGACACATTATAAAGTACGATCATTGCACATACAAAAACTAAGTAGAGAGAATATAGTTTCCATTAACCTTTTATGAAAACACGGTTATCGCCCCTGATATCAGTAACTAAATTCACGTTTCATATAAAAAAGAAAACTAATGCCAATTAAAGGTATATGCCCACTCAGTAGGGAGAAAATGTTCTTTATATCAGAGACATGATCTGAGAAATTTTCTGTCAAAATAAACATTCATTCACCATTACCCAACGTATTGATTGGCATTATTATACATTTTATATCTGATGCAAATCAGGGGCGATAACCGTGTTTCCTTAAAATGTTAACGGCCATTACTATTTAGTATCTGTAGTTATTGTTTGATATGTGCAATTATCATACTTTTATAATCTGTCGACAATATCATTTTTTCAAGTGACAAATTGAATTAGCATAAATAATTAAAAAATATCATACCTCATTTGCATATGAAAATAGCCTGATACCACCACGCGTCACTATCAGTAAAATACATATTACTAAATGATTATATCTGTATAGCGGGCACTCGTAATTCGCAACTACAATAACATGGTTCAATAATAATGATACATACATATGTGTACATGTATCAAACCAATGAAAACTGACATTCTGATATGTATATAACAAAATAAGTGATTAATGCAGTTGTCATTCAACAATGAAACATGCCCTTTTGTACGATAATAAAACTATTCTCAGTCAAAATGCAGAATATATCATAGTTGTATGCCAGTCCACGTATACATGCGTTTTATTATCATAATGCATTCGTAGGTAGCGTAAAACATATTATGTCCTATTTTTGTATAACTGGGATCAAGTGAACAATGTTCCCGAGCACAAAACAAGCGTTACAGCGATTTTATTGTATCTCAAATATGCACTGCTCACAAGTTATCAATAAGCATAGCTTACGTTCGACTCGTATGTCCTAAAAGGCCGGCACTAGTTTATATTGAATGTCATTATACACTAGTGTAATAATGTGCAAATCAGACGGGTACACTAAAACAAGTTAGGTAACCAGTATATGCTTATTATGATGGTGTGCTCCTTCAATAAAGCAAATCTAACATTTGTGTTGATGTAATATTATATTTATTAAAGCTCCTTGACTGATTTATAAAGAAACTCAGCATAGCATCTTATGACATCAGTAAACTCGTTAATAAATATCATAGAAAATCATCAAACAAGTAAGATCCTCTCTCTCTATATATAGCGCTGTTTTTGAGACCTGATGAAATATGCCACTTCACGAGTGGGTGTAAGTTTATAACACTTTTCTGTTACTTACTGAACGCCCTTCAATTAAATCCCTATTTTTTTCGTTGAACATTGTCTTTCCACGTGCTAAACTAAACGTAAACAGACATATACTGTAGACTACGTGTGGGAGATTCACCAGGTAAGCTTATATTTAAAGTATTTCAACAATGTTCTACATTATAGATTAGACATTTCTGCCGCCCGTCTGTATATATATATTTTGTTTATACATCTGTCCACGGCATTGACACGATTTGTGATTACATATGCGTCACTGGCACAGAGAAGGACCTTGCATCATTTGTAAGGCGAATATGTATACCTTTATCATCATCCACCATCCACATTCCGTTGATCGCAAAATATCAAGATCTGCTACATTGGTGACATGTAGTAAATATAGGAAATGGTATTTATCGAATGGCGACCAACACTTGCAATGATCAAACTGCGCGGATGCGCAGACTGATCCAGGCTACGCTAACTGTCGTAAGACCGCTTTTCTTCGCCGGTTTTCCTTGCGTCATCACTTCACACAATGACCATAGACACACAACTGTGGTTTGCCGTGAGGCACGACTGTTTCATGCCCAGGTTTGCATAGACGCAAACTTTTCTTTTGTCTACAGAGGTGTTCAAATTGTTTACAAACCTCTGACAAACAATAGAGTCGATGTGTAAGTATATATACCCAGTGTCTTTAAACTGCCGCTTTGAACGTCTGGATTGATTCTCACAGGACAGAATAATCTCGTCCAGTGAACTCGTTGTTTTTATATATTTTGCTAATTTTCCGGAAAATTAATCCGTTATTGAAAATGATACATTTGTAATTGTTATACTTTGATGTAGTGAGGATTTGCTGTATTCGAGCCGTATCGACGGCTAAATTTATCGTTTATTGTGTGATCTGTAATAGTATGAAAGCCACTTTACAAGTTTCTCGGCGGAATGCACCCCGAATCACACAAACAGTGTAGATATATACTTATGTAAGGCGATGCATGCACATTCATGAACAATATAACCGTACTTGCATAATTCATGAATGCCTGACACGGATTACCATCCAACTACATTGTATATTTCTGAACACATACATGTGCATGAATGAAAGTAGTTTTTATAAATTAACAAGTATGAATGAAATTACACATAATCGTCTCCTTCTAGACTGAACATACAGTGTTAAATATAACAATCGTGCTACCGTCAATAATAATGACACCGCCGACGAAATAGACCTTACAACGTGTGGACCAAGGTAGCCGCAGATCAGCGTTTGTCTGTATGTTTGAATGTTAGTCTTACATGGTGTAAGAGTTTCTCAAATCACCTATATGGGCCCTACGTGCTTCGATATAACACATTTTCCAGTTTAAAGCACATATTTCGACTGCATTGCAACTAATAATAACTTCGGAAAGGAATACGAAACAACGACCATTGGCTTGAATAATTGTCTGGGCTCATAAGCCCGGGTTTGAATATATGCGAGCAAATTCCTACCCTTAACTATACGATAGCTAACCATGACTATATATAGCCTGGTTAGTGGAGACGCGTATTGAATTTAACTGAAGTTTTGTAGAACTGTGAACTACTATCGCGACAAAAGTGCTTGATTAAATATTATATTAATTGTGGAACCAGTGGTCGAATCTTCAATACACACTACATAATATAGACAGCCAGGAGAGTACGTGAATATCGCTACATTACATGTAGTAATCACAGTATTCGTTATGCAATTAATTATTATAATTATAATATTGCAAAAAAGCAAACACCTCGATGCCTGTTGAAGACTGTCATTACCGCTGTAAGAATCTCTGTTTATATGACATGGTACATGTAGTGATATCACATTCTGCCCAATGAACTTTCATTCCCCATCGACATTGTTTCATCAGGTATGCTTGTATCGTGTTTCCGCTCTTCATCTCCTGGAACATAATTCAGTCAGAGAGAATACCAGGCTAGTTTATCAGGTAAAGCTAGGAAACGCGTTGAAACTTCGAGGTTTGCTGAGGAATTCCTACCGTTTCCAAGCCGAACCTGATAACCTTGATATCAAAAGACAGTAGCCTGGTATTTTATTTGTCTGGTAGCGTGTTATGTTCGAAAATGACCACATATGACGTCGTTATATATGGACAGAACGCGGACTTGTTTACGTTGTGTCATTAGACTGTCGTCATTCGTTAACGTCACGTTACACCATCCCACCAATGGAACGCCAGCTTTCACTTAGAATTAACTCGAATGTTTGTATCAGGTACAAAGATATGTTCTCAGTCAGTTCGTATTCGGTCAATAGAGGGCAGGTTACCTGATAAATTAGCGTTAATGTAATATAATGCATTCGTTGCATTTATCTTATAATTCTGCATGTTTTCCGGGGAAATTGTGCACCGCTAGACATCGAATAGACATTGGTAAATATTGTAGACTCAGTGATTTCCTTTGTTTGTTTGTCTGATTTATATAATTGCATTCAATGGTTATATTTTTATTTACGAGCAATATCCGTCTCCTTTCGTTTACACGATGGATTTTATTTTATTTTAGTAACATTAACCGGGTTCACACAGGCTGTGGTATCTCCTGCAACAATAACAACGCCACTCACCGCTGGGAAAACTACCACCGCAACTACCATTACCGTAGCTGATGATTTCGGTACTGGCAGCATTACTACGTTCACTGCAAAGGACGCCGCGGATAAGGATATACCTGGAACGTGGACTAGCGGCAACACGGCTGTGGCTGTTGCTAGTACTGGAGCTGTAACTGTGGCCGATCTAGCTACCCCATCGGGGACTTCCATAACGTCTACACTATCGTGAGTGTAGCCCGTATATATCATAAATCCGACGGAAACGCTTTATCAGGAAACGGGCATCACGGTGACTTTTATTATACATTCTAATAGGCTATAAGCCAATTCGAGAAAGTCCACTTAAATTTCGAGTTGGTAGGGATGGCGGTGTGGAAAAGGTTTCCTATGGAACAATATGTACTAAATCCGATTATAAATGTTTCCATCTCGAAAACATTTCCAAAATCGGATTAATTTGCATGAATTCAAAATGGCCGCCATTTTGTGTAGTATTCGACATTTTCAACCCGAGATATTTCGTATTTCGCCTTAAACCAAAAGTGTGTTATATTCAGCTTGCAGGACAGAGAAGATGACTAAACTTAATGCACATATTTCCGGCTTTCGTCCATCGACCGTCGTACTTTGTTATCCTATTCAAACATTCCACTCAATCATCCTACAACGCAATCCGCTCCGTTACTGTTGAATCCAATATGTTGCATGTGGAAATAATCGTGCAATCCAATATGGCATGCATAGACAGGTTGTGAATCATGCAAATGAGACAACTGTTCTTCTTGTTCTCGAAAAATACTAGTGTACTCTATTTTTGTTTAGTTATGCATCCATGTTAAAATCATATAACACAAATGTTTGTCGTAGTTAGGCGGGGGCGGGGGGGGGGGGGGGGGCGGTAATTGAGTGAACTAGCGTTAGAAGTAGGTCAGCAAAGGACATCTAAACAGACAGTGCGTTTGACCTTTATAGCCATCAGAATATGATGATGAATTTTTCTTAACCCACAGGTTCAGCGGGACAGGCGGCGCCTCAGCTGGGACAATCGCCCTGACTATTACGGTGACAACCCCAGGCTCAGTATGATTATCTAAAATACGAAACTGGTATATTTCAGAAAGTCCATAGATCTATAGATGTAATAGTATATATACCCAGTCTCTTTAAGCTGCCGCTTTGAACGCGGATTAATTCTCCCAGTACAGAATATCTCGACTTGTGAACTCGTTGTTTTTATATATTTTGCCCATTTTCCGGAAATTAATCCGTTATTGAAAATGATACAATTTGTAATTGTTACACTGTGATGGGGTGAGGATTTGATGGGCTCGAGCCGTATCGACGGCTAAATTTATCGTTTATTGTGTGATCTATTTGTTTGAAAGCCACTTTTCAAGTCTCT